>JAHTLZ010000348.1:22993767-23013605 GCA_023846285.1 Phrynocephalus versicolor
ACTCCGGAAACACCAGCTGGCCCCACGCCTGGGCCAGTAGCTCAATCCGAGTCAGTTTTAAATGGCGGACTTGGCAGAGGGGCTCTACTATTCCAAACGCAGGCAGTCAGCCTGGGCAACATTTGTATCGCCGGCGCCACCCCGTTCCTGTTTGTGTGTGTGCGCGCGGAGGAGGGGGAGCTGCTTTCCTTCCCAAAGGGACCTCGTGCTGCTTTTTGTGGGCACAAACGCAGCCTGGGCACCTCGATCGCTCCATGCTTCTCTGATCAGAACACCGGAAACAGGGACGGAAGCCCCGCGGGCATCCCGGGGACAACCTGCCATAATTCAGAAGTATGTGTGTGTGGTGGGGGTGAGGCAGGGAAAACTGTTCGGCAGAAAGCAGAACTACTGAAACAAAGTAGCTTTGGAAAACAGGCCATCAGGCACAACAAAAGTTGCAGCCTGTCTAGTATAAACAAAATATGCTGATTCAAAAGAACAAAGTTTTTTTTTAAAAAAGCTCAAGTCCATCTCGTTCTAAGTCCAGCAAAAACAAATTACAGGGAGGAGTACACATTTCTCTACCTTCACTTGTAGGAATGGAGAGCGCTAGATTTATTTTTATTGTTAAGTGGTAATAATATCGCCCTTTTGGCAAGGCCACAGTTGGGATCTCATTCATGGTTTGGCTTTGGATGGGATGTGTTCCAGTGTGGTGCACATACAATTCCTGTAATTTAACTATGTGCTCAGGCATGTAATAATTACTACAGCACAGACTAATGAGACTCTATCTACTTGCTACAGATGGTGATTTGGCATTGATTTGTTATTTATTATACATGTGAAAAGCACTTCCTTTCTTTGGCATTTTATCCTTCAGCCACAGATATGGAAAGCATTGCCATCATTTCAGTTTCCTGCTCGGACTAACCGCATGATTTCCCAGTCTACCATGCCAAATATTATCAGTGTGGCATCAGCATGGATACCACGTGGCTTATCAGGATCTCACATCTCAGAGCACTTCTGTCAACAGACCTGTAGATACAACTGGTTCAGTTGGTTCCTAATGTAGGCCGCCACAGGGAACAAAGCAGTTTGTATCTGTATACTGTATTGTGGGGAAAATATCATTTTCAGCCCCCATACAGATGTCAAAACATTACTGCTAATGTTGAACAAAAAGAAGAGCAGTACTGTATTAATAATATTATAAGCAAGTTTATCTAAAGCAAATACCGCTTTAAGCTTGATATAAGCTTCATGTAAAACCCTCATTAAGATATTAAGGAACTAGCAGTGCTAAGTGCCCAAATTGCAAGGAATCGCCAAAAAAAAAAAAAAAAAGACAGATAAAGAGCAGAGCTAGGGACCAGTTTAAATATTTCTCCTTTGGGGGGTTATTTTAGGTGAAAAGGCTTATGCTTCTCTTAATTTTGTACCACCTGTGAATAATTACTTATAGAGCTCTTTTTAAAACAACCCACATTCTTTTAATTCACAAAGCATTTACAGTGAGTACAATATGTTTTAGTTTTAATTCCCTTCCCTGGAATCATTGGTTTTGAAAAGCCAGAACAACATAGAAAAGCATATTTTACTTATCTGTAAAATACCCTTTTTTTGTTCCACCTTGAAATGATCCCAAATAAACTCAATGCAAGCAATTATATTAGGAGTTCATCCCCCAATTTCCCTATAAAAGGGGTTCCCTCACAGTTGCAAAAATTAGTCAGATACTGGCATTGATTATCAGTAGCACTAAGCACTTAAGTGTGTGATCTGTATTTTACTGCAGAATATATTTTTCAACCCAGGACGTAAGATAACAGAGTGTTATTCAAACACATAGGGAGTGTAAATAACCATGTTCTGCAGGAACACCTTTGTTCTGCTTCACTCTACAGTACTTGCTTTAGATCAGCACCTTGGACAGCGCAAAAGGAAGGGCTATGGCAGGAGAATTCCTCTTTGGTTTACAGAATAGGTGCACAAGTTTAAGGTAGAAAAAGAAAGAAATTTAGTTGAAATGATTCAGTGAAGGGGTGGAAATATGAAACTCTAATTGTCCCTGTACTTAGCAGTATTACACCTAAAACACACTTTAGACAATGATTCCTCAAACATCTTCAAACATGAAAAGGACCATGATGGCTCAGCAAGGTAGAACACTGAGACTGTTGGCTGCAAAGTCGGCAACTCAGCGGTTTGAATGCCAGGTGTCACGCAGTGGAGCGAGCTCCCACTGTTAACCCCAACCTAGCAGTTCGGAAGCATGTAAATGCAAGTAGATAAATAGGTACTGCTGTAAAAAGGGGGAAGGTAAAACAGTGTTCCACACACAGAAATGCATTCAGCCATGCCAGACACATGGCCATGGAACTGCACAACACTGGCTCTTTGGCATGAAAACAGAGATGAGTACCTCCCTAAGAGTCAGACACGACTAGCATGCATGTGCAGTGTGTGCGGGGGGGGGGGGGGCTTTACATTTTTTAAACTTATTTACAGAACTGTTGTAATATCAGAACTGTTGTATCTCTTGTAGGCCATTTTGTTATGAAAAAGCTTTACATGCATTAATACGAATAATGATAATATTTGGTATATTCTCCACCAGTGATGGCAAACCTTTTAGAGACCGAATTCCCAAGCTGTAATTCAAATCCACTTATTTTTATTTTTCGCAAAGTGTCAAGATGGCAATTTAACCTGAATACAGTGATACTACAGGTTACAAATGCTTCAGGTGCTACCCTTTGGGATAGAGATGATCGAAGGAGTAGGCTTTTGAATTTCCCGCGGCCACAGCACCCTCACTGAGCATCCCAAAAGCGGCATGGCTGGACAGTAAACTGGGGCTATGAAGGAGCCCATAAATCGCTGCCTCCCCTTCACCCGGCACTCTGCACCGAGCTGTTTCAAGACCACCAAAATGGCCTAGTGTGGAGAGCCAGGCAAAGGGGAGGCAGTGGTTTGTGGGCTCCTTTGAAGCCCCAGTTTACTCTCCAACCACACCACTTTTGGGGTGCTCAGAGCAGCGTAGCTGAAGAGTAAATGGGGTTTACGAACAAGCCCACAAGCTGCTTCCTCCCCTTTGCTCAGCTCTCTGCACAGAACACAGTGGCGTGCTCCAAGCAAAGGGGGAAATTGGCTGCAAGGGGGCAATATTGTGTGCCAACAGAAAGGGCTTCGCGTGCTACCTTTGGCAGCCATGCCATAGGTTCACCAACACTGTTCTAGGCAAACTTACATGTGTGCAAGTCTCCCTGAACAGTTCATATCTTCTGCTTGTACTTCTACTGTGCAAGCACTGGACACTTTTTGAGACTGCTAACACAGGTATCCAGTATTGTCTCTTTGCACAAGCTTAGAAACCACCTAACCTATCACATAACAGACAACAACCTGAGATGAATTCTGTTTATTGATTTTAATGGCAGATAATTAGGAATACTCATCTTTGGCTGGATAATCTCTTAAAAGCTCAACTTTAAAATATACATTTTATACAAGGGCACACTCTCAGCTCTTGTCATAAATTGCCTACGTTTATAAGACACTATCATTTTTAAAACATATGGTATATACTTTGTTTCCCATGAGAAGAGCTGGGGAAGTTAGACTGAATTTTTGGATAATAGCTTTTAAATATTAGAAAAGTAAAGAACACACACACACACACACACACACCAAAAAATAAAAAAAATCCCCAAATGAAGTGTTCACAACATTACCTACCAGTTCTGGGCACTTCACAGAATTAAAAGAGAACATACCAAAATGAGAGCACACCTCAAGGACTTCTGACTGTGCTTTTAAATGTAGCCACAGTGTTTGATTGACATATATTTTCAAAAAATTATGTAAATCAAATATAAAAGAAGTCGGCTACAACATATCTTTAAAAATCTGTATGTGTTACGAATACATTACATACCTTCCCTATTCACTATGCATTACAACAGTTTGAAATTACATTATAAACCTTACTAAAATTTAGTCCATAATCAACGGTGTACTGAAGGTGAACATCATGTGGTCAAACAGAATGTGAAGGAAATACTGGAATTGTGGAGGAAGAAAGTGTGTGTGTGCCTGCTTGAAAATGCAGGTTTTTTCTACAGTATTAGGTGCTTCAAGGGAAACTCAAGAGAGCCATCTGCTGTCTTAAACCTGTGATAAAGTAGATGCAGTTCAAGACACAGCAAAAGCTTTGATAGCAGATGGATTTCCAAAACAAAAGACACACTGATCGCCAATGCAACCACCAACTAAACAGCTATGATGATAGACTTTGAGCAATATGGAAGAAACTGCATTAAACCACCGGCTACTTGAGAGAGAGAGAGAGAGAGAGACTGAGAATCTGTGCATAACAAAAAACTCTAAGAGGGACAAAACCATTTTACAATAACAATTTATCTCTTTTCCTACCCATTTGCTCCCAATGGTGTTTCTAAAATGTATGTGTGTTTGTGTCCCCCCAACCTCAGGTGACTGGTTGGTGGCTGCTGTCTCCAATGGTGAAGGATGCCAGGCTATGGCTGGAAAGATGTAAACTTGAAGCCCTCACCATGGCCTCTTCCTTGGGAAGCCAGATTTGGATCAGCAATCTGGTCCAGTGATCTTCAAGATAGGCATGGTTGTAGACCCTTTCTCCCAAACAGAGATGATTCAGGGTCCTCTACTGCAGCTCCCTTGCCCCTTCATTCTCTGTTCTTGCGTGACTCAAATCTTACCACTCACCTCTGGATGCCAAGAGCTCCTCCTCCTCCTCCTTGGCTTGTCTCAACCTGCTCTCTTGTCTCTATCTTTATCCCCCTCCCCAGCTATCTACAGGGATCTCCCTCTACTTCCTTGCACAGGCAGCTTTCATTATCCAGCTTCTATCCTCCCTGGGCTGGCTAAAGAGCCTCAGTGTCCACCTGAGGACAGGCAGAAATCCTCATTGGCAGGCCTGGAGTATTGTGCACAATTCTGGTCACTGCATCTCAAAAAAGACATAGTGGAACTGGAAAAGGTGCAGAAGAGAGCTACTATAATGATTACTGGGCTGGGGGACCACCCTTATGAAGAAAGGCTAAAACATTTGGAGCTCTTTCATCTGGAAAAAGGTGCCTGAGGGGGGATATGATTGAGATGTACAAAATAATGCAGGACATGATTAAGTGGATAGAGAGATGCTCTTCTCCCTCTCACAAAATACCAGAACTAAGGGACATCCACTCAAATTGAGGGTTGGGAAAGTGAGAACAGACAAAAGATTTTTTTTAAGCTAGTGTGTTGTTAGACTGTAGAACTCCCTGTCACAGGCTGTGGTGATGGCATCTGGCCTGGAGGCCTTCAAAAGGGGATTGGACAGATTCCTGGAGGAAAACCATGATGAAGATGTGTAATTTCCAGGCTAAAAACCAGGGTACTTCAAGGGCCAGATGCAGGGGAGGGGTATCAGGAGACAGATATCTAGTCTCGTGCACTCCCAAAGGCATTTGGTGGGGCCACTGTGAAATACAGGAAGCTGGACAAGATGGACCTTTGGCCTGATCCAGCATGGCTCTTCTTATGTTCTTATGGTTGCAGGGCAAGAGCAGATAGACTGCTAGGGTGTCAGAAGTGGCCACCCATGTATAGACATTTAGGCTCACTTGGGAATATAAATATTTATTAGATGGAGTGCTGTTTTGAACAGTATTTATCTAGATTTAATAGTAATTTAATAGTAATTTTCCACATGAATCGGTACAGTATCCTTTGCCAACTTATTTTCTTTTTAATATAAATGAGTAACAGCAAAGGGATCAACACAATAAATAAACAAATTGCAAATAGGATAACCATTTAATTGTTAAAATTCCTGAAGAATAAAACTTAGTTTTCCTCTGTTTTTCATGTTTGATTATGTACAAGAGATGAGACAACTTTTTGACTCTGACAAATTTTGAGCGTCAGTTTCACTAATGAATCCCATAAAGAGCTGCATAACCTTATGACAGAATTTCCTATGAATATGCAAAATTAACTCTACAGACACACGCCTTCAAACCTTTAATGGGTTGTTTCAAAGTGCCACCCAAAATACACAATCTCTAAACCATACTATCCCATTCTCTGACTATATCTACTCATACTCCAAACTATTTGCAGGATACTCTCCTAAACACTGTTATATCAACATCATCCAGAAAAAATGAGTTCTAATAATCAAGAATATATTTCTTGTGACATTACAGGACACTAGCAGTTTGTGTCCATCTCCACTTCTGAGTAGTCTATACCTAGAAGATCCCAGAATGGGCCTCCATAAGTCAGAATTGACTTGATGACACATCATCATTATTATTTCCCACATAAAGAGTGATTTCCTTATCAAGTAAAATGTATTTGGGGGATTAACTGTTAACTGACATGCGTTATGATGAGCAAGTCAACTCTAATAATTACTCAGACTATGGATTATATGAAATACAATATTTATCTGCCACAGATTTTACTGCTATTCAAAATCAATATTCCCAGAGAGAAACATGCCTCTTACTCCTGTTTCTGCATCTTTGCTTGCTGGATCTATTGGTGATGGTGCTTGAGCAGTCTCATTGGTCTGCTTTCCTTCCCAGAAAGGACTGAAAAAGGGTTGAAGTGTCTTGATCATGGATGTGAGTCCCTATATATGTGTTTCTGCGCTATCTGTAGCCTAGCTTGGGGTGCATGGGGGCAAAACCCCTGGGGTGCAGAGGTCTGAGGGCGTTTGAGAAGCCTGTGCTCCCCTGGTGGCACCTGGAATGGTGGTGCTCCTGTCTGAGTGAAGCAACTCACAGGAAGTCCTCAGGGGGCACAGCGGTTGTGTGCAGTAGAGCCAGCAGGAGGGAGGCAGAGCCCAGGTGAGGCTGGGCTTGGCTGCCAGGAAGCTGCACCAGCAGCACCAGCAATGGTGCAGGGACAGGCAGGTGAGTACCCATGCCTGGGCCAGTTGTCATGGGGCAAACATGTCCCTTGGGGTCCAGAAGCACCATCTGTCACACCAGGGGGGTTGGCTGGCTGGTGCCTGGGGGTGCGCCACTTGCCCCTCACTGCTGAAAGGGCTAACCTCAGCTATCACCATTAGAAAGTGCCCAGGGCCCTGCTGTCTAGGTTACAGAAGGCTCCTCCACTCCATCCCCACTTGAGGTGGGACTTTTCCTTGCTTCTGCTGTCCCTGCGTTGTGCGGTTTGCACAGGAGAGCCTTGTCCGGGAAGGAGACCCCCAAAGAGGGAGTGAGAAAGAGGGATAATTCTCCCCTCCCCTGCTGTTCCCCCAGGATCGGGCCCCCATTGCTGGGTAGCTGAGATGCAGTTGGGGGACAGGAGGGGGCGCAAAAACCGACTTTGTCCCCAGGCGCTCCAAACCCTAGCTATGCCTCTGTGTGCTATACAGAGGTATAGCAGTCTTGATACAGATCTATGAGACTTGGTGCTCCTGGAAGATTTTCTTCTAACACAAAGTTCAAACCTTCGGGATGTGTTGAATACTTGCAAGCATCCATGTGCTCATAAGTCTTGAGCTTCTCAACAGGAATGCAAACCAGGATGACCAATTTCTCATTCTTAATTCCTAACAAGAATTTTTTTTTTTTACAAGAGCTGGTTTTGTGCAAAATGGACCGTTGTTTGCACAAAATGGCTACTTCTACCAATCAGCAGCATGAGTGCTCACAAGAGCCATTTTCTGTCCCTCTTTCTCACTTGCAAGGACAAGACAAACAATCGACATACCTACTCAAGCTCGGTTACAGCTGTAAGGCTGGTACTACAGAGCAGGGATAGATACCTGGGATGGGGGGTCCTCTATAAATTGTCCCAAATCTTATAACAATGGCATATAATGGGTATAAATTTTGCCATTAAATTATTATTTCAGGAGAAGTTTATTTCTGACCATAAAATATGGAACAGCACCCTGTTTGCACAAGTAGAACTTTCCATAAGCTTGCATTCTGAGTAGTATGCTTTCATCCATTTCTGCACATCACGGACTCGAGTTGAGGTCACTCCAGCTGTGTCAGGAATCCAGGTCAGACTCGGAACTAAAAGGGTTGCCATTTTTGACAGACAAGAGAAAGTATGCATGCAAATCAGCTACAGTACTGTATATGGAAAAGTGTTAACTAGTAACTTTCATTCCCTACTCTGTCCTCAATGAGAAACAGCCAATTTTCTCCCTGCCTATTCAGAAAAAAGGCCATTTATAATATATAAGTAGTGGTCCCCAAAGTGTGCACCAGGGTACCCTGGGTTGCCCCCAAACCCAGTTAGGGGTGCCATGGAATCCTATCATCTTTTGTCACAGCATTCCTCTGCCTCTCCCTGGCCAGTGGTTCTCCCTGTGTGCCAGCAGGGATCATGCCTAATGCCCTGCCTATTCCCATCTGCAGATCCCAGGGAGAGTGGTCCCCCTGTCCCAGTCACCCACCTGTGCAGGATGAGAAGAAGCAGAGGCAGGAGGAGGAGTGCCCTTTTTGCACCAGGGAGGCTCTGGGATGTAGTCAAGAGATCCCACAACTCAAAAAAAATTCAGGAACCACTAATATATAGACAATACGCTTCCGAGGAATCAAAAGTGACTGTCTGAAATTGATTTTAATTTATTTTTTCTGAGAGCATAGTGTGCTTCCTCACTCCTTTGTCTATTCAAGCGAATACAGTATGTACCAGAAATATAAAATGGTTTCAGAATTTCATTCCAGGACCACATTTTTGTTTGTCACTTTGCATTGCAAGATTTGTTCCTAGACATGGAAAGGTCAGCATGCCTCAGTAAGATGCCACTTTTATGTACTTCATTGCATTTCCCATTAATACATTTCAAAATAAGGCAACCAATGTGACTCATGTTCAAGATCATTTTCCACATTACATAAGTAAACTAGCTTATATCTCTGGTGTTCAAATCAATATTTTTTAAAATGTAAACAGAAGTTAAGATGGCTGTCTTGCTCACAGGAAGACATGTAGGGGAGAAGACAAATTATTCTGAGCTGTTGAGACAAGCCAGATTTTGAAAATACAGTAAACATATTTTATTATATAGATATCAGCAACATATTAAGTCTATAGATTTATGGTATAACATTTGTATGAGGGATATCCAGTAGGACTGCATCACTCTATATTTCCAGGATTCCTGAGATTATGGGCAAAAGCAGATGGACTTGATATTGGCCACATCTCTATATACTGTATTTATTTATTGGATGATAAGGTTGACATTGAGGGTCAAACCTTATGAGACAGCCATTGAGAGATAAACACAGGCTTCATTCCAAGTTAGATGTGTTGAGCACAAGTCACATCACAGGAAGAGAGCCAGGCTATCAAATCAAATTGTAACTACATTTTCCAGTGTCCTGCCCTGTTTAATTGACTTTAAACTCCAATTAAATTTCCCAGCGTCCTGTTCTGTGTAATTGATAACAAAAACGGGTAACTTCTACAGACTCTGTCTGCCCTGCCCAGCCTTGTACCAGTAGTTATTGCCCTAAAATACACCTCAGCAGTGGGTTGGTAATTCTGGAGCCACTGTTGGGAGAAGGAGCTTTTCCACTTGAAAAGATCTGGAAGAATAGGTCAACTCTTTTAGCTGTATGTTAACTATCTCTGAGAGGGTAAATCGCAAGCTATTCTGACTTCCTTCAGGTATTGATTAAAATCAAATTGAATGTGATTGTGGGCGGCATGTTACATGGGTTGATAAGAATTTTACTTGGTGGAAAGGGTCTAAGTAAGATTACCAACTAACCTGAAAAAACCCTCAACCTAAAGATACGCATAAACAAAGCAAGAGTAAAAATCAAAATCTTTGGTTAAAAAGCCATAAATATTATTAAAACTGCTAAATAAAGCCATACTGGACGAAATCATGTTGGTGCAAATGCTTCTGCAGAAGGCTGATGATGACCAGAAAGCAACTTTTGGAAGTTGAACACGTTTTACTTATGCTCCTTAACTCCCCCGACTCCTGAGTAATTCCTTTCACAGTGTAGAAGTTGTAGAATGGCTGGGGGGGTGGTGTGAGTATTCAGCTGAAAAAAAAAATGCCATTCAGATGATAGCTTCATATGGGTAGGATGTTCATCTTCCCAGTGTATTGTCATTACAAGCTTAATTTATTCTTGAATCTAATACAGAGTGTGTTTAACATTTGCAATATATGAGAAGTTTAAATGACACAGCAGAAAAGCTCATTACAAACCCGAATCATAAATTATACTTGCCTTGTGCTTTTGACAGGTGAGATTACAAAATCTGTGCCAGAGCTTTCACATTTAGGTACTGTACATGGTAAACCAATAATCTTGGCCAATACATCTTTATTTTTTCTTTTAAATAGATTTCTATGGATTTTAAACCATACAATTTGAACCGGGAATGACTGCACTGTCACAGGCTACTAATGCAGTTCCCCACATGTATTACCATTAGCAGAAATTGTGCACAGTGTAGATTAAGAAACCTAATTTTAAAAGTGGATCTAATTGTAAGCAGTTGTAAAACAGACTTATTTTACAGTATATAGTGCAATTGCTTAACTTGCCAGCAGTGGACACTGTTACACTAGTTATCAGCATAAAAACAGAAAGAAGCACTTATTTATAACATGAACCCAAGATGCAGCTGTCCGTAGCCAAGCTATCTATTGTTTTAAAAATAGGTTCTGAGTTCGTTAAAAAAAATAAACTGCAAACTTGATTCACAAGATGATCTGCTCTTTCAAGTGACACAGGAAGTCTTCATCCAGTTTGGTATTAAAAACACGTGCACTGTCTCTTGTGAACAGCATAATATTGGTGCAAGTCTGCATGGAAAGGTCAGCACGCAAATGTTATTTTCCTTTTGTACATATTTAATTAATTAAAATATTTTAACCCACCTTTCTTCTGAAAAAAAGGACCCCGGGTGGCTTACATTGTTTAAAACACAGGGAAAAAAAACTGGGATAAATTTATTTAAAACAAATACCATTGAAAGCTAAAAACAGTAAATTATTCAAATACAGTGGACCCTTGCATAACAAACAGCTTGTATAACATAAAATCTGTACAACATAAAAAATTCCGGAGATAGGGGAAATTTGTTTAACATAATCACCTATGTGGAAAATCCGTACAACATAAAAATGGGATTACTCCATTTTCAATGCATTCCTATGGGAATTTGTATAAAGGAAAATTTGCTTAACATAATTTCATTTGGAACAAATTAATTCCTTTATACAAGGTACCACTGTATAAAGAATGCCATATTTAAAATGTTAAGGTAAAATTATTACTAGAAAACAGACGTTGAAGCAACTAAATATAAACCAACTCTCCTAGTATTCCTAGACAGTCACGAAGGAAAAGCCTGCCTGAAGAGAAAGCGATTCAGCCAGGATGTGACTCAGGTATGTGTCACTGTGGCCAGGTCAGACCTCTCCAGGAATAGGCACAGCCGGCATACCATTTTTACTTGGGCAAATGGGCTTCTCAGGACCACAGATCCAAGATGAATCCAGGAGCAGCCCTAAGCTGGGCACCTGTGTTATTAGGCAGAGTATATTTTGAAATTCCTTGAGAGTTTGCACACATCATACAGGCTGAATCCTTATTCCTTGATCTGCCTTTGGACTGACCAGGAACACCTCTGTCAGGTCTGGAATAACAAGTGTTTGCTGACTCTTCGGTATAGATCAGGTGTAAAATATTCCAATCGAGTGTACAGTTCCAGAACAGATTGCCCAAGTGATGGGAAGAACTGTTTGCTGAAACAGGATCATCCTTGGAGATCACAAGAACTGCAGCAATGGATGCATCACTGGAAAAAAAAAACAATGGGCATCTACCCATATGCAGTTTCCCTTTGTTAATGTAGAGAAAATTTAGATTTAGGCTTGGTGATAGACTTTACAGGATAAATCAGGAAGCTGTGTGACAACTAAATGGGTTAGAGTTTTGCCCAGTGCAAAGACCTCAACTTATATGGCACCCTGGGAAACTGAAGGCATAGAGAACTGGAGAACCAGAAATGGAGAGGAATGGAGCAATAACGAAAAATAATAAATAATAAATAATAAAAGCCACCTCCCTGTAAATGAGAGAACAGAGATGGGGGGGAAGCTGGCACACTTTTATACTATCTAATTTTAGATAATATATTTAGTTGCTGTGTCAATAGAAGCCTAAATGTATAGTGTTAACTTGCTTAATGTCACAGTGGTTAAAACTGCTGTACTGCAGCTAAAACTGTGCTCACAACCTGGGGTTCAATTACAGGTAGCCGGCTCATGGTTGATTTAGCCTTCTATCCTTCTGAGGTCGGTAAAATGAGTACCCAGCTCACTGGTGGTGGTGGGTAATGTGTAGCCTGCATAATATAACTGTTAACCACCCAGAGTGCAATGGGGCGGTATATAAACAGAATGTTTTGCTTTGCTTTGCTTTTAAAAAACAGGAAATTAATTCTCTAGGCAAAGTCTCTGCAGGCAGCTGAAGATCTGAATGAAGTATCTGTAATTGTTTTTCTTTTTGCAGTTTCAGAATTCCCCATTAAACTAGACTCTGTTCTCTATAATCATCTGTTCATATGGAAATATTTCTCCCATCTTGTCAGTCTAAGTCCTAACATAAGAGGTGGAATATTGAGTTGAGAGACTCAGGAGGCTGTGTGATGCAAATCAAGCAACATCTTAATATTTGTTGCAGGAAAATGCCTGGCACAAAGTGAAAACCTATCAATATTTGCTGTATGGTAGTCACCTTCCCCGCCCCCGAAGTGATCTCACACACTTTGCCCTGTGCTTTTACATCAGAATGCCTCTCCGCATATGACAAAACTGGAATTCTTGTTTGCAGTACAATCTTCCTCCACTGCCTGGTAAGAATGTCTCTATCTAGATAATAATGTGTCAAGCCAAAGGGAGTGAATACCTTTTTAAAATCATTTTATAACAGCAAACTCTGTGGAAATGGGGTCACGAAGAGTCGGTCACAACTGTAACAGCACAACACATACACACACACACACACACACACACACACACACCAACTATATGGAAAGAAAGCTGTCTGGCACTCATTCTCCTTATGTATTCATCTGCTCGAAAAGTATATATCTGTGGCTAGCAAGGGCTAGGAAGAAGAGGCAGAGAAACATAGAAGAGCATTGAAGTACAACTTTAGTCTCTGCACTGTTACTCACAGGTCTTCTAAGAAATAATTCCAGGATTTAAAAAAAAAAACTTTAAAAGAATTACAGTTGGGTGAACTATGTCTTCCACTAAAGAACTGCACATTCCTTTTCTGGAATGGTTTACCCCAGCATTCTGTCACCCCTCACCCTCTGCCTAAAAATCTAGGTTTAAAACCAACAGAATAACACTTAATTGCAAATGACAAATTTGATGCCATAAAATTGTCCCCCCCCCAAATGCCTGGCTATAACAATCTGTCTACATAAACTAGCAGAAAACGAAACTGACTGAATTGTTCCAGACCGTGGCAAAATTCTCTTCAGGAGCAAGGAACTTTAAAAAGCAAAAAAAGCAAACTGTTCTGCTTATATACTGCCCCATACCACTTTAAGTAGTCTCTGGGCAGTTTACAATTTTAATTACAGTGTGCAGGCTACACATCCCCCCCCTGCAAGCTGAGTACTCATTTTACCGACCTCGGAAGGATGGAAGGCTGAGTGAACCTTGAGCCTGCTACCTGGGATTGAACCCCAGGTCATGAGCACAGTTTCATCTGCAGTACAGGCATTTAACCACTGCGCCATGAGGTGAACATACCTACTTCTAGCAGCCTCTGATCTCATATAATAGCTGTTATATGGCTGATAAGAAAGATGCGAAAGAACCCATCTAATCACATAAATCTGGAAGTTGAGTCATGGCAACTGGACTTCTTTTCTTCAGAGACTGAAATGTTTCGCTGCTCATCCAAGCAGATTCGTCAGTCTGAGGAAAGCTAGTTGCAAGTCCTCCATTTTATAGTTCACTTTGACCTCATGTCACCCTGATCTGAAACAGGCTCATATGATGAACAATCACCTGAATAGGCTTATTAGGTGGACAATAGTCTCAATAGGCCATTAGGAGAACAATGACCTAATGTGCTAAAACCCATAAAGTATGGCTCGTTAGCTATGGCCTTGGTGGTGGAGGTTAGGGTTAGGTGGAGAATGGCCTAAGGTGGGTGAAAGTCCCACCTTTAACCTTCCCAATACCCATTAAGTATGGGTGTCCAGCTAATGAGCCTACTAAGACTACTGTCCACCTAATGAGCCTATTCAGGCCATTGCCCATCTTATGAGCCTATTTCAGACCAGGGTGACAAGAGGTCGAAGTGAACTATAAAATGGAGGACTCGCAACTAGCTTTCCTCATACTGACAAAGCTGTTTGGATGAGCAGCAAAACTTTTCAATCTCACAAGAAAAAGAAGTCCAGTTGCCATGACTCAACTTCCAGATAAACTCACCTGGATGACTGAGAATCTTCACAGACCTAATCAAGTAAAGCAGCAGCCTTTTTAAGTTAGGCTCTTGTTTTCCTCCACTTTTACTGAGAGACTGCTGTGGCACGACTATGGGTATTTGTACACGACCCCTAAACTCCGCAGCAAATGGCTGCCAGCTCCGGAGCTTACAATTGTTTCCCCACCAGCTCCGGAGTTTGCAGGAAATTAAGTGCGACCACACCCACCTAAGCGAGTCCCAGTGCACTTTTCTTGTACCTGCTCTAGGAGGGTGAAAATCCCCAGGTCCGGATTTAATCTGGTGAGTGCGGGGCTCTCCTCGCTTCTGTTTGTTTTTTTGCCTCCCGCCCCTTTAAGAGAAGGGGTGGGAGGCAAAAAAAAAAAAGAAGAAGAAGAAGAAGAGAAGGAATCAGGACGATGACGGGGCTCCGGGCGGCTTCGGAGGTGAACCTGCATTTTTTCCTCTCTTTTTCCCTCCCTCCCCTCACGCAGACAGGAGCAAGGAAGTGCGGAGGGGTGGGGACGCAGGAAGAGCAACGAACCCCCAAGATCTCTGGTCCGAGTTTAAGTGGCCAGCAGATCTTAGGGGTCGTGTGAAAAGGCCCTTTGTCTGCTATGATCATGTCTCTGTTCCTAGAACTTGCTTTATCTGCCCTGTTCACCCAAATGCTGCTAATCTTGGCTTGAATGTTCGCAGACTCATTTTCTAGACTCTTTGCCAGTTTTTTTATCTTCAGGTCAGTGGCCATCATTTTGCTTTAAGGCTATCAGCCCTGCAAAAGACACTTGCTCTCTGGAACTACAATACTTCCGTACTGTCATAATTGCACTAATATTTGCAGCACCAATTTTCAACTCATTGGACATCTTCTCCTAAAGAACACAGAGGAGTAGTTGCAATGGTAAAATATACAAGGTAAAATATACAAAGCTTTTATTCCCTGACGAAAAATAAAACAACTATGGCCTGGATCCAGTTGTTAGTCCAAGCTAGAGCAGAACCATAAAGGCATTGGGAAGTGGTAAATAAACAATAATGTGAATTATTTTAATTTAACGGGTCAGCTCAATTGAGATTAAAAACTGGATAAATGTCTGCATATCTGCTTCTAAAGTGAAATTGATTTTTTTCTTCTAGAACTAGAAAAAAACTGATAGCATAAATCAAGGAACTCAGAACATAGCATAAAAACGTTATGATATGAGGATTGTGGCTGTTATGAGCCATTAAATCAGAACAAAGCAAAACGCAAAGTGTTCTGCTTATATACTGCCCCATACTACTTAAAGTAGTCTCTGGGTGGTTTACAGTTTAATTACAGTATGCAGGCCACAAATTGCCCACTCCCAGCAAGCTGGGTACTCATTTTACCAACCTCAGAAGGATGGATGGCTGAGTAAACCATGAGCTGGCTACCTGGGATTGAACCCCAGGCCGTGAGCACAGTTTTACCTGCAGTACAGGCATTTAACCACTGCTCCAATAATGCTTTCAAAGTAAGTGAGATATTTAAGGAATGCCTTTAATAGTTTCATCCTCCACCTCGGTTGAGTTTCCATGGCCAACAGAGAATTGAAACCAAGGCCCCTCAAGTCCCAGTCCAACAATCTGCCCACATCACAAAGGGTGCCTGGACAAAGAAGTACACTAATGCCCCAAAGTTAATAAACAGTAGGAAGATGTGGTAACAGTAATGCAAAATATAATGAGTAAATATTGACTTTTGTGGCAGTATTACTGTCAATTTTTACCAGTGCCAATGGAAAATTTATTCATAGACAATCTCAATTGTGTCAGCAGCCGCTTTCATTATAATACCAAGGCAGTGAAAAGAACTTGAGAAAGTTAATATGAAAAATGGTTGAATATCATATGGGAGATACAGTAGTCCCCCAACACAATTACGGTCTCAGTATATTGTGGATTTTTTCTTGATATAAGCAGGCTCCCAAATAATGGCTTTTAACCATCTTCTGACACTGCAGGAAACAGGCCTTAGGCTGCTCCTGCCAGTGTGCAATTCCAAAGAGAGGGTTTTAACCCCCTTCTGACACCTCAGCATACAGACTTTGGGGCCTCCTGGCAGTGCGTGCCAGCAGCAGCAGCCCAAGGTCAGTTTGCTGAGGTGTCAGGAGAGGAGTAAAACCTATCTTTGGAAGTACACATCACCACCACCAGCAGCCCAAGGTCAGTTTGCTGACGTGTCAGAAGGGGGTTAAAAACCTCTCTTTGGAAGTACACACCACCGCTACCACCAGCCAAGGTAAGTTTGCTGAGGTGTCAGGAGAGGGGTTAAAACCTCTTTTTGGAAGTGCATGCCAGCAAGCAGGAGCCCAAGGTCAGTTTCTTGAGGTGTCTGCATTTCTCAAATTTTCCTTTATCGAGGGTGGGTCAGGCACCTAACTCCCGCAATAAGCGAGGGAGTACTGTAGCATTGTTTGAGAAACCAACACACAGATTAAGGATTTTTTAAACATGATGACAAATTGACATGTACACTACAACATAGTATACAGTAGTTCCATTATGTTTGCACATTCAGGTAAGGCATCATATGTACCACCATGCAAGGATTTAAAGGTTTGGAAAGATGGCTTTTAAAGTAACCATAGTCAGATATTATCGATGCTTCCAATGTTTCATAGAAGGTTTTTAATCTGTTTCAATGGTTCATAAACATACTGTACATGTATATTGACTGTTACAGCTGCTGCTTTGAAGATGCAAATATAGAAGAACTATGGTAAAACAATAAAAAATTTTATTGTAGAGAAAATGTATGTCAAAAGCAGAGAAAAATATCTATAACTGTATACATGTACTTAATCAGAAAAGCTATTTTTTGTTTTGAATTTAAGTCACAATTTCTATGTTTGCTTTCAAAAGCAATCAAGTTAATTATTTTATGACAAAGATTCACTCTGTATTCTGTTCTCTCTCTCTTTCTCTCTCTCTTTCTCTCTCTCCCCCTCTTTCTCTCTCTCTCACGCACACGTACACGTGCACACACAGACACACACACACACACAGAGAGACAGCCAGAAAACAGGGATAAGCCTCCCTTGACACTCTATGTGTAAATCAACATGCACAAATAGAATACAAATATATGCCACCTTTTACTGATGTATTTCCTATTTAGTGGTAATGACTATGTGGCTACCCTATCAACTTGACTAACCACACTCAAAAACTGAGCTTACATATCACATTGTAGCTAGTTCTTTCTCCATTTCTTAGCTTTAGTCTTCCTGCCCTTTCCAAAGCTGTCCACTACAGACTAAGAGCTTATCTGGTTTCCTGAGGGGCTAGTCATGGCAACATGTTTTCGAAGGATTAACCTTCCTGTTTAATGTCAAATCCTTCTATATTACCAGTAACAGTAGTTTGACATTCATTTAAAAATGCTTTAAAATAAAGGCCATCTAATAAAAAATAGCCCAGGGAACATCAAATCCTTGTCTTCGTTTTTTAAGGAGAATGTGGTTGAGCAATTTGTTGCACAACTTTGCCTTAACTCATTTTATTTTCAATAATTAATTATGCCAACTCAAAAGAGGCCCACAAAAGTACAAAAGGCAGAAGTGAACAAATGTTATTTTAAATAACTGTTATTTCAAAAATATTATTCTATATATAAAAAAGATGTAGTTATTCACCCTTTAGGGATTTGGAAGATATCAGATAAAGGATCTGTCTTCCAGTACTGAAACCCTTCGGGAAGGAAAAAGAAGACAGCCAATTTGAAAGCAGAAAGTTTAGCTTATAAAATCAAAGCATTTTAAGTTCTTTCTTTGCTCCCACTGGAGTTATTTTGAATTTCAAATTCCAAGTGCTTTTCGAATGCTTATGTTTCTGTTTATGTGAAAAGGTGAAATCATTCAATTTATTTACGTTCTATGAATGCATTTTAAGTAGTATGAAAATTTAAAGGCTTAGTATCATAACTTTGATTTAACTTAACATTACTTTCAAGGGATGCTTCTAATTAACTGGGATCACCATCAAAACCTATTAAGTTAAATGTCAAATGCAGTGGTTAGGCCAAGAAAACAGCATGAAATAATTTCCAACAAGGCAGGAAAAAACTCATTATAGGTATTTAAACATGTGTTGCTGAGGACATAGCTTTGTGTATTCATAAGAGATTTAGCACTTGGTACAATGAAAGCTACCATTGCTACCCACTGGTACATATAGGATAATGCCATAAGTGTTACAGAAATTGACAAAAACTGTGCGCTCATTCTCTTGAACCAAAGGTATGTCAAAGGACTAAAAATCTTCTATAAATGTACATTACCATCAATAGCTTCACTGAATTGCTGTAACAGGTGAACTAAAACTGGCAACTTTTTGCCTTTGTTTGTTATTATGTGCCATCAAGTTGCCTCTGACTTATGGCAACCTTATGAATGAGCGATCTTCAAAATGTCCTTAACAGCCCTGCTCAACTCTTGCAGACACAATCATAGGGAATCAACCTATGTTTTATTTGGTGTCACTCTTTTTCCTGATGCCTTCAACTTTTCCCAGCATTATTGTCTTTTCCAGATAATCCTGTCTTCTCATGATGAGCCCAAGGTAGGATAGTTTCAACAATTTTGTCTCTAGAGATAGTTCAGAATTGATTTGATTTACGACTCACTTGTTTGTCTTTCCGGCCTGTGGAGCATCCACAAAGCTCTCCTCCAGTATCACATTTCAAGCAAATCATTTTTCTATGATAGCTTCCCCCTCCCCCGGTCCAGCTTGCACACCCATACATGTTGATTGAACATACATTAGTGTGTGCTGTATAATATGTTTGGACTTCCTCCTTAACCTCTATTTAAATATGTCCAGGGAAGGAGAACATAACACTAAGGTTTGTTAAAACTGCAGTCATTTCTTTCATGAGAGCAACAACAAGCACCTTGAAATGTCTCTTCTAATAAATTTCATCTCTTTTCCTCTCATCTGTGGTTCACAACACTAACATATAAAAAAAGAAGGAACACAAGACTCCAAGAGCCAGCTGTATGGTAAGCAACATGTTGATTGAACATACAATAGTGTGTGCTGTATATGTTTGGACTTCCTCCTTAACCTCTATTTAAATATGTCCAGGGAAGGAGAACATAATACTTCCCAAAACAGTCCTTTCATTGTTTTCATTAAACAATCCTTACTATAGGGAATTCTTTCCAATGCTTAGGTGACATCTTTTTTTCTTATAACATGAATCCATTTGTGTTCTGTCTGCTGAAGCTACAGAAAGCAAACTTACTCTACCTTGCACTTGACAGTCCTTGTTCTGGATGCTATAGTTCTGATAATAGATAGATAGATAGATAGATAGATAGATAGATAGATAGATAGATA
>JAHTLZ010000348.1:23013615-23080712 GCA_023846285.1 Phrynocephalus versicolor
AGATAGATAGATAGATAGATAGATAGATAGATAGATAGATAGATAGAATGTGTTTGGTAGGAACTGAACGTTATATTAGCAAAGAATGTGTCTTTAGCCAATCAGAATGTATCTGTACTCAGCCAGGCTTCTATAAAAGGCAGGAGTCAATCAGGAGTCTGTTTGATAAGGAAACATAACTATGTGATAGGATGAAATAGGAACTTGTACAACAATGTTTTAGGGATTGAGACAATAAGTGACAGGAAGTTGTAGGGCTGTCAGGGTCTCAGACGCAATGTACCTCAGACAGAAATTAAGTTAAAATAAAGAAGTACGGTAATTAATATACTGTATACTAGGGCTCAATAAATATTATGAATGTAAAAGTGCAACTATAAGAAGAGTTAATTCTTTACCAAGAGTGCCTGTCACACCAAGCATATCTAAGTTATATAATGCAAAGATAGGACAGATTATGCCTGTTGAGGTGGGAAGACCACCAATTTGAAAACCCTCATCGAAAACCCTGCAATCTTCATTGAAAACCCTGCTAGACTGGCAATAGCCAAGTGAAGACCTCTAAACTCAGTTCTACTAAACATGCATGGAATTAGGTGTCCTTCATTTTCTCTGAAAAATTAAAAGCCTGTTTAATTTTTCCCACATGCATGGTGATAGATAAAATGAGTGCTAATTAAAAGATTATGCACAGCTATTGTCGTCCACTGGTCTTAAAACACTATGAATATTCAAAAAGTAATGAAGAGGTGCCGCTAAGGTTTCAGTGGACATAATTGGATTTCGTTTGTTGAAACTGCAGTCATTTCTTTCGTGAGAGCAACAACAAGCACCTTGAAATGTCTCTTCTAATAAATTTCATCTCTTTTCCTCTCATCTGTGGTTCACAACACTAACATATAAAAAAAGAAGGAACACAAGACTCCAAGAGCCAGTTGTATGGTAAGCAACATACATGAGCAGGCAGTGCGTACTAGAAAGACAAAAAAATCTTCATAAAATCCATATTTTAAACATAGCCGTATTAATGAAGCATTGACAAGATGATTTGCTTTGTGCTTCAGCATTCCATTATCTACTGCATTAGATAATTGAGGTCTATAGGTTAATTCAAGCAGACATCACTTATCAAGCCTCCATCTATCTTCAGGCCTCACTTCTGCCATGCAAATAGATTACGCTGTCAAGAAACTGGAAAGGGAATGTTGGACCAGTCCAGGGCAGTTTTCTAGCAAGGAGGAAAGAATAGCATTCCTCTATCATTTAAATCTGATTTATAGCTCATGCAGGAATACATTCCAGATTATGATATTTCAATCATATGATGCAACTGATATTCGGCAGGGTGTTCCCTAAAATCAGTATTTGGCTTTGTCACTACAAAGACGAATACATTTATTTTTATTTATTCTCTTATCCAGACAGATAAGCATGTTAAGGTAGAGCAAATGACACCCCAGCCTTTATGTTCCAAAAATGAGCATAACTCACTGTTTCTTTGCCCAAGAATGCTAGGTATAAACTGTTATGTCTCACACTTCTCAGCAACTGATTTGTTTGTTTCCAACTTTCATCTCAAAAAAATTCTAAACTGTGGACTTTGTGACCCTAAACTTCTACCTGAATTCCAGAATTCAGTGTTCTGAACTTCATGTAGAAGTTAGTGATCCTAACTTCTGCCTGAATTCCAGACCTCTACCTGAATTCCAGAACTCAGCTCATCCCCCTCCTTTTATATCCCACTATCACCTGATAATTCAAAAGCTTACATAAACTTTTGTGGCCCTTTGGATTGCTCTAATTTAGGTACTTCCTAATTGTAGATGTGCACTTCTACCACCCCACTATGATTCATGATTTGTGACCGTGCCACGCTATTATCTTCTCTTTTCCCACGAGTGGGAAAGAAGGCAGTGCGTAAGGGCACTGCAAGAAACTGAAAACAAATCAGTTCAGGCCACCTCCAAATCAGCTTGGGGTAGATTCTCCCAAATTGTACAGCAAATATTTGGATGCAAATCAGACCAGGAAGTACAGTAATACCTTGGTTTTCAGTATAAGAGCACCATACAGTTATTAACCTGGAATATTGTCGGCTGGAACCACAGAGCATCAGAAGGTGACCTGGTGGAGTTCCTTTCAAATTTTGATAGTATAGCTCTCCAAGAGACCTGCCTGACTGAAGAAGATGAAGAGATTCAACTACCAGGTTTCAACCCTAGGTCTATTCCCGCAAAAATGTAAGAATAAAGGGAGAGCATTAGGAGGTTTGACAATGCTAATTAAGGCAGAGCGGGGCTGGCGTGGTCAGAAAATGTTCCTTGTAGATTAATCCCACCAGAATCTAGCTGTTAAGCTTTCTTATAAAACCTCTGATTTGGTCTTAGTTTAACATTTATGTTCCACCATACTCTTCCTCTTATCTCTCACCTAATACCTAGATGAATTTAGAAGAGATGGTTCTAAAAATAAATATAAAACACCTTAAAGCTATAGTTCTCTTAGCAGATGACTACAATTCTAGAATAGGGGCTTCCTTACAAAACTTTGTTCAACTGGGGTTTATACCGGAACATTATTTACTTACTGAGAATTCCTGGTTCTCCAGTGACCTCAAAAGAAATAAGGCAGGACTCCATCTGGCTTAACTGATTTATAAATGTAATCTCCTAAATCATTTTAGGAGGTAAATTACCTGGTTTTTCATATCCTTTCACATATCACTCAGGAAAATTTAGTAGTGTTTTAGATTATATATGTGTATCCTGGGTCAATTCTGAATTGTTTTCAGATATTCAAGTCCCGGTGAGGGAGCATAGTGACCATCAACCAGTTACAGTTTCCTTCAAAGGTAGATCAGATACAAGGCCATATCTGTTATAAGAGGCTCCTAGCAAAATTTGAAGTGAAGGAAGAAAAGCAACTCAAATGGGCCAAGGTCAATGCAAAGGCCTTATCGTTTTTCTTGAATTCTGAACAGGCCATGGCTAGGAGAAAATCAATTTCCTCATCTAACTCAGATGCAAATGATGTCTTAACCCAATATAAAGATCTATGTCTTTTGTTTAAAAACTTTCTAGTAGATAACGTTCCTATCAGAAATCAACAACAAAGCAGTTCAAATTGGTTCGATACTGATTATGCATACAACAAAAAACGTCTGAGGGCAGCAATGTGTCAGGCCCAGGTAAATCCCTCTGCCGAAATTCGGGCCAAAATGCTAGAAAATCTGACGCAGCTATAAGAAATTGTTAACTGCCATAAAAGTTTCCTATAAAACCAAACTATGGTCTGATTTGGAAATCTGTGCAAAAGGGTCTAGTTCAGTTTTCTTTTGGAATGCTGTATCAGGTGTATTAAAGGAACGTAAATTTTATTGCAACATTCCTATTCCAGCTTCAGTTTGGGAAGAGTATTATGCAAATATATTTTCCAATCACAGAAACATAGCATAGAAGCTTCATCTTTGGAAGTACTCCCAGCCTGGCCTCCAGTATCTGCTCACTTAAAGATAATAAGGCATCTGGGGATGATTATTTTTTTACCACCAGAGCTTTTTAAAACTCATATTGACTGGTTGGCCCCTTTATTAGCGGGGTTGTTCACCCATATAAATAACGCAGGTCTTATCTCAGTTGGATGGGAAGTTGTCATCATAGTTCCCTTATATAAAAAAGGAAATAAAGAGGATAAACAGGAATAAATAGCTCTTTAAGAGTATACCAACATTCAGTGGAGTAAGACAGGGTTGTATACTGGACCCAATGCTCTTCAACCTATATGTAAATGATCTACCTGGTTTTCTACATGATGCTGATACCCATATGCCAAATATACTCAATAAATTTATTAATATTTTACTGTATGCAGATGATATGGTCCTAATGGTCCTTACCCAAATACGCCTAAAAAGACTGCTCCAAAGATTGAACACCTAGAGTGTCCAAAAATTATTAACCGTAAATAAAAGCAAGTCCTAAGTGATGGTGTTTTGCAAGAGGAGTGTGAAACATAACTGGTGGATAAACGGGGAACCCATTGAACAAGTACACTCCTTTAACTATCTTGGACTTGTTTTCACCAACACAGGTGCGTGGTCAAACCATCATAAAAGAAGTTTGAAAAAGGCTAGGTTAGGTACTAACAGACTGTACAAGTTATTCATTTATAACCATCCAGGATCTCTGACTGAAGGTGTTCAAGGCTAAAATAGTCCCAATGTTGACTTATGGAGCTGAACTGTGGGGTTTGAACAAAGCCACCATTCTTGAACATGATCAGACAGAGCAGAACTAGGCATACATTCCCTGCAAAATAACTTAATCATCAAAGTTCTTACTGGTTGAACATCCTTTTTATGAATACTAATAGATTACCCAAAATATGTTTAATGGAACAAATAAACATGGCACAAATTAATTCTGGGATTAGCCGCCTCCATGAAATTATTATATATAATGGGTTCTCTGGTCAGTATGTGCTCTCAATAGCTCCACAGATAAGAGAGCTCTTCAAACAGCGAGTCTTGGATATTAGTGCGCAATCAGACCCGGAATTATTGTCCAAAAATAGTTCCATAAGCTGGTTGGCTAAGAATAAAATCACTTTTCAATCTGAAAAATATATTTCACAGTATTTACCTCAAGCACTAAGAAGGGCCTTTGCTAGATCTAGATTTGAATTGTTGGATTCCATAGTTAAATATGGGTGCTTTCACCACCTGCCTTATTACTAGAGAACCTGTATTTGTGGATTTCCTTCTGTTCTTTTATACAAGGTACCACTGTACTCTTAAACCAAGGTATTACTGTATTTAAATTGTTCATCAGGGTGTACAAGGGCACACTAAATCAGCTTCTGCTTTGGCAGCAAAGACTTTGCAGACAGATACACACTGTTCTATGTCCGGTATGAAAAATGTTCCTCAGTCTGTTCTACCCACAGCTCCCGCTTCCTTGGTAGCAATTACTGCTGCCAATGTTGGTAGTCTTCAGGTTGGCCACTGGCATTATGCCACTACCTGCAGCTTGAGTCTGATAAGCTTTTATTAATGTTTTGGAGAGAGCCTTTCCCCCAACAATAAGATAAATGGTTTGCACAGAAAAGGCCTCTGGGGAAAATGTGTTGTTTGAGTTGTGTCGTTACAGTCATGACCGCCTCTTCGTGACTCCATATCCATGGAGTTTTCTTGGCAGGAATACTGGAGTGGTTTGCCAGTTCCTACTCCAGGCGCCTACAGCACCTGGTATTCCTTGGAGGTCTCCCATCCAAGTACTAACCAGGGCCGACCCTGCTTAGCTTCCAAAATCAGGCAATATCGGGTGTGCTTAGGGTATCTGGGGAAAATACATTTTGTTAAAGGATCTCAGTTTACAAGGTTGGGAAATCTGAAGCTATAGCTTTGAAGAGTTACTGCCATTCAGAGGGAAGAGCAAAGGATCTGCCCTCATATAAACAGTTACAATAAATTGAACATACGAATTAGACAGCATACATAAAAGAGCTAAATGAAAGTATTTCTAATTCTTAACATCCCCACACTATTCTGGCTGAATAACACACACATATATATGGATAAATCTGAGCCAACTTCCTCAGATGCAACTGACAGGGTATCAATTCATTTTAATGAAACATTCAGAACTATTTCAGGCAACAAAGCAGCAGCTGTATTTTCTTATGCATGCAGCTAAATAGCACATGATTTCTTAGGGCTCTGAACATTAATATAATTTGATCAGACAGTTCCTTATCAATTTGTTGAATGAACAGCTGACTGAACATTCTAATCCTATCAGCAGCGGAGTGAGCTTTTGACTGGAACTGTGCCTCTGTCTTTATATGAGCGAAAGAGAAAAGAGGCAGGAGATAGATTGCGGAAAACGGTGAACAAAAGAAATGGACTGTCAACCAGATTTAGAGTTAATCTAATTATCTTCTCTGCTGCAAACCTAACTTGATTTTCATTCATTTTCTCCCAGAATTAATAAGGAAAGGCTATTCTACTTGAAAGGCAAACAGCTCACATTGTTTTTGTTTGCAGACTCCCTGTGAGGGTGACACACATTGAGATTTGACATTAAAATGTGCTGTGCCTAAAGTACACCCTGAGCTAACAATGAGATCTGACAAAACAACACAACAACATGTCATTTGGAGCATGTTTAACTATTCCCCAACTGCCAGCACGATACCCACGGGGATCCAGTGCATTGGGCTGCTGTGATCCAAACAGCAGAAAGGAAACATAACAGCTTATTTCTGAGACTACTGGAAAAACAGATAGATAGCTAGCTTAGCCAGCATGCCAAAATGTCAGGAGTTTGCTCCCAATGGCAATAATCTTTTTGCAGACTTCATTGTTTGTATGTTGGCTACATAAGGCCGTGCCAATAAATGGGGATGGGTGGATGGGTATTAATTAGCATCCAAAAGTGCTCACCAGTTTTTCAGAGACTGATGTGAAATGGGCAAAAGTGTTTGCCTGTTCCAGTATGTATGTATGCATGGATGGATGGATGGATGGATGGATGGATGGATGGATTGATTGATTGATTTATATACCACCAAGAATTCAAACTCCAGGCAGGGAGAACAACTCCACTGCTCTCATTCTAAATTAGGTTCAAACAAATCGAACTGCATATACGCATAGCATCAGATTCATAATATGATCTTGTGTCAACATCAGTATAGAATCATAGAATCATAGAGTTGGAAGAGACCTCAAGGGCCATCTAGTCCAACCCCTGCCATGCAGGAACCCCATCACAATATTTCCGACAGATGGCCATCCAGCCTCTGCTTAGAAACCTCCAAGGAAGGAGACTCCACCACCCTTTGTGGCAGCATATTCCACTGCCGAACAGCTCTAACTGTCATGAAGTTCTTCCTAATGTTCAGATGGAATCTCTTTTCCTGTAGTTTGAAACCATTGCCCCGAGTCATAGTCTCTGAAGCCATGGAAAACAAACCCGCTCCCTCTTCAATATGACATCCTTTCAAATATTTAAACATAGCTATCATATTCCCCCTCAGCCTTCTTTTTGAAAGGCTAAACATTCCCAGTTCCCTAAGCCGTTTCTATCATCTAGTATGATATGAAATTGGTGGTATATTCACGGCATGAGTAGAGAATCTTCTTTGAGTAACTTATCAGGTGGTAACTGGAAAGTGGACATAGTAAATTCTACTGCAACTACTGACTTATCCAGGCCACAAAAGAGATTTATCACAACATTGTATGATCTGTGACTTAAGAAGTTGAAAATTGACTCAGTGTCATGGAGACAAAGATGCTGTGATGGACCTCCAGCCTCATGCAAAAGGATCATGTGTGCAATGATGACATCTGGTCAAAATACGGCATTGCACCAATCACTGTCATGCATGAAGCATGACTGTGTTTGTTTGGACACATCTTGCATGCCTTTGAGAAAACTCTAGCCAAAGACAGTCTCAGCCTGGAGGTCAGTGGATCCCAACTAAGGAGACAACCAAAACAGCGTTGGATGAACACCCTTGACAATGACATGTAGGTGTCCCAGTTCACCTGGACCTCGCCCATGACCGTGCCAAGTGGAAGGGCAAAACACTAATAGCAGACCACACCACCCAATGGGATAAATGCTAAGAGGAAAAATCTGATGTATGAATTTTCCTCATCCTGTTAAAATAATTTATAGTGTCATTAATTATAAAAGTATTTTAAGCAGAGTTCATAAATATTTGTTTTCCAGTGTTGTATTTAAAGAGCATATGGTTTGATTGAATAATCACAGCAAAAGCTAAGTTTGTTTTTTAAATTCAAAATATGGATCAATAATCTTCAAATGTTACACCCTGATTCTTCATTTCATTGTTATTTCTAGTAGGCAGGTGCATGGCGATTTCTTGTCTTGATTTGATTTATGAATACTTAGTGCCCCCCCAAAATGAATCTTCAATGTTTCAATGTTTAATCAAGTCTATCAAACTATCTATAATTGGCTCACATACAATTTATACCGTTTCCTTCAGATATTTTTGCAAACTGTGTCGGATGAAACTCAGACTTCAAATCATAATGGAATGTGATTCACTATGTATATATTCATGAAATATGCATATGTTGAAATGCTGGCACTAGATCTGCTTGTATTTATCTGAATTTTGTAGATATTTTCTGCACACAATTTCAAGAAAAAGAAAAAGCTTAAGAAAGGAACCTTCTGTTCCCTGAAAAGAAAAAGAACATTCTTCCTGCCCTCCCCCTTGGCGGATGGGCAATATGCAGTTAAGAATTGTCGATAAAAGACATGATGCTCATCTTAAATAGTCCATAACTGTTTAAAACCTTTACCATTTTTAAAATGGCAACTGACAGAACCAATACTTTAAAGGCAGCCACAGAAATTGAATCACCATGAGGATCTCTGAAAGGTCTGCAGGGGAAAGTATGTGTTATAGCACGGTTCGATTTGACTCCAGTACTGTAGAGTGGCATGGCTCATTCTCTGCAAATTACGAGTCCACAGGTATGCAGCGGGTCCAAAATACCACCTAAAAAGAAACTGACTGCAGTTTTTTACGGCTTCTGGAAGCCACACAATGTTCAGTGTCCACTGGAAGAGTCAAAAGGAGCACGAGCTCAAGGAAGACAGCAAATCAGTCTGCTTGGGAGAAGATTAGGTGGCAAGCAATACTGCACCATATTTGTGCAGGTCCTACTTTGCTACATCTATCTAGCTGTCTTCAAGAAGAAGGCGCGAGGAGTAAATCATTAACCTATAATGGACACAAATAAGAATCAAAAAGAAAAGACTGCCTTCACTAACATTTTTGTTGTTGCTAGAATTAGTTGTGTATCTGCAAGAGAGTAAGCAGGTTTCCTTCCACTGTCTGTGTGGCTTATGAGAGAGGTAAAGAAGAGACGTGTGGAAAAAAAGGAACAGTATCAATCTATATAGGTAAGAAGTAACAGAGGACACAGTATAGAGGGAACACATTATGGAATCTCAGCTGCCCATTTCCACCTCTTGTTCTTTGAGGGCTCAAGAGGAACCATGGTTGCACATGTCTTTATTTCCAATATATGTTTGGAGAAGGGGATGGGGCTACATATTCTGTCCTTGCTTATGTCCCCATGGCTGTGGGGGACAAGTATGCTTATTCCCAGCCCTGGCCAGCCCTGATCCCTTTGGAATGACTGAGGAAAGGGTATTTCTCTCTGTCTGTCATCTACAACCTAGACTGAATTGGTAGTGTCCATCTACACAAGGAAGAACTTCCCTTGGCCTCCTTAGCTTCCCCTTTGAAAACTCAGTATACTTGGGTATGGTCCAGTTTTTCATCCATTATACATGTAAACACACAGAGGCACACAGGCACACATGTTTGTCTATATTTATAATCTGAGTTTCCCTGAGTCTTCAAAGCTGGACCTTCAGGTATTGTTAAAAACATGCTAAAATGCCTAAACAGTAGAGATACAAAGAAATCCAAGTCTGTTGGGTGTGGGGAGGGGATCCCCAATGTCAAACCTCTCCTTGCCTCCTTAGGCCAGATGGTCAAGGGAAGGTATTGCCAGTCCAGCCACAATAACCCTAACCCTCTTTATAAATCTATGGTGAGGCCCCATCTGGAGTACTGTGTACAGTTCTGGTCACCATACCTCTAGAAGGGTATTATGGAAATGGAAAAAGTGCAGAGGAGGACAACCAGAATGATTAGGGGACTGAAACACTTTCCTTACCATCTGAGGCTGCAACGGCTGGGCTTCTTCACTCTTGAACGACAACGTCTAAGAGGTGAGCTGACTAAAATGTATAAAATCATACAGGGTGTAGACAAAGTAGATAAGGAAAATCTGTTTCCCCTATCACACAACACTAGGACTAGGGGGCACTCCATGAAACGTTTGGGTGCCAGAAGTCAAACAAATAAGAGAAAGTACTTTTTCACCCAGAGGATCACCAGTCTATGGCAGCCTTGACAGCTTCAAGAAAGGTTTAGACAAGTTCATGGAGAAGAGGGGTATCAATGGCTATCATTATGGGTGCCTAAGGACAACCTCTGGGTTGGAGAGATAGGCAGGATATCTCTCAATGCCATTGCAGGGAATCATAAGCAGGGGAAGACATCTGCTCGGGAATGCCCTGAAGTGAATGGTGAGCCACTGTGTGAGACAGAATGCTGGACTGGATGGGCTGTGGCCTGTTCCCGCAAGGCTGTTCTTATGTTCTTATCAGTTATTCACATACAGTACATTCCTAGGAATATCTATTTTACACAGGTGTTTGGCTTCCTTTTGTTAATGCAGTGGAAAAGATTAGTAAAAGCTTATCTCTTCTATTTCTACAGACTATGTTCTTTGAAAATTTCTGCCCTTCTGAATGCTCAGGCACCTTCGTGCAAAAGAAATGCAGAGTTTTTCCAATGCAGAATGGTACAGTCATCATCATGTTTTGCAGATATTTTATCCGCTACTAAATTTCCTTCATGCTATATTCCGCATTCAGTAGCAGAGAGAGCAGTATAACACAAGTTTCAGTGGTGCTTCGCTTATGCCTCCAGGTATTGCTTTTCTATTCCAGTCAAATTATATTCGCAACTCTGCTACCTGACGAGAATTCATCTGCAATGGTGTACTGAGGTTGCATCGGGAGCACAGAATGAAGGGCAGAGGCAACACTCCGTCCCTTTTCGACTGGCAGTGATGTTGGGAGAAGCTGTTGCTTCTTATGGCTGAAGGATAACTCTTGTGTAGCCTGGAAATATCCATCACGTTGCCACCTATTTCTTAAATGTCAGAATCCAATGTAGTGAGCCTCGCTGGGCTACACAAATGCAGAGCGTGACAAAACATTGGGAGGGAAGGGCAAAAATGGCATCCTGTCCTTCGCAACCACAGTAGAGGAAGGAAGACAAAAAGGTAGGGATTTAGAATGTTACAAGTTAACAGCTTCCATTTCTAATCAGCACAGCCTATATTTATAGTACATCTGAACATCATATACATTGAAATGTTTAGCCTTTCATTACCATAGAAACACAGTTTGCACTGTATCCTTGAATACATATTTCAGTGTGTGCAAGCTTCAAGCCACCATCTGGCTTTGATAGAAATATTGTTCAGCCAATATTCTTGTTTGGGGTGGGCTGGGCGCAGGAAACATCTGCAACTACATGCACCGTCAGTAAGCACAAAAGAAGATTAAATTCTCTAGGGGGAGAAAACATCCCTCCAGACTTTGAGCACCATTTCAGAAGGGATGCTGACCTCACCTAAAAGTACCTGGCTGCCAATATATGCATTTAGGCTTCAGGTTTTAGTCACCATGTTATTTGTGAAGTGTCATGAATGTAACATTTTAAAATGGCCTTTCCCCTGTCTTCTTCTGTGACATCCAGGGCTGGTGCATTTGTTTGGTTTTTACCAGAACCAAATTTTGAGGAGCTAAGTAATTTATGTTCATGAATTCCTACCATCTGGAATGGGTGATTTTTAGAGATGGGCACGAATCAAAAAAATGGCATTTTGTTTGTCGTTTGTCATTTAGGTGGTCTGTTTCGGTTCGTTTCCATTTTTCGTGAATTTTTGCAAAAAATCGTTTTTGTTTTCATTCGTTTGTTACCATTTCGTTACCATTTATTTCAATTTTTTTGTGATTTTTTAAGGATTTTAAGCAATTCACTCATATTGCAGTAACGGAAACGAAACGCATGACAAAATTTCCGGTGTTTCTGTTCGTTTCCTTTCATTTTAGAGACAAAATTCATTTGTCAATTCGTTACGCAATGAAATGAAAAAACGAAAATGGAAACAAAAATTGTTTGTTTCGTGCCCATCTCTAGTGATTTTCTTAGGAGACATAAAATATTAAACAATGTAATCTTAAAAAAGAAACTGGACTGAAATAAGACACAGTGATTATTTTGGTTCTCCTCTTCTACCCCATTACAACAGAGAATAAGATGAGATGCAGGCTGAGATTAGACCCACGTGCTAAAGATACCCTGAAGCAAAATTGTAGTCAAATTTGGAGGATAAGAAATGAATTACTGTTACATTTATATATCAACTGAAGAATGACAAAAGATAAAAAGTTTTCCTATTAACCATCCCATCAACGTGTTTATGTAATTATATTTCATGAGTATTTTCATCCACTTGGCCAAACAATCCAGTGCTACATTTTGCTGATAATACCCAAAGCAGATACAGAAGTACATGACAGGGGAAAATAAACTTTCAAAACCATCAGAATATAGCACCTTGTGGCGTTTGTTACCTGTCCCCTACGAATCCCCTAAACCAGAATGTCACATGACTGCAACACTTGCCTCTTAAAGAACTGGTAAAGTATTCTGTTACCACACTTGACCACTCAACGTGGAAAGGCTGAACAAGAGATAAATGAATTCACCCCATAAAATTAGAAATTATGAACCAAAATGTCCAAAGATTTTTCAGTTTTGGGGAGCTGAGGGGGTCTGGAGGACCACAGGGATCATATAGAGGGCCCTCAGGACTGTCTATGGCCTATGGGAAGCAATTGGTCCATCTTTTTATTATATAGGCATGTAACATTGTTTCTAGGTTGCAAACATGTCAGCTTGAAGTTAGAAATCAACCATCTTTCAGTTTTGGCATCGTCACTAAATGGGAAATAAGTCAACTGGAACAAAAAGGTATTATGGGCTACACATACTCAAAAGCTGGTTATTTCATGTCTGTTGCTATGCATATCTAAATTAATGGTTTTATTCTAACAAGGTGTTTTCTTACCTCCTCTTTTCCCTGCTTGCAAAATATTAAAAGAGTGAAAAAATGAGATGGTCAAGATACTATGGTACAATCACGCTTTATGAAACTACAGACCATACTAATGATCTGAGGCTACTGTCCCACAATATATTAAAGCTTGAGCAAACACACTGGGGTGTTAGCTTTCATGAGCTAAGCCCATTTGTCTGAAACAAGTTCCATAACTAAGGCGGTTTAATTTTTTACTCACAATATTGGCTCTTTTGAATACAATAGGTAAACCGATTAAGACTATCAAAATTACTAAGTGAGGGGGAAGCATTCCATGCCTAGGGAATTCATGATGCCAACATGACATATGAAAACCTATACTTTGTACAGTTTGACCTAATCATGGGAATGTGCATACTTAAATCATAGTATTTGGTGTCTGTCCTTTCCTTTGTAGCATAAAAGCAGCCACAGAATCAAATTATAAACTGCTTCAGTTTTGGCTGGTCCCCAAGTGTTTTTTATCTGTCACTTTTATGTGACAGAGATCTCTTTCAAAAGCTGACTTGTTGGCAAGATTTATCACATTCAGAAAACCTGTTTCTAAAAAAGCTTTCAGTTCACCTATAGGGCATCACAAATAGCAGTTCTCAGAGTGTAAGACACAAGAGGAGCATATGTCTCTTATGGAAAAGAAAACACAGCAGGGGGAATCACATGTACCAATGATACCGCAGGAAGGCGGTGGATTTTAATTGGCTTGAGTTGCCAAATAGGGAGGATGTTGTCAGATATTCTGTTGGCTACTGCTGGTCTTTAGCTAGGTAGGATTTCGGAATATAATTCTGCATTACTCTTCACTGTATTTAATAATACAATCAGTTGTATTGTGTACTAATGTTATAAAATTACTGTCTTGCTGCAGGAACAGTACCAATTAAGAAACAATGTGGATTCCAGTGTTTAAAATGTCATGGGAAGCTGCGCAGGTGGCCATTATAATGGAAGACTTCAAACTGAATGTAATTTCTCTAAGACTTAAAAAAAAAATTACCATATTTTTCGGACCATAAGACGCACCCGACCATAAGACGCACCTGGTTTTTGGAGGAGAAATATAGGGAAAAAAAATTCTGTAGCACCATGATGGTGATCCTGTAAAGTCTTGAATGCCCCTCTCTTTAGCAATGCGTTTCGCTTCAAAAATGATCATTTTTGTTGAGACGGAGAAGCCATTATTGCGATGAAGCATGATCCATTCTTTCATGTCCACCTCCAACTCTGGCCACTTTGCAGCATGCCCACGTAAAAAATGACTTTAATCTTTCCCCTAGTTTGTAAACGCGATAACTTCCCCCTTCCCTGTTTTCTCTGCCAACGGGGCTGAGTGAGCGTGTGCGTGTGCGTCTGGTGGCGGAAGGGGTGCCCCGTGTTCTCCCTCCCCCTCCCCTCCTCCCCAGGCATGGATGGCCTGACCTGTGCATGTCGGGAAACACCAAACACCCCTCCTCAGCCGCCGCCGCCCGTGTGTGTGTGTGTGTGCGTGTGTGTGTGTGTGTGCGTGCATGTCGGGGAACACCAAACACGCCGCCCTCCGCTTGCTCGCTCGCTGGCTGGCTGGCGTGCGCGCTTCCCGCTGGCGCTGCCTTGCTTGTCCTGCCTGGGAGCCGGAGGGAGGCAGGGAGGGAGAGAGACCAGGGGAAACGCCTGCCTCGCCGCCGCCGCCGTCCCCCTCCTCAGCCGCCGCCGCCCGTGTGTGCGTGTGTGTGAGTGTGCGCGTGTGCGTGCGTGCGTGTGTGTGTGTGTGTGTGAGTGAGTGAGAGAGAGAGAGAGAGAGAGAGAGAGCCTGGACACGGAAGGTCCCGGGGGACCCGCTGCCGCTCTGCAACTCGGACCATAAGACGCAGGCACTTTTCCTCCCACTTTTTGGTGAAGAAAAAGTGCGTCTTATGGTCCAAAAAATACGGTAGCATCTCCTCCCCACTTGACTTCTTGAAAAGTGAAAATGTGCATATTCTCAAGACTGTACATCTTGTAATGTGCCAGTATATGATGTAATATGTACTTGGAAAACAGCAACACAATAAATGGAGATGAAAAGTATTTAACTTATTCATTAATCCTGGCCTGAAGAACTAATAGTAACAAAATATTAGGTCTAAATTAGTACATTTTATTCCTGTTTTTACTTCTGCTGCAGAAAATTATGTTATCAAAAAAGATCGTAACCCCCTAGTCATGTGCACTGTGATGGAGACAATGGAGAAGCACTGTGAAAAGATGACTGCAAGTAATGAAATGGCATTCACTCCAGTAATGAAAAACCTGTTAGTGCATTTAGATCCTCACAAATTATTCTCAGATGAACTCACAATTCTGACAATGTTTAAAACAAGGGCTGCTACAGTTCTCATTCGGTTTCTGCTGATTTCTAACTACGTCAGCCTACAACAAGACAGTCACACCCCATCCCCAGCAAGAGGGAGTTTCAAATCTGTAAACAGTGGGAGGTCCCACCCAAAGGACCCCCGTTTTGCCTGGGTTCAACCTCAGTCTCTTTGCTCCCACCTAATCCAGTATGGCAGACATGATGAAGGCATGTAATGGTATCTACTGCAGATGGAGAAAAGGAGATAATCAGCTGGGTGTCATCAGCATATTGATGACACGAAGCCCAATAATCCCTGATACAGTGGTCTCATATATAGATATTAAAGAGCATGGGAAAGATGATCACCCCCTGTGGCACCCCACAATTGCGGGACCATGGGGTGAAAGTCCACACCCAGGCGGGAGAATGCTGGGTTGTGGGGAGCATGGTACACCATCCCAATCCCAAAAACTACCCTGGTTCTAAACAACATGTGAAGGGACCTCAAGAACCGGCATTGCCAATGTCAAGAGAACTGACAGCAGCCATAATCCGTTCCGTCAACATGCTTGTAAACCAAAGCACTTGTATATCAAAGCAAATTTCCCCATAAGAAATTATGGAAATTAAGATGATTCATTCTGGTGCCCCATAGACCCACATACCGTGCACACAAAATGCCAAAACTCACAAAAGAAATGGCTAGAAGTCCACGTCCACACCATGGTTTAGGTATCTGGCTGCAGAATCTGCTCTGCTTGGGACTAACAATTGGATTATACTCTGTGTTTTTAATGTGACAACAATAAAGTGCAATTTGTAGCCCTATACACACTTGACTAGCTGCCCCATAAGTAGAAATGATTTGGGAAAGATAAGTAAGGATGTTGGAAATACATTAAATATAAATATAAACATAAACATATAAAATTATGTATATTGGTATGAGGCCCACATGTTGTTTGGAACTAGGGTAGTTTTTGGGATTGTGATGGTGTACCTTGCTCTCCACAACCCAGCACTCTCCCTTCCAGAGCTGGCAGCCTTTGTCTCCAATGCACTGTGAGGTCTTAATTCATTAATTATTTAATAAATCAGAGGACATGGAAATTTTAAAAATGATTGATTTCCCCATTTACAGTAAGTAGAAACTAAAAATGCAGGGATAAGGAGGCATTTAGTAGGGGCCTGAAATTGGAGGTGTTAATACATAAATTACATTAACTAAATCTATTAACGTCTTCTATATTTAGGCCTAGATGTAATGATATATAAGAATAAAGCTATAGCCACTAATTAAACCCCTCATAGACCATCATCATTTACTAAATCCCACAGTTCACACATACAATACAGATCTTAAACCTTCTTAATCCATCTAGATTTAGACAAAGGAAATTCTTAATGCCAAAGTTTATATGTTCTAACCAGTGGTTCTCAACCTGTTGGTCCCCAGATGTTCCTGGACTGCAACTCCCAGAAACTCCTTCCACTACAGCAAGTGGTGGAGGCTTCTGGGAGTTGTAGTCCAAGAACATCTGGGGACCCACAGGTTGAGAAGCACTGTTCTAAACTAACAGAGGCCTAAATTACAAACCACCTTGAGAAGTGAAAAAGCAACCAGCACCATCTTAGTCTCATAATACCATATAAACTTACTAATGTTTTCCCATCCACAACTTCTTAACACCAAACTATAAAACACCACACCATAAATTAATCAGACCTCAAGCCCAACCGGATTGCGACCAGCATGAAAGTGATATGAAATCAAAAGCAAAATAGGTTTATAATTAGATGCTAAAACTTATTATCATCCCCGGTCATCACAGCTGCTTTCTGAGCAATGTAATTAAAAAAAAGAAATGTCCATTTGCTGATGTTCCAGATGTTGCAATTAGCTCATAATTAGCCAGTTAAAATACCTGTACTTACACTGTATCTGTCACAATATTGATAATACCTGTAATATTGCCAATAATGCCCAGCAGTTATTTCCAAAAGATTTCAAAGGGAAGTTCTCAATCCAGGAGAAGGGGGAAGCAACTCGGGCATCTGCAAGCTACAACAACTTGTCCAACCTGAGGCCACCCCCACTTACCTATCAACAAGATTCTTCAGGGCTCGGGAGTTTGAAAATTATAAAATTATATATAAGATATATAATTAAATAAAACTCATCTAAAATTAAATAAAGCTCATATTTTAAAGCCAAAAACTAGATAGCTGAAGTAATGTTCATATGAACTTGACTGCTGTAATAACTGGTGATCGGATTTTTAGAGGGAAGACATGAATCCCTTAAAACCAGCATTTTTGCCCCTGCCAAACTGATACGGTGAAACATGTGCTGCCACACTGCCCATTTTATATTAAAAAATCTTGCTATCTACAAGTCTACCTACTAATCCAATCTTAAGACATTATCTAGGGAGACCTAATAAATTTTATACTTTTTTCCTCTCTGACTCCTCAAGTGAAATTACAGATAAAATAATTATGTATAGTCCCATCTACAAGAAGAAAAGGGATTACTGTACTCTCAAAGGCTTTCATGGCCAGGACCTGATCGTTGTTGTGAGTTTTGGGGCTGTTTGGCTGTGTTCAGGAAGTTTTTCTTCCTGAGGAGCTCAGGGAACTAAGGGTTCTCTCTGTGCTCTGTCCTAGTTCCCTGAGCTCCTTGCCCTCTGAAGAGGCCAGCCACAGAGTCTGGCGAAAAGTCAGGAAGAAAAATTTCCAGAAAATGGCCAAATGGCCTGAAAAACTCACAAAAACTATAAGAAAACAGATTACTAAATCACAATTGATTGTAATTTCAATTTCAATCCGCTTTGCAATGATTGTAAATGCTATATGTTCTGTTAATATATTTTAGTCTTGCATATCTAACATGGCTGACCCAGGGTCATAATAACTGAGTAGCTCCCCAGTATCCACGAGGGATTGGTTCCAAGCCAATTGATAATGAAAAATGTGGATATTAGCAAACACTTATATATAACGTAACCATATATAGCATAGTAAAAGTGGAAAAACCCAGAAAAACTATTTTCAAATGCATTACCCCAACTAGCCACTAGGATGCCAGAGACCATGCTATGTATTTACTAACAGATATCCATAGCATAGTTCTGGTAATACATATGAAAGTTGTTTTTCTGGGTTTTTTCCCTTTGAATATTTTTTAATGTTCTCAGACAATGGTTTAGAGAAACCATGGATACTCATCCCAGGGATACGGAGGTCCTACAGTAATAAAGTTAAAGATAACAGGATACATTAACTCGCTGAGTAATCTGAACAAAGTTGTGAAAAAAGGCAAGTACTGTAACATAATGTTTTTGGTTAGACCTCATCTCATTCCACACAAATCTCCCAAATGGTTTGTATCGTTTAGAGTAACAAAACAGTTGATGGAATCAATGACAGAAAGCAGAAGTCCAAAGAAACAAATCAGCAAGAAATCTTTAAAAATTCACTGTAAAAGTGTTTCAGGAAATTACAGAGGTGCCACTGCCATTGAGCTGAAAGAATGCATAACGAGGAATACTGTATGTGGATAGGTTGTGTGTGTGTGTGTGTGTGTGTGTGTGTGTGTGTGTTTTAATGACTTATACGTGATCTATTAATTATAGTACATTCTGATGCCGGTATTTTTGGGGGGAGAAAGTGAGAGTTATCCCTTGGTGCAGGACTGGTAAAAATGATTGTCAAACCTTATTTATTTATTTATTTATTTATTTATTTATTTATTTATTTATTTATTTAGTAAACATTAATAATAATACAGATATTTCCCACCATAGCAGACTAGGTGAATCAAGCCATTTTTACTGTCGTATACCTGTAGTCATAAGACTTAGAGCTGTGTAAAATAATAAGTAGTGTGGCAGAAAAAAAATAACTTCAGGTATTGATCGCATTTGTTTTCTCTCCACTTGGTTTTGGAATTTAAGATCAATTTTGGACATTGTTTATGCTAAAGCACTTTGTCTCTGTTTAAATAAAAATATGACTAAATAAAACAGTGAGTATTTAAGACACTGTCATGAGTAAAAAGAAAAAAAATAAGGATGTAAGGAGAAATTAATAAAATGTATAATTACATACCACTATTTATGTTTGTTGTAGTCCTTCTCCTTCTTCCATCCTACAAAACAAGATTCCATATAGCAAGCGTTATCGCTCTACTTACTAGGAAGTGAGCACCAAAAAAAATCTAGTTTATAGGAGGAATTACTCAGTTATGCTTTGTCCTTTTTTCCGATCTTGGTCATTGAAAAACAGAGCACATTATTTTGGGAAGTAGCAATTATAAATTTATAATTATAATCACATCTATGAATAATTATAATGGCTGCTTTAAAAGTCATAATTAAAAAGAGATGGTTCCCAGTTAAGATGGACAAAGAGAAAAAAACTACAGCAAGCAATTATGACTTTTAATATTCTACTTGTGTGTTTTATCTTCTCCCATTCTCACAAATTATAGAGCAAGCCAGTGGTGGGCCAAATGCAGAAATGAAGTTTGTTCATCCTAAAGGACTTCCACTATAAAAAGACGGAAGCAACAATATTTGGAAAACAATAATGCAAACTGTACATGCAGTGGCATAGCTAGGGTTTGGAGCACCTCGGGACAAAGTCAGTTTTTCTCCCCCCTCCTGCCCCTCCACTGTGTCTCACCCACGAGCAACAGGTGCCCGATTCTGGGGGAACAGTGGGGGAAGGGGAAAAGGGTCCCTCTTTCTCACTCCTGGGCAAGGCTTTCCTGCACAAACCATACAATGCGAGGATAGCGCCAAAAAGGCAATATTTTTTCAAGCATCACCTCTGTAGCACACTTCCCCCTCCTCCATTCCCCCAGCTAAGGCTTGGTGGTCGTTAGCCCAGGGAAAGGAGGAGAGGAAAGTAGGTGATGGGATTTTCCCCCCAAGCAGGACCTCCTTGTTCCGGGCTAACAATCACCAAGCCTTAGTGGGGCTGTGGGAAAGGAGGAGGGGGGAGCAATGTGTTGCTTGGGGGGAAAAAACATTTCCTGCTTCCCTCTCCTCCTTTCCCCTGACTAAGGATCGCCAAGCCTTAGTGGAGCGAAAGGAGGACTGCAGCCAGATGGTGCATGCCTTCCTCCTCCTGCTCTCCCTCCAGGCACCCCCAGACTGCCAATTGAGTGCAAATGCACTTGTTCACCCCTCCCTAGTTACGCCAGTGTGTATATGTATTTTACCGAAACTGGGGGAATGCCAATTACCATAATACGTGAAGGATCTGAGCAGCATCAGCACAACCCAACTTTGGTCAACCTCTGTTTTTATATAAATTAGGACTGGTTCTAGATTTTTTAAAAATCTTGGCAAACAGCCATCTATTGCTCCCCACTAGAGATGGGCACAAATAAAAAAAAGGCATTTCGTTTGTCGTTTAGGGGGTCCGTTTCAGTTCGTTTCTGTTTTTCACGAATTTTTGCAAAACCATTCATTTTCGTTTTCATTCATTTTGTTACAGTTTCGTTACCATTTATTTCAATTTTTGTGATTTTTTTAGCATTTAAAGCAGTTCACTGTATTGCCGTAACGAAAATGAAACACACAACAAATTTTCTGGTGTTTCTGTTCGTTTCGTTTCATTTTGGAGACAAAATTTGTTTGTCGTTTCGTTGCGTAACGAAACGAAAAAACAAAAATGAAAAATTGTTCATTTCGTGCCCATCTCTACTCCCCACTGCTAATGGTATACCAGGTTAATTTTAAATAATTTCAAGGATGTTATAGGGAGGACTATGGCCAGTGTCATTAGGGATCCAGTTATGATAGGTGCTTACATATGGTTGGTAAAAAATAAAAAAATCTCACAGTTTATCAAAGATAGGGTTGTGTAACATGAGAAACTAAGACAGCCAAAGAGGATTTGGGATGATGCTATGATCTTAGGAGCAGCTAGGGTTGCATTGGCAAAAAGGTTATAAAAGATGATGCAAATTCTTGGTCTTTCTCCACACTGGCCTGTGTTTGTGGAGGAAATGCCATCTACCACTGCAGATAATAGCTTGGTGGGTTAAAGTTTGTAAAAAATTGATTACATATTGAGGAGACTTTGGGTGAAGATTATTCACTCGGAGGAGATATCACTGTAAGCTTTCATTTCTTCTATAATTAAGCTGACATAGAGTTTGGTTGCTCAGCTGTTGTATGGTCTTGATAAATCTTTTTCAGGACCAAGCAACAGCACAGAAGTTAGAACTAGGCAACCCACATGCTCTGTTTGAAGACATCATAGTAGGGAAAATTGTGACCAGGTGATGTTTATATCTACTGTCCAGGTACCAATGGACAAATTCAAAACCCTGCTTCTCACATCTCATCATTCTTTAACACGGGGTGGAGAACCTTCAGCCCTCCAGATGTTTTGAACAGCAGCCCCCACAATCCATTTTCATTTACAATATAGTCTTGGAATTCTGGAAGCTGCTGTCCAAAACATCTGGAGGGCAGACCCATCCTTGCTTTAATAATTCCATTGAAACAGGACAGATGGGCTTTCAAACCAAGGGCATCTTCAGAGGACTATCTATAAAAGGAGTTTTACAGGACAAGCAAACATTTCTTCTAAATTTTGCCTTGATCAACAAGCAATGTCTTGCAATACAAGCATTGGAGCAGGTCACATGATCACAAATGAGCCAATGATGGAGAGTTGCCAGATGAAGAATAAATTGGATTTTTCTCTCATAGTTACAGTTGTAATCAAAATTATTCAACCCCATTGCAAATCAGGTTTTCTTGTCAAAATTTACAGCCTGACATCTGTTTGCAATAATAAATCAAACAAAAGCAATTGAAATAGCGCAACATAACAAATGCTTCAAGTGGTTTCCCCGAATTCAACTATAAGTGATAGCAAGCCTCCCACAGGTTCTTTCTTAGAAACCACAGGCGCTAAATGTATGATTGTTTTCACCTGCCCAAAGAAATAGAAGCAACCTTGAAGTGAGCCTTAAAATCTTATCAAGAAATTCTCACAAGAACATGATGCTGATGGACATGAGACACAGATCATGCATGTAATAATGGTGATGAACAGCCATCTTGTCTTTGACTTGATACAGCAAAATGTCTTTGGAAAACAATACATGTCAGGGACACCAGCACTCCTTAGATGACTTCCAGCTAAGCATAGAGTACATGGCACAAAATGGTTCCAATGAAGAACTAAAAATAATCAAGGACAGACTTCTTTGAAGAACCAAAGAGGAAAAGTAGAGAAAACACAGCATAAATCAGGAAGAGTTTAAAGCCGGGTCTTCATCAGCAGAGGTTGGGTGTCACTCTAGAAAACTATTAAACAAAATAGTCTACAGTGGTTGGATAGAAGCTGAATTTTAACTACATTTTAATTACATAAATCTGTAGTTAACTACATTAATTACATAAAACCATAATCTCACACAAATTTAGCTAAATGTGCGTATATGTACACAAATATTGCTCTGTAAAGGGGTGCTGGTAGATACTAACACTGATTTGTTATCATCAATAGGTATCCAAAAAAACCTACCCAGCAGGAGAGGAAGAACTCAACAGACATGGTGGGAAAGGAACATATCACAGATTCTTTATGCCCATTCCATACACATATTAGGGATCCTTTTTTTTTTTCTTATTTTATTCTTACAGGTGTAAAGCTTTTCTCTTCACTAGGTTAGATTGGAACAATTTTGTGTGAGTTCTTGTTTTGTTTTGTGTTTTGTTTACTGCTGCTGATGATGAAAAAAGGTAAAAAACACAGGCCCTTTTGCTCTCACGCAGGAATGAAAAATATCACAGCAACTTATTAATTTTTCAACAAGGTCTCTTGATGTTTTGAGACTGGCTTTTTTGGTCAAGGATTAGGAGGGAAATGCAAGTACTCATGAATTCTCTGACATGTAACGTATCTCTGCTGTAATCTGCCTCCCTTTTAACAGCATTAGTGGAGGAGGGGCAGTAATTAGGATTTCAGTGAACACAAACTCGATATTATAAGATACCAACAGCTACAGATCAACCCCCAAATAAATGTGGAGGTGGTAATCGCCTGTATTTTGGACTTTCCTGTGCATGTCTCTACTTCAAAAGTTACCTACATAGTATTGCCTAAAAGCGGTGACCAGGAAGTGATCAGTGATCACTGTTGCCATAGAGATCTCATAGGATTTAAGGTGAAGCCCTTCTGGCGAATGGGCTTATTATGTTGATTTTAGTGTTCAGGACAAAAGACTGGAGCCCGTGTGCTACATAATATGGTACTTTGTGAAGACAGAATAAGAACAGGGCCTAGTTCTTAAAAGGTTAAAGAAAGATATTTATGGAGCTATCCTGTTAATATTTATTAAGACGCGCTGTAGGTCTCAAAGTCATCACTAGGGCTGGGGCATATTTCGCAGATATATGCTTAGGGCTAAATGTTAATGCAGCACTTCATTGAGACTTATCAAATTAAGAAACGCTGAATCAGAGCATCTTTAAATAGTGGATGGTTAATTAAAGTGCTGACCAGCAATTTCCAGAGGCGTTAAGAGCAAGTATCCTTGGAACACAATGTTTGACCTGCACATTATCTTGAGAATGGTGATAGAATTCAACACCACACCACATTACATTACGGATGGCAAGAGGCATTTTTTTAAAACCCTACAAAATGAATCCCTACATGCTAAATGAAGGCTCCATAGAGAAATACTCCCTACAGCCCAGGGAGAGAAAATCTGCTTACTGTCACAACGATCACTTCCCTCCTTTCTCTCTTAGGAGTGAAAAACCACAATGATTTGTGTTTTAAATTGTATTTTAATGACAGATGCTTTACTGCTGTGTCTGTTTATTTTTTGTTTGTTTTGATTTGATTGTTTGCTGAGTTTGTGTTGTGAACCACCCAGAGTGGCCTTGCTGCCCGATGGGCAGTATAAAAATGCAATAAATAAATAACTAAATAAATAAATAAATCCTGCTCTGGTTCATTCTGACTTTCTTTAGCTCGTGCCTCTTTATCATCTCTTTCTGCATCATCCCAACATTAACTGGCACCCCAAATGCCAGCTGTGTCCCTCCTTAGGAGCCGTTCCTACTACAGTGACCACTCCATGTCAAACTCAATGGCATTAGAATTTGCAGTGGCAGCAGCTTCAATAGTGACACATACACACCCCACCCACTCCTGCAAAGGACTGGGGAAAGAAGACACTGAAAACTACTTGCACGCTCATCATCACAACCGTCGGAAGGGAATAGGAATGCTATGGCAACAAAGGTTTCAGAATCATAAAACAAAGTAGGAAAGAAACCAGAAAGTATTACAAACTAAGATTCATTGGTGTCCTTTTTGACCCTCCTCTTTCTTTGCTACTTACTGTTCCATCTAAAGCTTTTCTGCTGCCCATCACTTACATAAAGGTTTCTTTGTCTACTTGTATTACTAAAACTTGTATTCAAACCTTTGTTCTATCTCATGCTGATTACTGTAATGCTCCATTGGTTATTATTCCTGATTTATACCAAAACCATGTATTCCTGCTCTCAACTCTTCTATGCATTTAATTGTTTCTTCTCCATGCTATGAGGCTGGAAACCATTCAATCCATTTCCCTCCACTGGTCTCCTCTTACTATTCTGTGTTGCACCGAAACAGCTTCTTTTAAGCTTTAAGTCTCTCTGCGGTCTCATCCCTTATCTATCAGTGTAACAGTCTCTCTGTTCTTCTCTCCAGTTCATCCTTTCATCAAACAATAATCTTCTCATTAATGTTCCATTCCATTGTGCTATTTCTAAATTCCATGTCCTCCCTCTTCCAGTTCTTTATGTACAGAACTCTTTTCCTTATATATTTAGATGGCCACCTCTGTGTCTGACTTTAAGAAAATGTTTTTTCAACCTTTTCTCTCTTGTACTTCCTCATTGATAGATAGCTCATTCTGTTTTGGGTGTTTTTTAAAAAAAGTTTTTTCTTGTACTTATGTGAATTATTATACTTAGTCTTTTTTCTTGTCAGGGTCTGGACTCAATCATCCATAGGGTCCCTTCCAGCACTGTACTTCTAAGATGATGATGATGAGGAGGAGGAGGAGGAGGAGGAGGAGGAGGAGGAGGAGGAGGACACCATAGCTAATATAGTTTTCATCTTTCAATCCAACTCCCCTCTGTATTTGTCTTAAATGATTTTATACCGCAGGTTTAAGTAAAAGGTGTTATATTCTACTTTTCTACCATGTCCAGTATATAATGATTTGTTGCATCAATAATAAATGGTGCTAGCAATGGTAATTAGACTACAACAAGAAAAGAGAAAGAATATCTCACGACCGCCCAAATGTGTTTTTTTTCTGCGATAAAAGCTGCCTCTAAAAATCATGTCCTAATGGAGAGGCGCCTTTTCTTAAAAAAAAAAAAAAACAACCCTCCGCCATGCCCCCTGAAGCACATCTTCCTGGAACCATCGCTGGGGGTGTGTGTCTAATTTTTGCTACACTTAGCAGCCACCTTTTAAAACAATTCTTACACAGAGGGGACTGGAAAAGCCTCTTCTAATCACTTTACTTGTGGATTGCTTAAAATAAATAAATTTAAAACCTTTGTATTTCGGTACATCGATAAAACACCATGCATCAGTACAATCCTGCAAAGAACAAGATCGCCGAGTGGAATGCAGGAATTAATTAGCCATGATACAAATTTAGGAAATTGGTATCCAGACGGGCGGGGGGCAATTAATTGGAGCTGCTACCGAGAAGGATGCAGGCAGGCTGCAAATCACTTCCCATGCTCATTCACCATGGCTCGAACAAGTGAGAAGCCCTTTGTTTGTGTCTGTGTATGTGCATGATGGTGGGGCTGGGAGGGAGGGATGGAGGGACGGGAAGCCTTTGCAAGCCATCCACTGCGTGCACTGCTTGCCCAGGAGCCGGTTTGTTTGTTCCCTCCCCCCCCCCTCTGACTTTGAATTTTGAAGTTAAAAAGCCAAGTATTTTATAAATGGCTCACAAACTCAGAAATTGTTGTTAACAAATCATGTAAAAAAAAAAGTGGCTTCCACCCGTTGGGACAGAACAACAGATAGCAAAGCAGACATGGACGTGAGGACAATGGGAGTGCTTTTGGAACCACGTGACCGCGGCAGGAGAAAAGACACCTTTTTTCTAAAAAAAGCGGCTCTTCCGGGACGCTTGATAGCGCCCTATGTCTCAACTCTTTTGAGCATTCTCTTTTCCAAACTATCTTTGTCTTCAAATGCATTACAGTTGGACATGGCCTAACCAATCTAGGCTCTTTTGGAGATGCAGAACATGTGTGCACCATTTTAAGTACTTCTACATCAAATGCAGACAAACAGGAGTCCAAAGTCCTGAAACAGGAATAATTATAATCATAGGATCAGCCATTACAAGGCAAATGACAAAGCATATGATACAAGCACAAGGGACATTACTAGACAGATGACAATGTAACTCTGTACATAACACAGTTGTTAAGTCCTGTTGCACAAAACATGTTCCGTGTGACAAATTTCCATCCCCATTTACTCACAAATCCACAATGCCTGCCAAGAAATACTAGTGGCTACAATTATAATAGTATGTAAAATTTACTGGGAAAGTAATAGTTTCTCTACAAGTATAGCAGTTCCAATAATCAAGATTATTTTGTGATGCAAAGCCGGCATGTTTCAAGTAGTTATATGTGTCTTAAAATGCAGAAAATAGTTATGTCATATTCACACTTGCTTTTTTTCTTTTATTAACAGTGAAATTACTCAAAAAATGCAAACAGCTTGCCTGGTAAATAGTGACATGTTGAAAATTATGAAACTCTTAGTAAGTGCTACGTGCTGATGGTGCCATCTTCATGCCATAGTGGTGGTGGTTGGGGGCGGGGGACATCAGCCAGATTCCAGCATTACCTTTGCTTGAAAATCATTTTGCCTGTCAACTGAACTACATTAGAATACAAAGATGGTTCCAAGAATAAGTCATCCAAAAATATTATAGACCCAACACGAAATATCAGTCATGTTTTATAACTTCAGAAAGAAAGAAAGAAAGAAAGAAAGAAAGAAAGAAAGAAAGAAAGAAAGAAAGAAAGAAAGAAAGAAAGAAAGTTTTGGGTTGGGTTTTTGTTGTTGTCGAATGCAAAAAATTAAAACTAAACTATTGAAAGGCTAGAATACTGTGGCAAAGTTGAAGAACTGTCTGTGAAATCTGGGATCAATTCTCAAATTACATGGAGGTAGGTAATTTTTAGGCCTTAGGCTAAACGTTCACTCAAAATATGCCATCAGTATTTTGCCTCTTGGCTGACATTTTATTTTGAATATTCGGCTCCCGTTTTCCAAGTGCCACCCCGTAGGCTCTACTCAAACTCTTACCAAGATATAAGTTTGGTACAGTAATATAAACGAGGGAGTGATCATTCTGAGATCAGGCTTACATTCATTCTGTCACTATAAAACTATATTGGAATAAAAAGCAAGACTCAAACAAGTTCAAAGACACAAATATAACTTAGCAAAAGCATAGTTTCAAGCATGTTCGACAATCCTTGTTTACTATATCTGTAACACCAGATTCTTCTCAGGTACTTGTGAGACTGCACGTGTCCTTTGTCTCATGGCAGGTTATCTGCCTTTTCCTCAGGGCAACTTCACTCGGCAAGCAACTTCATATCTGGTGTCCTCATGTGCATGGCGATATCAAGCACCATTCCATTATTATATTATTTTAGAAGTTCTGAACTTTTTTTTTTCCCTTTCCTCCCCGCCATCTGTTTAATTCTAATCTGCTAGGATTTGTCCCTCTGCATGCTGGGATGCTGGAGGCTTTTTATATGTTTATGATGTTTTATTGTTTATGTTGATTTCGTTTTATTTGATGTTTTTTGTACCTGATTTGCATTTATTGCTTTGTTAGCCGCTTAGAGTACTACATGTAGTAGATAAGCGGGATATAAATACAAAAATAAATAAATAAATAAATAAATGATATACACCAAAAGCATACATAAGGAAAGTATAACCCTATTGGTTCATTTGAAAGGGGCAAAGAAAGAGAGAGGCCATGATGTGAGACAGGAAGTGTGCCGTCTACTGAGATGAAATTATTAAATGAAAATATGAGAGGACTAGATATGGAGAATAAAGAAAAGAGACATGTGTCTGGGAGTGGAATAGAGAAGGATTTAATAGGATGGGAAAAGAGTGGGGAAGATGGAAATATAAATATTCATAGACCTGGGCAAGAAGCCCCAATGGTAGAGGGGTTCTGGCTGATTGATATGCCAATTGAGAATGGGTGATAAAGGGGAGATGAAAGTGAGATGTCAGGATAAGGAGACTCAGACAGAGACAAGAGGCAGAAATGAGAGCATCCAAACAGAAGGGAGAAGAACAGTCAGATGCATAGATAGAGAAACCCAAATGAAGAAAGAACCAGTGACGTCCACGGGAATAGGATTGCCATTACCCACTTCTATAGTGGCTATAGGGAGCCCGGTGAAGGGGACAATACATTGAGAGTATCAATAGGAGGAGGTGCCATTTCTAGATGGATCCCTGGCTGGGATTGGGAAACACAATTAGGGATAATGAGACATCCCTGTTGTGGGACCAAATGCTATGGTCCTATAATGATGAAGAATCCCCTTCATTTCAAGTGAAGAACAACAATCCTTTTTTGAATACAGTGATGAGGTCAGAATTGACATTATCAACAGAGGAAGTTTTAATAAAAGTTGAATGTTTTTTGATAAGTTGCTTGACTCCAATGATCATTCTTCATCAGAACTGTTGGTGGTATTAACGGAACCCTCACACATAAGTAAGAGATCTGAATCAGAGACAGTTGGAGAACTGAAGTAGCCCGAGCTCCTGTTGCCACTTAAACACTGTAAAGGCCTTTGCCAACTTATTCTTTGTGTGATTTGTATATGTTTGTGTTGGAGGGGTGAATTCACAGAGTGAATTCATAAATTACATACAACTGAACTGATATTTTATTTTAGGGTTTTGAAGATTCCACACATGGAGCAGATTCTTCTAGGTACAGTACTAGACACCCAACGAAGTTGAGGAAGATGTCTTGCATTTTTATCTGAGGGGGACCATGACTTTGCAGTTCTACAGTCACCTTCTTTATTGGTGCTAATGCCTAGGACTTGGGTGCACAAACCAAAGTGTTTTGGTGTGGTTATAACTGCTCATATTATCTACTATATAACTATTACTGTAGATAACTGTGAATTAAAAAACACATTGTGAAATGGTGTTTGTAAGATTCTTCAAGTAAGTAAACAAAATAGCCCCAAAGAACTTTAAAATGTTACAGAAGGTTCAAGTCTCAAGTACCAAGTTTTGTGTGAAGAACTAACCTCGTGTGAGAATAATCGCTTGGAACACTTGCCACTTGAGGGAAGATTATTCCTTGGCCAATATCCAGTGATTTAGGGCTATGAGTGCTATGTAGAAACATCCTTATCCTGAGCTGCATGTGCACATAGATCAGAATGCCCTAACATGTGTGTGTGTGTGTGTGTGTGTGTGTGTGTGTTACGTTAAGAACTTAATAAAATGTATTATTTCGTATGCCAACCTCAACCTCAGCATCACAGCACGTCTTTAGTTAGAATTTCTTTGGCACACTGCTCAGTTAGTTCTCATAACTGGCTACCAGCAGCAAACAATGTGCTGATTCACCATCCACTTCAAAGGAGGACTAAACACTGAACCCTTTGTAAATTTGATTTAAAACAAAATGGGAAATTACTCAAAATGTTCAGTGTAATTTTCCTATGAACCATTTACATGGGTTTGACAAACATAAGGCAAACATGTCCTTAGCCCTTTCTCAACAACCAAAAATAATATCTGTAACACATGGTTCGTTCCACTTGAATTAAGAATGATTTCAGCCATGTGGTTGATTATGGCTAAGTGAGGCATGTTTAAAGATAATTAAGTTGCCCCCTGCACTTAATTGCACCCCTTGCCTTTCCCTCAGAGTATGAAATCCTGATATGAATAAAAATCATCACCTTTTCCTGACTTCAGCTCTGAGGGTTGCACCTATTGATAGCCACCTACTCACAAAACATCTGGTATGAAACAAAATCATTAAGTGTAAGACAAAGACCACAAAGAACTGCTGAAGTTGCTATAGTAAAGAGCGAGCTTTTTCCTACAGGAATGATGAATATTCATCTGCACATTTATTGCAGATGAATCTGCTCCTTTCAGGGTGGCGGGTGAGGAAGGGGAGGGGAGAACCTGGTAATATCAACACATTTTGATAAATGTGTGCTCAGTGTTAAAACAATGTAAATTGGAGTGTTACCATGCAAGCTTATTAAACATCTGCCACAAAACATTAGAAAGAATACAGTATTTTGCATCCCGGGGGAATAGTCTGCTAGAATGTTAATAAATCAAAGATAGCTTATGCCTTAGGTTTTTTGCCATTATTGCAGTTGGTTTGTTTCCTCCTCATTCAATGGTTACCAAGCAGGCATTTAGTGTTACTTTAAAAAAATAAGAAGGAAGGAAGGAAGGAAGGAAGGAAGGAAGGAAGGATTCTAATTGGATCAAAGGACCACTGCCTTTGCCATGTAAATAATACAGTGAATTAATCCAAGTGCAATCTATCACATACAAATTTCATTTGTATCAGTATGGATAACACATTTATGTGATTTGTGAATTACCATGCCATCTATGTTTTCAGAAGTTTATATGATTCTGCTACAACAGCCTTTACCTTGATCCTAAGCCACATAATTAATTCTCACATTCTATAAGTCATAAAGAGTAGCACAGTTGCAGCAGTGGATCATGTGCATATTTGCATCAACTAATTACACACACTGTTCTATTTTCAGCTGACTGTGCAAACAACTCTCTTTTAAAACATGATGATCAAGACAACACAAGGTCATCTGTAAGTTCTATCCCTCATGTTCAATCTTTAGTAGTGCATTCACTCATTCATCACCATCTGACATCACAAGAATTTATTCTGCTAATCAAACAAGAATTCTGCTAATCAAACAACAAGCCATCTTTGTTTCAACAATTCTATGGGCAGTTGCACCAGTTTGTGATGGTTGCTGTCACCTGCTGACAAGCTGCCTTACACTTATGGCGACCCTTATGAATAAGCAATTTCCAGAGCACCTGCACTGTTATTTTTATTTAGTACTTAAGCATAATCTTCCTGGGCCTTTAACTTTTTTTTAATTTCTGAAAATTTCAGGGACTCTTTGGTGATTTCGGAATTATTTTAATTCTCTTTGCGGAAGCTCTACAATGAATTGTGTTTATAGTCAAAAATATAGGTTTGGCTATTAATTATGCTTAAGTACTGATAAAATGTTCTCTGTCCCTCAGACCAAGTATCAATTTCTTTTCTCGGCACCCTGGGGATCATCAGCCCAGCTCAGCCACTGTTCAATTGGTAAATAGGCAGCAGTCTGGGATGATGGAGGAGATAAGAAACAGGAATGAGGAGCCTTCAGACCCAGGAGCAACCCCCAACTGCAGTAACTACAAAACCACAACACAGTCCAGACTCCCAAAGCAACATTCCACTCAGAAGGGTGTCTCAAGTTCTTCCAGCCCAAGGGGAGGTAATGGCCACCCTGGTTAATATTGAGCTAGAGGGCTCATCAGAAGAGATGTAGTGACACGGCTCACCATATGGAGCATTTGTTCGGCATTCCCTGGCCTCTGTCCCAAGGCTCTGCAAAAGTTATCAGCAACATTCCTTCCTATCATCTCTGGGGTTGCAAAACACATAATTCACTGTCCCTTGAAGGCTGTCTGCACACTGGAAATTTCATTGAGAATTAAGGAACTTTAAGACTTGAGAGACTGTGTCACCAGGGAGGCATACGGCCTCTTTCCATAGAAGAGCAAAGCTCACAGTCCTGCCTTTACCCTGTGACTGCCACTTGTTCACATTCTTTCTTTTTTGAAATACTATGGGGATTTTTCCACCCACCCTGCAAAAACTTCAGCCTTCCTTACAGCTATACTCTGCGCCGCTATGATGTTTTGATAGCAACTCATGCAAGGATATTGAATACTGAAGCAGGTTAATTCGCTACATAGTTGTGACTAAGCATCAGGACTAGCTAACAGAAACCAAAGAATGCTTTAACCTAAAGAGAACTAAGGTTTTCTGTACATCTAGAAAGAGATAAACATATATAGCCACTAAAAGGTTTTGGACCTTGCTACTTACCCAAATGTGTCCTGCCAAGCTTGACTGCCTGCCTGACTCAGTCCTCACAGACCTCACATCTGTGAGTGTTAGGGTTACCATCAGAAAATGGTAACAAGTAGCATTGCCTCTATGGAATGCTCTCCCGCAGGAAATACAACAGGCAATTTCTTGTACTGTATACTGTTCAGAGTAGATCTGGAGTCGCGAAGGTTCACCACCACTGCCGTACGCCATACTCCTTTCTCTCTTTGTTGCCCTTAATTCTCTTTGGCCATCTCACGCCATTCCACTCCACTCTCAACTGCTTTTCCTGCTCTTCCTTTTGGCAGCCCATCCCCATTCACACGGCTGCCAATCTCACCACATGTCCATGGAACTCAGGAGAACAAGCCTTATAATTTCCAGGATAAGTGGTTTTACTCCTACAGTATTTTGCTCTTCTTCTCCCTTAGTCTCTAACCCCGCAAGAGCACCAAATGGTTCAAAATACTTATTTTCTCTCCTAATAATGCCTCTGATCCCACTGGGCAAACCTCAGAAGACCTCAAAAACCATATACATGTCAGGAAATGAATTTGAAACATGCACACTTCTAGTTTGGCCTATACCAGTAGTGGTGACCGTTTGGCACTCCAGATGTTTTGGACCGCAACTCCCACAGTCCTTTATCATTGGCAAACTAAGCTCGGAACTCTGCGACTTGCGGTCCAAGACATTGGGAGTTCCGAAGGCTCACCACCATTGGCCTATACTTTTATTTTACATTCAGGACCAGCCCTACAACTAGGAAAAGTAAGGTAATTGGTCCTGGCAGTTAACTGGCGGTTCATGAAAAGGCAGCAAGTTATCGGGCATTTCATATTATTATTATTTTTACTATATATCCACCCCTAGAGATGGGATATGCTGTTTGCACGATTTTCCAGTTAGGTGTCAAATGACACAACGAACATTGACATCTATCCATGTTGACATTTTGGAAAGAGGCTTTGCTGATCTGTGTCAGGTAGCAAAATGTTTTGGAATATGCCTGCTCTAAGGGTCTATTCTTTTAACGGCAATGGATTTGACTATTGGGCCAAGTTCTTCAGCTTGGACTCTTAGGCCACAACAAAGTGTATCCAGCCCCCAAACCATCCAAGAAAACTTAAAAACAGGATGCTATTAAAATTGAACTTCCAATTTTGAGACCCAATCTCTCTATGTATCTATACTTGGTGACAAACCGGATGTGTAACTCCCTCCTATTAAGCACACCAAAAGAATTTTGTGCTGCAAAATATGACCTATTGTTCCCAATCATTTTATCTGCATATAATTCATACACCACATAACTTTCCTTCCTTGATGTTTTCTGCTGCCATCCTTCATTGCACTATTATTTGAAGCGGCAGGTAAATGGGCTTTGCAAGAATGTGACAAGTGATCAGAAATACAGAATGAATAAAGGCATCACTCTGTGCAAATTAGTGTTTGTTTTCCAAAATCAAAGAGTGTGTCATTTTAAAGGATAGCAGTGCACAGAAATATATGAGAGAACAGAGTGGCTAAGAGATGACAGGATAATTGAGGAGTTCTCTGTTCAACCCATGAATAGGCAATCGACACACATTCTCAACCTCTGTTCTCTTATGGGTATTACATGGCTATTAATGCAGAGCTGTTTTGACTACAACGTAATATCTGTAAACACTCTTAAGCAGAGGCAGGCAAACTACAGCCCCCCACTTGCTATTGGATTTCAGCTCTCATCATGCAAACCAATCAAGGTGAGGAAGGATGAAAACAGAGGCTCAGTACAATTGGAAGGGCTGCTTGTGCTATCAAGTCAACAAAAAGACTTGTGATTCCAAAACCCTTGTTGTTACTAATCTGACAGCCTGGTTCATGATAATGTTAAAAGAAAGTGATTATAGCTACTGGATGTGGAGATAAGAGCAGAGCTCGTGAACAAAGCTATCAAATGATCTGTTGTGATTTGTGAATACATTGTTACCGGGAGGTAGAGCGGAAAGTACAAAGGTATGGCAATGCCTGAAAGAAGCACAAGTGCCTCTTCCCGGAAGGAGCGATCAAATGGTTTGCCAACACCATCTGTGAAAAGCATGCAAATCACAACTATGGTATATATATATATATATAAAACACTGGTCTGACTAGCAGATCCCACATACATGAAATATTATATTGCTTGGGTCTGGAGAAGCCTCCCATAACTTGTTGACTTCCGTATATATGACACTGTAAGTCCCTTTGGCCGCAGCCATGTGACCAATGGCACTGATGATGGTGATGAGGAGCTCTGTAGTGTAATTCATGTGGAGGATGCTATGGTGACTATATGCTTCCCTATCTAGCAAGGCAGACTTTAAATATCACACCCAACAACAAACAGAAGAATAAGCAGCTCCCAGGAGTGCCTTCACTTAGGAGAGATGTTTCCCTCCTTCCCTCCATCTTAAGACTTGCTTGCTGAAAAGGGACATGGACAATCCTGTTAAGAAACGTCTTAGGATGGGTCAAAGCCCATGCCAACTCCTTTGATCTAATAAACCTAGAGCAAAATTATTTGAATTTCCTTAATCCCATGCATGTAACACTAGTATACTACTCTTCAGTATACTAGTAGTCTTTATGGGGCCTTGTCTGGTAATGAAACCAGCCCTGCTTGTCTGAGGTAGTTGAGGTAGAAAGGCTGGGCCATAAACATGCCTTTACCTGCTACTCCTGAACCTCTCAGTGCCCAGAGGGAGGCTTTAAAGTTTGTTAACAAAGGGCTAAATTATTCGAGATGCCCACTGGGCAATCAGAAGATAATAAGATGTTATTTCTGCAGCGATGCACTCCTTCTATACTTTTATGTCCACAGCACTGACAAATGAACCCTGTTGTCTACCTATTTCCAAACAAAAGCAATCTAATTTGCAGCATAATTTGTAAAACTCGCAGTAGGATAAATAAGTAACCTCTTAAGGAAGCTTTTTGTTGAGAAGCTGGTATCTCCAATACTTGGCTGGCTGAAGAGTTCAATGAGTTAGATTAGGCGCCAGAAGTTGGGAGTTTGATTCCACCACTCTACCTCAAGAGAGAAGAGCCAGCCTGTGTGGCCTTGGGCAAGCTGCACAATTCTAGAATGCCCCCAGAAGAAAAGGATATTAATCATTTCTGAGTACTGTTATTCCCTACCTCAAAAGCTCTGGAACGAGCCACCATGAGCCACTGACTTGACGACACACAATTATTATTATCTCAAATACTGTATTCTTTAAATGTGAGTAGAATGCTCTTTGCAACCAGGAATCCAGCTTTATTGGCATGTGTGCACAGAGGGTGCTGTAAGTGGCGACGGAGGGAGATTTTCTCTCTATCAATTGAAGAACCCTCAATTGTTGAGGCAAATGCCTGGACTGGTATCATCTTATTACAAGCTGAGTGAGGACTAATATTCTCTGAGACATTCTATGAGCTCATTAGTTGAGCAAAATTAAGGCTTAAATTTCAGTCTTTCAAGCATGGGACCAATAAGGCCAAATGAGTTTTTTTCAGTCAATTTTTCAACAAAACTGATGCTGACATCTTTGTAATTTTTATCCTATTATACTGTGCTGTCTTGCACTACACAGTATCAACATTTAACATCATTTGGATGCTTTAATACTTGTGGCTAGTGCCATTTTCAATCAAATATAGGATGTTATTTTGCCTCTTTACAACACAATGACACAGGGAAGAGGGCATTGATTTATTTTCCGTTACACCTGAGGGTATGACAAGTGCCAGTGAGTAGAAATTCACCAGAGGAGCCAATCTGGAAATAAGGAGAAGTTTCCTGACAGTGAGAGCCATTAAACAGTGGAACAGCTTGCCTCCTGATATTGTGGGTGTCCCATTGCTGGAGGATTTCAAGAAGAGATTGGACAGCCATCTGTCCAGGATGGTATGAGGTCTCCTGCCTTGGGCAGGGGGTTGGATTAGAAGACCTCCAAGCTCTCTTCCAATCCTATGATTCTAATTTCTGCAACCATTTGTACTTTGAAAGGCTTGCGGGAATTATCTTTCCTCTTTGGAGTTCTGTTAAATATAACTGCTACTTGATTATGCTTTTTTGTTATATTTAGTGTTAATTGTACTTTGTAGTCTAACTGTTTGGGAACTGCCAAGAATAGTCTTTCCCCATCAATGGAGCATCTGGAAGTTGATGCATGGCTACTGGACTTCTTTTTTTGAGAGATAGAAACATTTCGCTGTTCATCCAAACAGCTTGATCGGACCGATGAAGCTGTTTGGATGAACAGCGAAACGTTTCTATCTCTCAAAAAAGAAGTCCAGTAGCCATGACTCAACTTCCAGCTAAATTCACCTGGATGACTGAGAATCTTCACAGACACCAATGGAGCAGTAAAAGTAATAGTAGCTACTGCTGCTGCTGCTGCTGCTACTACTACTACTACTACTACTACTGCTGCTGCTGCTACTACAATACACAGAGTATATTCAGAACACAACACATTAATTAAACAGTGAACTAGGTGCCATAGTAAAAGATGGCAAAATCTTCTACACAGGTATCTCTGTCAAAGAAAATAACAAGTTTCTTTGTGTTCGAACATCTTCTGTGCTGTGCTGTCTTGAGCAGTTAGGTACTACTTAAAGCTAATTTCATACAAAAATTAAACATCACATCACATCATGCAGGCAGACCAATAGCTGAAAATTGGCCAGTAAAGTACATAAAGTAACAAAAATAAATAAATAAGCAAACAAACCTTCCAACACTTTTTATTGCTATATTCAGATTTGGCATTGCCAGGTGCTATACAGTTATTCCATCGCTAAAAATAAGATTCAAAGCTTTGAGATGTTAAGTCCAACATCTACAACCACTAAGACCCCTAAAAAAGAGTCATGACATTTTAAACCCGTTTCATAAGCATTTTTGGTATTTTGCAGATAAAGAGCAGCCCAGCTTTCCTGAGTGTGTTACACCCAAGTTTAAAAATGAAATGAATAAGGCAGTAATAATGATGGGAATATGAGTAGAGTTGAGAATGAGAGCTGAAATGAATAAAAGAAAGTTATCTGCTAACAGCACATTTGAGCTCTTTGGCTCCTCAATGCATTTACCAGACTCCTCTGTGTGTTGGGGGGTGGGGAGTGTATGTTACTATGGTAACCCGTTTAATGAAGTTTCTACTTTCAGTGATGTTCAGTCACTTAATATGGGTGTACAACAAAGAGGCACCCACAACTTTAAATTCAACTGAAAGAACATCGGACAAGTTAATAAGAACTTTGTACATGCATGCCATGGTGTTCAACTTGAAATACAAAAAAATCAACTAAATACCATAAGGGCATTTAGCTGAGGAAATAGGGCCTTCTCCACTGTTGTCCCACACCTGGGGAATAACCTATATGCCTGGCCCCCTCTTTGGTTGCCTTTAAAATGTCACTCAAAGCTTGGTTGTTTAAATAGACATTCCCTCAGTATGAACCATAGCTCCAGTGTTCACCCACTAACAGCCATTAAATATTCGTTTTAGCTTGCCTGCCAATAAAGCAAATCAAAGTGTACTGCTTATATATCCCATAAAGCCTAAAGCACTCTCTGTGTGGTTTCCAAGTAATTATGCATGCTATATAGTGCCCCCCCAGCAACTGAGTACTCGTTTTACTGACCTCAAAAGGATGGAAGGCTGAGTGACCCTTGAGCCTCTACCTGCAACTGAACCCGAGGTTGTGAGCACAGTTTAAGGAGCCCAATGGCATAGTGGTTAAATGCCTGTACTGCAGGTAAAACTGTGCTCATGACCTGGGGTTCAATCCCAGGTAGCCGGCTCATGGTTGACTCAGCCTTCCATCCTTCCGAGGTCGGTAAAATGAATACCCAACTTGCTGGAGGGGGGCAATGTGTAGCCTGCATACGGTAATTAAACTGTAAACCACACAGAGACTACTTGAAGTGGTATGGGGCAGTATATATGCAGAACACTTTGCTTTGCTTTATATGAAATACAAAATCAGTGCATGTGTATCCACTGCACTGTGGTGATGACCAATAGACACAGCACCACTGCAGTATAGAAGTCATAATGAGGTAGACTGACATATGAAAACAATTCATATGCTTCCCATCTGGGCAAAAATCACTCTAGAACAGCCTCAACAGAAGGCACATCACTATTTTAATTGTATATAAACTGGATATGTTCCCTCTATCCTAAGCAAGAATTTCAAGAGTCACAAAATTTCAAGTGAATTGAGACATTCATTTTTTTAACAAGGAGATGCTATTACAAATTAGGATGTATGCAGATGCTTAGCTGAGGTACTTACTGAAGGGAGGCCAAAAGGGCCCATAAGGTGGCAATATTTCTGTATTCTGGTAGAACCCCATGTCCCTGCTATCTCTGCATGAAAGGGAAATTTAAGGTGCATTTGCTGGTTCCTGGTTGGACAAAAACATCCCTTGGAAAAAAGTGAAGAATTTCAAGAAGGCTAGGGAAAATACCACAGCAGGGTTGTCGGTGTTTACAATCCACTCACTGTCATGAATCTCAAGGGAGTTCAATTCCCCCACCATGGCTCCTTGATAGGGGCTGCACCTGATTATCCACAAGGTCCCTTCTAAAACCATTTTGTTGCTTAAAATCATATTGCAACCTCCTATGAAATGATGCTCAAAATGGAAAGCCGTGATAGCTGGATGACAGCTGAGGGTCATGCCAGAAGTTTCTCTTAGCTCCGGGATTATGTGATCGAGCTCGCTTTGTCTGATGACTGATCTTCAGGATTTAGTACTTCTGTAAATCTGATTTCATAAACACAGGAAGATTGCCTCAACTCTCTCTCTAAAACGGCAATGTCCTTCTCACTTCTAATTACGGCGCTTTCTCTAAGGTCTACTTCTGCACCCAAAGGCCATGTTAGCAGGAAGGATCTGGAAATTGCAGTTTCAAAACAGTGATTTCTCCACGATCAGGGATACATGCTCATCTCTACACACAAAGTCTAATTGGCGGTGGGGACTCTACAGCAGCAAGCACTGTCAAGTTACTCTGTGTCCTGTTCAGTGGAGCGAGACATTCTCCAGGGAGGCAGATGCCTTGAGGCTGGTCAATGACTCATTTACAGGAACTGTGATACTGGTTTTGGTGTAATGTCTGCTTTGTGTTTAGAATCACTTCTGTTTCCTCCAGAGAGCAATAAATCCTCTCTGTAGCAAAATGTACCGTGCTATTACATTTGGTAACCTTTCGTTGGAGATACAGCAGTTGAGTAGGGTTAAAAAAAACGAAACTGAAATGAAACAAGTTCATAGGACTTTTTAAATTGTGGGCAAGGATTAAAAAAAAAGTTGAATGTTTTATTCAATTTGATTATCATCCCTCCACTTTGTATTATGTTTTACAACAGCAAACAACAACATGCCCTCAAGTCAATCCTGACTTATGGCAAACGAGTACTCAGTAGTGGTTGACCATTCCCTTCTTCTAGAGCAGTGGTGGCGGACCTTTGGCACTCCAGATGTTTTGGACCATAACTCCCATAGTCCTTTGTTATTGGCAGCCTAGGCTTGGAATCCTGGGAGTTTTGGTCTAAAACATCTGGAGTGCCATCCTGGGACTTTGCAGCTTGCCCAAGATTACATAGGCTGGCTCGTCTCCCTGGAGAAACAGTAGGGAATCCAACTCCCATTTTTTGACTCCAGCCAGATACCTAAACCACTGAGCTATCCAGCCAGATGGCATGACAGATAAATAATATAGCAAGAAGAAAAGCTAAATTTTGCAGCAATTTGAATACAGTAGTAAAAGATTTGTTACCATGATAATTTTTTTGCATTGAAATTTATATTTCAGGCTCATGGAGTACGAACATATGCTGAGACCAACATAGCTACCTATTTGTAAACTATTTTGACATCAGAAATTGATGATTGATCACCTTCTTTCCAGAACACTGGAGTCCATAACACTTCATATTGGAACAATTAGTCCACCATAGTAAAAAAATAATAATAGATAGGTCCTTCAATTATACCAGAAAATGTGCTAGACCAAGTTATTCCTTATTTCTTAAATAAAAACTAGACTTTACAGCTTACTTGGGGTCAAGGTGAAATTACTAAAAAATAAAAAAATTAATTTATAAATTTTATCATTTAAAAATACATTTAAAATGCATTTATATATTTTGTATGTAATGATAAATATACGTTATACAGTTATATTATTTTTACTATAACAATTTATTGTTTTAGATGAATGTTCCCTCCTTCATCACTGTGATGGGCAGCTCAGTGGTTTAAGCATCTGGATGCAGAGCCAAAGGTTGGGAGCTCAATTCCCCTTCGTGCCTCCTGGACAAGGACTTCCTGGTCTGCACTTTTAAGATGAGATGAAGAGGTGAGATGATTTCTTAAATCTGAGACGAAGCCTGCAGTTGAATTTATCTTACTGTTTGTGGCACGTAAATATACTCTTTGCTTTTAAATTTAAATTTAATTTAATTTAATTTAATTTAATTTTTAATTTTAATTTTAATTTATTTATTTATTTATTTTTATACCACCCGTCTTCCAAAGGAACTTCTTTTTTTTGGTGGTCATAATATCTGGGATAAGACCTCATGCCACTTAGATCCTGCCCCAACTCCCCCAGCTGCTATAAAGATAGTTAAGACTGGCAGAAGAGGCTTCTGTCCATTCCAAGCTCACTGCAGTTGGTGGTATCAGGAGACAGATATCTAGGTTCATGATCTCCCAGAGGCATTTGGAGGGGGCCTCTGTGAGATATCGGAAACTGAACTAGATGGGCCCTTGGCCTGATCCAGCATGGCTTTTCTTATGTCTTATGTATCTTTGGATTGAATTAAAAATCTGGTAGGTCAACAATTCTATATGAAAGTAGTGGTATCTCTTGATATATTATATGACCAAAACTCAGGTGTATACTATTTCACCTCCAACTTCAACATATGCAGCATTGAAGTAGGTCACTGCTAAAAACAGCCACATTCATGCATTCAGTCCCCACATTTCCATTCAAATATTTATACAAATACATTGCATGTCACAATGTCTGATTAAGCGGTTAATGAACAAAATGTGTAAACATTTAGCTGGCTGATATTTCAACCACCTAGATAGGTCTTAAATTCAATATAATAAGACTGAACCTTGTATTACTCTTCAACAGAATGTAGAGCTTTCGGTGTGAACTTAGCATGCATGCAAAAATGCCCAAGGAGTCTCTACATGCTTCATTTCTCTGCTACAAAGAGCAAATGATGAATTATACCAGGGTGAGCAAACTTTAGGCATGTCTAATCAATTGGAATGCTGATATCCATCACCTAAATTTAGGTGCAAAAGACATAAAATTAATTAATATGGTGCCTGTGGGTGTTTTATAAGCATAGGCATTTGTTTGCAATACACGAATGGAACTGATTTTAATAATCTCATAACTGCAGAGCTCAAAGGGACCCTACGGATCATTTATTCCAGACCCTGTCAAGAAGTCACAGTGGGGAATCACACTATAAATCTCTGTCTCTGCAGCCAGATACCCTAAATCACTGAGATATCATGGAAACCTCTTTTCCAATCCATTCGTGATTGGCCCAAACCTTCTTCATTCCAGCAACTAGGATGGGTTGGATAAATCATTCTATTGTTGCTCTTTTCACACAACAGCTACTCAGGAAGCTGCTAACCTTCTTCAGTTACCTGGAGACCTAGATAGACTTCGGTCTACCTTCTGCTCTTGATTAAAGAATTAGGTTCCAGCAAGTAATTATCTATGGGTTCAGAGCCAGACACCAGTTGAGAAATACATTTGGGAGGGGGGAGGGGGCATACTACGTAGCCCCGCTTCCGGTGGCGGTACAGGCAAGTGGCAGTTAGTCCCTTAGGGAAATAGGATGAAATACGGTTTAATACAAGGGCAGCCCTTAAATTTCCAACATTAGGCTTAGAAATAGAAAGGACAGTAAATATTGATTTATGACCATTGACGTAAATATCGGCAAAGGGCTGCCCGTAACTCTATTGCTGGGGGGTTCTGCCCCACCAGGTAATACCGGAGTTTGTTTATGGGGAAATCTCCCCAAGGCACTTGCTCCTTTCAGGTTCTCCCGTTAAAGACTAAACAGTAGGATAAATAGTACAATGAAAGATTAATAAAGCGTGGCCCATTTTTAATCCCAAAACGTGTCTTGTCCCTTTATTTCAGGCTGGGTGGACAAAGGGTAATCAACAATTAGGATAATAAAACATAGTGCCTCTAAGTGTCATATATTACTCGTGAAAGGCTTCCTTCTTATATGCCAGTTATCTAATAGTGGAGCCTGTGCTTCTTTTTTACAATATTTTAATGCTGTTTTTATTAGGGTTGTTTTTTTCTCATGAAGGCTACAATTCTATGTCACAGTCCCGGCTCCCATTTGAAAGCTTGAGACTCCACTTCTGATGTTTGCTGTACTCAAATTCTCTTGCCTGTCATGGCTACCTCATTCTCAACCTCCATAGTGTTAACGTTTAAGTAAATGTCCATTGTTTAGAACCACTACTACAACTTCTTTTTCAAAACAGAGTAATCGTACCAATACCTTGTGTAAAGTGAAAAACAAGTGAACAAAAAAGGAAAACAATAGAGTTTTGGATGAGAGGCCTGTAAGTTTAGATGTTTTTATTCATGCTGCATATTCATTTTTTGTACACCATGCTGTGCCAGAGAGAGAGAGAGAGAGAGAGAGAGAGAGAGAAGCTCAGGGGGTATGGCTATCTAGCATCTACTCTATTAATAGCTTTGCAATAAAAACCATCATGTTTTGGCGAGGTTCCAAATGGCCATGCAATATCGCTTTGTTCCCATTATCTACTGCTTGCACATTGTTAATATCTCTGCCCAAACAATATTTGTTTCATGTCGGCATTTGCAATATCTGGTCAAACAAAAAGCATGGTAGCATCGATTAAAAAAAAAACATAGAATATTGTTATCTAGCTTCTGGAGCATGGCTTTAACCAGAAGTAGCAGCAACAACACTTTGGCCAGAGAATACAAACTGTTGAAGTCATCTGGCTGCCTCAGATGGAATAAAGCCCTGCTTATTCCATTTCCTGAGCCAACCAGACTGGCAGTTATATTACACTGGCAGGGGTATGGTATTATGAGAGTAGCAGGCTAAGTCAAGAACTGCCAGACGTTTTTTTTTTTTTTCCTTTCTTTGGCTGATAATAACTCCTCACCTCTTCTCACTGTCCCCAGCATCTGCTGCAAAGGTAGCTTCCATGCTTTGCCTATTGGTAGGGCCAGCCCTTCTGCTTGTCTATGTCCATTCTGAACTCACCGGCCCACTGTTCTATAGCCCAGGCATGCCCAAACTTCGGCCCTCCAGAGGTTTTGGACCACAACTCACACAGTCCTTTGCCATTGGAAATACAGGCTTGGAATTCTGGGAGTTGTGGTCCAAAACATCAGGAGGGCCGAAATTTGGACATGCCTGCTATAGCCCCACTGAAACTGGTGGGACATGCTTTTAAGTAACCATGCATGAAACTGGATTGCACTTTTACTCTATCCTCAAGAAGGTTTAGGAAACAGGGTAGATTTGATTTAAGTCACAATTTAATATTTTTAAAATTGGCTTTTGAATGATTTAAGTAAACAAATCATATTTTTAACTTAAAAATCATAAAATTAAATCAAATGGGTATTTAAAAACCATTGATTTTTATCCACCTGTATACGTCTGCCTGAAAGCAGAATACAAAGGGTAATCCAATTCTTAAGAGTTTATTTGTTGTGTTACCAAGTTCAATTGAAAACCACCAGCTAACTTTCATGCTTTCCACCTGACATTTACTTCTAATTGTACTGGCAATATCTGAAAGATGGACTGGCCACTATTCCCACTGACAGATAGATTTGGGAGGGGGGCAACAATGCAGTTCCCATTTCTATTGGTGAAACGGGGACCCTGGTATATTATGGATAGAGATGGGCACGACTTAGCGGTATTTTCGTTTTCGTTTTTGTTTTTCGTTTCCGTTACGTAACGAAACGAAAAACGAAAAACGGCTCAGAACTGGAACAAAAACGGAAACAAAATGACTAATTTCGAGCCAATTTTCGTTTTTCGTTACTGGAAAAACACATAATGGAGCTAAATGGGAAGAAACGAAAAAAAATTTGTTTTTGTTTTCATTTTTTCGTTTTCGTTACGTAACGAAACGAAAACAAAAAATTTTGAAATTAGCTCACGAAAACGGAAATGAGCCGAAACGGACCCCTAGCCGAAAACGAAAATGAAAACGAACAATTTTTCTGAGTCGTGCCCATCTCTAATTATGGAACAAACAGCAAACCACCTACCCAGTGGTTTCTCCCTGTTTCCTGAAGGGATGGAAACGCATCACCTTGCATCTATGTCTCAACAGGGATGAAATGAGGTCTCTCGCGTTCTTTTTATATGCCGTGACTGCCTGTCCAACCTACTTGTTTTAGGTACTATTTATGACACTGTAGTGGGCTAAGCACCCACAGCTTGTTCTCACTGTGCCATCCGTTGTTTCAGCCTCAACCATCAGGGGCTCCTTGGAAAACTGGGGGTAAACACAATGTGCAACACTACCGGTAAAAGAACCTTGGCTTTTCAGAGCAACAATTCGTAAGCCTCACTGCCATCAAGCTCGCTGCCTGTAAACGTCACCAATGTCAGCTGGTATTTCAAGGGAGGCTTGTCTGCCTTTGCATCCCCTGAAGCTTCAGGGACAAGGAGCGGATTCTTTCTAGAGCAATCCTTCAAGAAGAAACCTACTCCTGCAAAAATGCAATTTTCTCTTTCCAAGCTTAAAATAGAAAAACAGAATCCTCTTTTTCTCAGAGGTATTTATTCCAGAAACATCCAAGATTCGTAGGAGAGATACTAATGTACTATAAACATTTAACAAACATACAACCTTCAACTTCCCTTATATTTTGCATTTAAATGTTTCGAATACAATGAGATGGAAAATGTCAGTGCCCACAGAGGTTTCAGGAAGAATCAATTGGATAAGTGATGCAGCACTAATTGTAAAACAAAACGAACACACACACACACACAGAGAGAGAGAGAGAGAGAGAGAGAGGAGAGAGAGAGAATTTTGTATTGTGAGCCCATCCACTGTGAGAAAGGTGATCCACTGAAGGCTGTATTTATTGCAACAAAGGCACAATATGTTGCCAAAACAATGCAAAACAAATCAATTCCAAAACTATGTTAAAATAAAAGGCCTACAGAAGGCTATTAAAAAAACACGATTAGCAGCCAAAAATGCAGGCATATAGTCGTGATTTTTAAAATACAGTGGACCCTCATATAACAAACAGTTTTTATAACATAAAATCTGTACATACAACAGGGAAATTTGCTTCACAGAATCGTCTATGGGGTGAATCCATACAACATAAAAATGGTCATGATTCGGGATTACTCTGTTTTCAATGCATTCCTATGGGAAATTTGTATAAAGGAAATTTTGCTTAGCAGAATTTCATTTGGAACAAATTAATTCCTTTATACAAGGTACCACTGTAGATTTTAATAAAGGAAATCCTGATTCAAACCCAGATTTTATTGCTCGTATGATCCCATCCCAAGGGCCAATGGCAAAAAACTGTGAGAGCTGTATTTCCTAGCCATGTATTATAAATGATAATTCTAGGAAATTATGCGTGCCTATTACAAAGAAAGGAATCCATTTTTATGTGAGCAAATGAATTTCATGTCTGGAGATAAAGAGATGGTTTTAAAAAAGATACATTGGGATAATAGCAGTTGAGTCAGATGGGTTTTTTTTTAAATTACGGTGCTCACAGCATTAAGAAAATGGGGAAAAGAATATAGTGTATGAACAAGATATTTAGAAGGGTTTTTGAAGGCTTAGGAAGCAATGCATGCAGAATCACCAAGCTCAATAAACATTCAAAGATACTTTACAATATAGTCTCCAGCCAAGAGGAACAGGAAAGTACTGTATCCATATAAATCAGCAATCCCTAACCTTCTCCTTGCCCTGGGATGGTATCATGCTTTTGTGTGTGTGTGTGCGTGTGTGTGTGTGTGCACGCACACATGCAATGCCAAACACACACACACATCAGCCCAAGAGGCACATATTTTTATAAAATAAGATAACCAATGTAAAAATCTGATTTTTAAAACATAACTTGGAGACAAAAATAAAAAAATAAAAAATAAAACCACTCTTATCTCAAAGAGGGAAGGTGTCTTAAATTCCAGACAGTAGGTTTTGCCTTAATCTGGTGAGAAATAAATTGCATGAGCAGAATAACCTTCTGAATCAGTTTAAGATGAACATATAACCTCCAGTGCTACCTGCACTTGTAACTGCCATTAATTTGACAATTTGCCTGTCAACAATCATAATGTACATACGCTGGTAGCAATCAAATAGCCATGATCTCTAAGTCAATGAGATGGATCTTTAACATACCTTCAGTCTAAATCCACTGTATGAGTAAGCTTAAGGTCCACGACAGAGGACCTTGAGTGGATTCCGCTGCCTGAGCCGCCGCTCTTGACTAAATAATTAAATCAAATACAGGTTAAAAGAGAGGAGGTTTTAGGACTAATTGATAAATTGAAGATTAACAAGTCACCGGGCCCAGATGGCATCCACCCAAGGGTTATTAGGGAACTGAGAAATGAAATTGCAGATCTCTTAACGGTTATATGCAATTTGTCTCTTAAAACGGCCACAGTGCCGGAGGACTGGAGGATAGCAGATGTCACATCAATTTTTAAAAAAGGAAGGAGGGGGAACCCGGGAAACTACAGGCCAGTTAGCCTTACATCTGTCCCAGGGAAGATGGTGGAAAACCTCATCCAAGAGAAAATCTTAAAACACATAAAAGAACAAACCTTGCTGAGAGAAAATCAGCATGGCTTCTGTAAGGGTAAATCTTGTCTGACAAACCTTTTAGAATTTTTTGAAAAGGTCAACAGGCACGTGGATTTGGGTGAATCGGTGGATATAGTCTATCTGGATTTTCAAAAGGCTTTTGACACAGTCCCTCACCAAAGGCTGCTGAGAAAATTGCACAGCCAGGGGATAAGAGGGCAGGTCCTCTTATGGATTGAGAACTGGTTGGGATCCCGGAAACAAAGAGTAGGTGTCAATGGGAAATTTTCGCAATGGAGAGAGGTGAAAAGCGGTGTGCCCCAGGGATCTGTCCTGGGACCGGTGCTTTTCAATCTGTTCATAAATGACCTGGAGACAGGGATAAACAGTGAGGTGGCCAAGTCTGCAGATGACACAAAACTTTTCCGTGTGGTGAAAACCAGAGAAGATTGTGAAGAGCTCCAGAAGGATCTCTCCAAACTGGGGGAATGGGCTGAGAAATGGCAAATGCGTTTTAATGTAACCAAATGTAAAGTAATGCATATTGGGGCAAAAAATCCACACTTTATCTATCAACTCATGGGCTCTGAGTTATCCATGACGGATCAGGAAAGAGATCTCTGTGTGTTGGTGGACAGCTCCATGAAGGTGTCTCCCCAATGTGTGGCAGCAGTGAAGAAGGCCAATTCCATTCTAGGGATTATCAAAAAGGGGATTGAAAATAAAACAGCCAACATTATAATGCCATTATACAAAACAATAGTAAGGCCCCACCTGGAGTATTGTGTACAATTCTGGTCACCGCATCTCAAGAAAGACATAGTGGAACTGGAAAAGGTGCAGAAGAGAGCGACTAAAATGATTACTGGGCTGGGGCACCTTCCTTATGATGAAAGGCTAAAACATTTGGGCCTCTTTAGTCTGGAAAAAAGGCGCTTGAGGGGGGATATGATTGAGACATACAAAATAATGCAGGGTATGAGTAAAGTGGATAGAGGGAAACTCTTCTCTCTCTCCCAAAATACCAGAACTAGGGGACATACACTCAAATTGAGGGCTGGGAGAGTAAGAACTGACAAAAGAAAATATTTTTTCACCCAGCGCGTTGTAAGTCTATGGAACTCCCTGCCACAGGATGTGGTGATGGCATCTGGCCTGGATGCCTTCAAAAGGGGATTGGACAGATTCCTGGAGGAAAATTCCATCACAGGTTACAAACCATGATGGAGATGTGTAATCTTCAGCCTTTAAACCAGGGTACTTCAAGGGCCAGATGCAGGGGAGTGGTATCAGGAGACAGATATCTAGTCTCATGCACTCCCAAACGCATCTGGTGGAGCCACTGTGAGATACAGGAAGCTGGACTAGATGGGCCTTTGACCTGATCCAGCATGGCTCTTCTTATGTTCTTATGTTCTTATGTTCTTAATGATTCAATGATTCAAGTGTAAGCTTCATAGACACATAAAAGCTATCTTAATCTTGATTCACAACAAACTTAGGCCATGCATTGAAAGAGCTAGTTCACTGTGCCCTTTTAGACATTAGCCACATCAACACACTATGTGGCACAAAATGTTAGCCATTTTCCAGCCAGCTGCTTTTTAAAAATCTAATTTTCACAGTGTAACCTTGATTATACCGAACATGGTCTAAATAAAATGTTGCTAAAATCCAAACAAATAAGACCATTTTACATGTTCCATTGATACTGCAATTTCAAAACTTCTCCTAAAGGTAGGCCAGTGTTCCCAGTTCTTCGGTGTGCCTGGAAAGTGTCTCCTCTGCACACATACTATGAGAAAGGGCAACTAAATAAACAGGGAGGAGGTGTCACCAAAAGGATTATTACTGCAGGAGCTCAAGCAATTTTTATATCATTATGCTAAAATGTCTCATGCTACTTTACTGACTCTTGGAATTTACAATCCGACATTCAACACAGAAGCAGCAACCATGGGGGCAGAATGAAGGTGGAAGAAAATATATAATACAGTGGACCTTCGTATAACAAATGGTTTGTATAACATAAAATCTGGACAACAAAAAATTCTGGAGATAGGAGAAATTTGCTTAACAGAATTGACTATGGGGTGAATCTGTACAACATACAAGGTACCACTGTAATTTCTTTCCTATGTTTATAGACACAGGATGCAATCCTACATACAAATAATTATTATTAACTATTAACTATTACCAACACCACTACCTCTTAAAATATAAAACAGCAATTTATAATACAGTGGTACCTTGTATAAAGGAATTAATTCATTCCAAATGAAATTGTTAAGCAAATTTTCCTTTATACAAGTCCTATACATGCATTGAAAATAAAGTAATCCCTAATGACGACCATTTTTATGCTGTTTGGATTCGCCAATGTTTCAAAACGTGTGGATACATTGGCTGGGAATTCACCCCCCTCACTTCTGAGAATTCCAGCCCCAAAGTTATCTCCCTGTTTTCACCATGGTAAAATCAAACTTGAGGCCTGGCAGATGTCGGAGAGTTATTTACCACAACCTTAAATACTGCAAGGTATATAACTGATTGCATCTAATTCTAAATAAAAGCTTTTTGACCCTTGTATGGTAACAGCTAGAAATGGGCATGAATTTTAAAATAAACTGCAACATTCCTTTAAAAATCACTAATTCACCCATTCATATTCATATGAATTAATATCCCCAACAAAGGCAAATTGATTATTTTTTTGCTGCTTTTGATGTGTTAATTCATCATGTTATACTATGGCCTAGAGATGGGCACGAAACGAACAATTTTTTGTTTTTGTTTTTGTTTTTGTTTTCGTTTTTTGTTTTGTTACACAACAAAACGACAAATTTTGTCTCTAAAATAAAACGAAATGAACAGAAACACCGGAAATTTTGTCGTGCGTTTCGTTTCCATTACTGCAATACAAGTGAATTGCTTAAAATCCTAAAAATATCACAAAAATTGAAATAAATGGTAACAAAATGGGAACAAAACAAATGAAAACAAAAATGATTTTTCCCAAAAATTCACGAAAAACGGAACCGAACCAAAACGGACCCTCCAAACGACAAACGACAAACGAAATGCCATTTTTTTGATTAGTGCCTATCTCTACTATGGCCCCAAGCCACCTAGAGAAACCAAAATTGCAGAGAATCTTCTCCCCTATTATTCTCTACAATCCCAAGACAGTCACTAAAGGGGCATTTTCCTGGGGGTACACTTTGTGGGTGCATAATCAGATTCTGCGGCCCAATCTTCACCAAACTAGGAGGGCTTGTAGAAGAGAGCTGGAGGAAGATCCTCTGCAGGTCCGGTGTCTCTCGGTGCTGTTAGCTTTACCCCTGCTGTAACTATGCAAGAGGATTTAAGGTAAAACATTTTTAAAGCTGTAGAAAGAAAAAGAATATATGATGGTGGGTTGATTACACCTCTCTTCCCCATACAGTCCTTCTTTCTCCTGATTCCCTGAGTGATTACATTCATCTTGGCCTATAAATGATAAAGTAAATTGTATGATTCCCCATAACTAGACTGTTTGGGTGCATGCATACAAACCCATAGAATTTCCCATCTCTTAGACTGTAGGAATGCTTACAGCTGCCAATCCTTCTCCAACACAAAACAATGAGAATTCCTTCATGAACAAAGGAGAGAAATAGTGGATCAGATAAAATGCCAAGACAATGGAAAACACTTCTTCAAATACATTGTGTTTTTAAAAAGAAAGGCTGGAGAGAATGAGAATCACAGACATAAATGCTTTGACCAAAAGGTAACAAGGAAAGAGTCACCTGAGAGAGAACAGGAATGTTGTCTTGGTTATAAAAAGCATCAGGTTTAATCTAGGAATGTACCGGTACATTTTCATTTTAGAACCAATTTAATATGAATAGATATTCTAATCCATATTTGCACCAAAAACATACTAAAACAGGGAACATCTCTTGATTTCCTATGGGCTGCCATATCATTTTGAGGAAAAATGTTCACAGAACCCACATTTTGATATCATCTTCGCAGCTGCCTGGTTACAGTGAAAAAACACATTGCCAGAAAACACATTGCAACTTTCATTAAAAGCAAATTATATCCCAATACTGTGTATTTTGGTCCTGACAGTATTGCATAATTTCAAATCTCATACTTTTGCACATTATACCTCTGGCATACAAATCAATCTATGTCAGTAATTTAAAACCTGTTTATATTGAGAACACCTCTGTTTCCATTTGCAACACTGAACATTTCAACAACTTTCTGAAGAACCTAGAGTGAATGTAAATCATATATTCTGTAATAGGAAGCCTCCACATCTCAGCGTCAGATAAGAGATATGCCACAATTTATCCTGCAAAGTATTTGGAATCGGTATGTCTCTATCTTTGCTCCTGGTCTCTCTAAATATGACACCACTGCTCTGTGAAGGAACAAATAAAATGACAATTTAACTGTCTGTCATTTATATTTAGGCATTCGAACACCTGAGCACTTGAAATAAAATACTGTTATCAGACCCATTGCCCAGCTTGTTATGTTGCCACCAAGTGCCATTTTCTGAAGACTAAAGTAGAAAATCTGGAGCATGACCAAGCACAAATAATTCATCAATATCTAACCCTGGTCTGTGACACTGATATTAACATATTATGCTATGACCAGATACCCCATAGCTAATGCAATGAGACATGGTGCTGGAATTTAAATGGAAAAGAAAATGTATTCTGAAAACATCACTCTGCTCAATTTGTTCTAATGAATCTGGACAACTACATTAAAGAACTAGTTGGGAGGGAAAACTAAATTCAAGTTGTCTCTTGGTAAACATCTTCATTACAGCAGTAGGGCTTACATAATTGTTCTGTTGTACTATTATATGATAATCAGATCAGCCACGAATTAATGTTCTGGAAGATTATATTCTAAATCTCTTGCAGCAGATGAAAGTAGCACCAATTTCATTATAAACTGAAGAAAGAGGCTCATATAATATGTTATCTATTATCCCCACTTAATATGGGGTTCTCCTCAAGGTACATTCCCACCCACATGCACCCAAATAAATCACACTAGTCACACCTAAAAGTATCAGGTGGGGCAGAGATCAAGAACAGGGTGATCAATTCGATAAGTCCAATGGGTGATCTGAATTTTCATTTCTTGAACAAAGGCTACGCAGGGATCTTAAAATAACCTGCATGAAACAGGGCAATATGGTAAACTTGACATAATCGGCATCGCCCAAGGAAGTTTTCCACATGCATGAACATTAGAGATGGGCACGACCAGAATTTTTTTTTCGAGTTGTCGTTTTTCAGGACAGGTCCGTTTCGGGTCGTTTCCGTTTTTCGTGAAATTTTTCAAAAATTTGTCGTTTTGTCGTGTCGTTTGTCGTTACCGCCGCGATTTAACGCGACTTGACTTCCAGTTCCCAGAGCATGGGGTTAGGGGGTAAGGGCTAGGCTTAGGGTAACGGTTAAGGTTAGGGTGGGTTAGTGGGCTGTACCTCTGGGTGCCTCTGGCCCACTAAGAACACAGTGTACTGGCGTATGGGTTAGGGTTAGGGTTAGGATTAGGATTAGGATTAGGGTTGGTGGGCTTTTAATGCCCTCTCTGGCACATCCAGAAGTCTCAGCAAAACCTGGCCATGAGATTGGTGGAATGGCTCCAAAAATTTGCATGGTCCCATCCCATGGCCAGCCCATCATTGCGCGTGCGCAGGTGTAAAAAAATAAAAATAAAATAAAATAAAATCAATGGAGACGTTTTGTGCAAGAAAAACCCACTGCTGCTACTATAAAAAATCAGGCAGTTAAAATACCTAATTTTCACATGTTTCTGTGGTGCTTTGGTGGGTTTTTGGACCACAATTTAAAAAAAAATTATTGCGGTCGCCATTTTGGATCCCCCCCAACGCATGGCAAATGGAGACGCCGAGGATGCCCCCTCCCAGCCTGGTACCAGCAGCCCAGGACAGGGGGGGGGAGGCTGGAGTGGGGACCCCCCCCAGAAACCACCCCTCTGGTAGGTGCCCTCAGGCAGGCATATTTTTGCCTGCTTTTTTGGCCGGGAATCGGTATTTTTTTTAATTTTTAAAACTTTTTTCTGTGCCGCTTAGCATCGTGCGATCGCTGCGATGCCAGGAACGACAACGACAAATCAGACCCAATTTTTCTTTTGTTGGTTCGAGTTCTGGGGGAGTAATTGTCGTTACCGTTTCCGTTGCATAACGGAAACGAGTAACGGAAACGGAAACGAGAATTTCGCCAAGTCGTGCCCATGTCTAATGAACATGTGCACACACACACACACAAACACACCAAGAACAACAAATGTAGAAACATGCATCTAGGCTTAGTTGTCATCATATTTCCTGGTTCTTGCTCCATGCTATTTGCTGTCAGAGGTCGACATGGGCAAACGTAACATATGATGGTATCCCTCCCAACACAACTGGGCTTTTGTGAGGCCTGTGGTGGGCTTCAAAGAAATAAAATATGCACATAATTATGCATACATGTAAAAAAAAAAAGCAAACAGCCAAAATTCATAGAATAGAAAAACATGCACAAAACATACTATACCAGGTGTACAAAATTTGTTTACGAGAAAAAGTATGCAAAGAAATGCATGCATCATAGAAATGCAGATAGAAATTGTTGAAGGATTTCTATGTAGCGAATAAAAACAGTGGCTGAAATTTAAAAAAAAAATGAAATGCCATTGCTAAATGTAGGATATCGTACCAGAGTAGGCCCACTACTCCGCTGTAAGTTGATTCAAATGGGCCAATTCTAATTGTAACTTACTTTAGTGTAAGATAAAATGAGGCAGGCCCATTCAAATAACCAGAGCTTATGGAGAAGTAGACTCATCTAATCCCCACTAATTCAGTGGGCTTACTCTAGTTTAATTTACTATGCTGAGTAATAAGATTTCAGTCAACATTTTGTAACCCGAGTTGAACAAAGATTTACTTATTAATAGAGTCGGGATTTGAAGAACTACAAAGATACTGAGAATTTTAATATCTCAAGACTTCTGACAACTTATTTATTTATTTATTTATTTATTTATTTATTTATTTATTTATTTCCCGCCAGATTTTCCCAAAAGAACTCAAGTCATTTAACAGAAATAAAAATTCCATAGTACAAAGCTAACAAAAATCAAAATAATGATACAAATAATTATACAAACGTAAGATGGCGAAGAAAAGCGGGCAGACATAACTCAAATCCCTGCTCAAGAGTAAATGAACCCCCGAGGTCACCGAATGCAGTCGTAAGGAGCCAAGTTTTTAATAGCTTCTTGAACGCTGGGAGGGATTCTGCAGTCCTAACATTGCTCGGAAGACGGTTCCACAGAGTGGGACCAGCCACTGAGAAGGTGCGGTTCCTGGTAGAAGTTTTGCGCACCTCCCGGGGAGTGGCAATCCCAAGGGCAAAGGACTGGGATGTTCTAGTGGGTCAGGCCGATGTTGATCTTTGGATGATACACTCCATCAGATATTCTGCTCCCAAGCCATGGAGGATTTTGTAAATCAAAACCAATACCTTGAACCTTATTCGGGAGGCAACAAATAAGGAGGGCAGTGAAGGAATCAGAAAATATCATCAAGCATAAGGATTTATCATTGGAGACCAAGATCACCCATAGTTTTCTGCTTCTGATCACTATGTTTGGATGTGAAGCTGAACTGTCAAGAGAGCTGACATGGGGAAAACAATGACTCATTTGAAATGTGGTTCTTTAAGAATAGCTAAGCCGTGGATACCCTGGACTGGCATGGAATGAGAAAGCAAGATTTCCTGGAAAAGACAATAATGCTGGGATAGGTGGAAAACAGTAATACCAAATATGAGATGGACTGACTCCTAAAAGGAACGCCCATGCTTGAGTCTAAAAGAGCTGAGCAGGGTGGTTGAGGACAGGGCATTTTCAAAAGAGCTCATTCATAGGGTCTCCACAAGTCAGATGGGACTATATGACACATAACAGCAACAAACAGTACAGGTCAATGTTTCCTACACATTCTAAGAAGAAGAGCATACCTTGAGAGATGTCATTTTGAGCCCCATAAGATAGCTTTCTAGATTACTCCAACTGTTTGAATGCCAACTGTTGCAGTTCACCTCCCTGACTGAGCTAGATATTTCTCTTCGCAGGACTCTAAGGGGAAGGATTTAAAAAAGCCACATTTCCCATGCCTTTTCACTAACAACAATAAGGTGGGTGCCATTATGACATGCCTTTTGATGCCAGGGCCATTGTCTAGATTACTTGGCAAATAAACTATACATCAGCATTATTCTCTTTCCTGCCACTTCCAAAAACACTCCCGGAACTGTGCCTCTGGTCACTCTCCTCGCAAAATTTGTTCCTTCCCAGAGATAGGAAATGTCTGTTTTCCAGACTATAACTTCCAGAATCACAGTCTGTATAACTGCACGCCGTATGGCTGTGGGATTCCAGGAGCAGAAATCCAAGGAGACCAAAGGTTTCCTTATCTCTGCTCCTTTCATTTCTTCCTTTGGTCCCATGTTTCCATACTTACGATGACAGTTGATGACAGGCAAGCTGAGGGTGTTGTGCTCGGAGCTGGATGGCTTGGGCTGGTGGGTCTCATGAGGCAGCCTGTAAGGACTTGAACCTGAGTGCTGCCATTTTGAGGCAATAAGGATTGCATTTGTTTTGTTTTGTTTCCTAGTAAAAATTCCCTAACACGGAATGTTGCTTCAGATACTGATTCTGGCATCATGGCCATGTGAGATAAACTGCTTCTGTAATGCCAGGAAACACGATCAAGCTAATGCTAAATAGATTTCAAAGCACTCGTTTTATAAACAATGCATGCATGATACATCGATAGGAGTTTTGTGACTTAGCAACACTTAGCAACCTTGCGCAGTCCCGTCCTGTAGTACACGAGGAACGGTTTTCTGAGGGGGGTCTGTTTTGTGGTGATCTACGGTTACAGGCATATCACCTGCCTCTTATAACTGCTCTCTACAAAGAGATACTATGAAACTATAAATGCCATCAAGTTTTGTCAAGGGAGAACATTCATTTTTTTTATAGCTGAGTCCTTCTCGTCCTGCTGCAGAACAATGCACGTATATGTTGCAAAGGGAGGGGTGTCGAAGGAACTTGTATGTATTACCACTATGCTCCTCCAGAGGGCAGCATAGTAGCTCTAATATTCTGCAAATCCAATCTCTCTTCCAAGGGAGAAATATTATGCCTTTTTGTTGTTAACTTCTTCTTGTGAATCAATTCATGCTCTTACCCCCTCCCCCATTAAAAGCATTCTGAGACACTGTGTGACTCACTGCGTCAGTCAGTTTGCAGAACGCAGCTAAATATACGCTAAAGATGCTAACAGAAGCACGTTAAGTGTGCTATGAACGGAGCTCTAGAAATATATCTGAAATATATTGAGATCAACTAGGATACTATAGCACATCATAACACTGTTTCCTAACAGGACTGAAAGTTGTTCTTATAAATTCACATTTCTGCTAGTTCTTCTCTTAATAGTTGCACCACCTAAGGCTAGAATAAGCCATCAAAGAAAACTAGCAACCAGCAATGCTCGTATCTACTGTATATAAAATAATGCAGTTTTTCTGCTAAGGCAAAGCAAAGATGATTTTTTCAAGCTATTTATTTATTTATTTATTAGAGCTTATATACCGCCCGTCTTACGGTTCACAAAAAAACAAAAACAAAAAAAAAGCCAAGAAACCAAATTATATACTACATCATAATAAAAACAACAAGATCAATCAAACATAAAAGATATTAAAATAAGAAGCTTCCTGAAACCACAAATATGCTGCTTTGGTTATTAAATAAGTGCAGCATTTAAAAAATAAACTATTAATCAAGTACATTCCACAGCTAACTTAACAGAAATGTCGTAGTCATCCTGGTCTATCTGAAGACTGCCCAAGACAAAAGTAAAATAACATCTGCTCATTCTAGACCTATGGGTACCGGATTCGTTTAGAGGAGACAAGGTATTCTGTTAGAATCCAAGAAAAATATATTTCATAGAAGATCTAAAGGATAATCTTCAGACTTGAAAATGTTGGGTTATAGAAAATATGAAGGCTCTGGTATGGCTGTTAAAAACAGGAAAATCCAATGTGTGTTGTTTTTATTTTTTTAAACTCTTCTAGCAAATTCTGGCAGCTTAATATTGCATTATGCATTTAAGAACTGTCCGAAGGAACAATGCTTTACTGAGAAACAGCCTTATAAAACCTGAGACACATAGCCTAAGAGCAAACTGTTGTGAAATGCAAGATTACTTCCAAATCCAGGAGAGTGTTACAACTCAGAACTCATTTTAAAAGAGCTGTTGAGAAGATTACATAGAAGGTTGCATTCAAATTTAATTAAGGATGCTCAACAGAGTAAAAGCAAAAGCTTGTCATGAAAAGAAAAAGAAAAAAAGACCCTTCTTAAAATATGCATTCTGGGCATGTATCCAGAGGGTAAAGGTAAACTATAACATGACACTCGAACTGGTGGTGCCCGTTTCCTTTCTGTCTAAGCAATAAAGTTTATGGAGTGGTGCTATTACATCAGCCAGGGAAAGAGACCTAAAAATGCCTGTCAGAGAAGCCCTGTGGGGGAAAAAACCACACCCACTGGACCAATGCATGAGTGGAGTCACATTGACTAGGCTCTCTCTCACACATGCCAGCAGCTGCACAAGCAATCTGAACATCTGCCAGGGGAAGCTTTCACATGTACAGCTATACGCACAAAGGTATCTCTGTGTGATCTGGAATCCCATGCAATTGGCACGGTACTCTGTGGGTGACTTTGGACCTTACATCCTGTGTATATCCAGAAGCTGAGTCATGGCAACTGGACTTATTTTCTTGTGAGATTGAAACATTTTACTACTTATCCAATTAGCTTTGTCAGTCTAAGGAAAGTGGGTGCAAGGCCTCCAATTTATAACTCACTTTAGTTTCACGCCACCGTGGTCTGAACTGGCTCATTTGGTGGACAGTGGGAAAAGGCCAAGGAAAAGGCCCGTTTTGTTTTCATTTTGGGTGTGCCCGTTATTGTTTTCCTGTGCTGCATCTACACCTTGGCACTCAGATAGAGGCTCATGAAATGGTGCAATACAAAAAGAACAGTAAAGCCAGAGAAACTGAAAAAGCAAAAGGCTAGCCTTTGTTTTATGTTTTTTTTCTTTATTTTGCCCGCATCATTCCCCTCTGCTGGGGTTAGGCCTTTCAATTTTTCTCTTTTCTTTTACTGTTATTGGTGATCTGTCCTGTATCTATTAGGTTTTATTGTAAGCCGCCCAGAGTTCCTTCCTGGAAGATGGGCGGGATATAAGTCTAACAAATAAAATAAATAAATAAATAAATAATAAAATCAAAACTGAAACAGAATCCTGCACGCATCTGCTCAACAGATAGACTACCTGGATTCCACCAAAAGCACTGTTTGCCAGCGCTCTTTCCCACTTTCCATTTTGGGTTATAATCATCTTGAGCCATTTATATCCCTCCCTGGTCCCTGCATATCTTGAGGAACAGAGGCCCAAAGGGGCTTCTACAATTTCACTGGTTTTCTGCAATCAAACCTAACCAAAGAACATCAGCACTCAGGTTATTTCTGGAGTTATGTGAACAAGCAGCAGCTGCTTCATCTCCACTCCCAACCTCGCATCTGGTCAAAGGAATTGTGTCTGACTTTAAAAAGATCAATGTATTCTCGAAGGCTATCACAGCCAGGATCTGATAGCTGTTGTGAGTTTTTCGGGCTGTTTGGCCGTGTTCTGGAAGTTTTTCTTCCTGACGTTCCGCCAAACTCTGTGGCCAGCATCTTCAGAAGGCAAGGAGCTCAGGGAACTAGGAGGTCTCTCTGTGTTCTGGGGTATAGTGAGTGCCCCAGAGCACAGAAAGAACTCCCTAGTTCCCTGAGCTCCTTGCCGTCTGACGACGCCGGCCACAGAGTCTGGCAAAACATCAGGAAGAAAAACTTCCAGAATGAGGCCAAACAGCCTGAAAAACTCACAACAGCTTTCAAAAGGCTCTTTTGATTCCTGTAAGCAGCCAGACAGCCTGCAAGAGGCTACTGGAGGAGGGCCATCCTTCACCAAATCAGAAATACCTTTCTCACAAATGGAACTCTTAAAAAGGGATTTGGATGGACTACATACTGGGACGGAACACCAAGGACAAAAGGAAGGGGAGGGGAAAGAGGGGGAAATGTAGGAAAGGAGGGAGGTATAAAAGCGGAGGGGAGGTGCTGGTGGGGGAAGATGGAGGAGGAGAAAAAAGAGGAGGAGGAGGACTGAGTGACGATTGTACAGGAGGGTTGTTACTGGAAAATGGGTTGATTTCAATGTAGCAAAGGAATATGCTGAGAAGGAGCAGAAAAGAGAAATGTAAAGGAAACCACGTTACTGAGGAGCAACTGCTGCAAGGGAATTGAGAAGGAAAGAGAGGGAGTGGAGAGAGAAAAGAGAAGAATAACTGAGAAAACTGTACATGTCCTGGACCCCTAAGGAAATCCCAGAGGATGAGTCCCCTCAAACCTCAAATGTGCCCTACCCAGGGCAGGAAACTTTGGGAGCAAAAGCAAAGTGTTCTGCTTATATACCACCCTCTCTGGGTGGTCTCCAATTTAATCATGCAGGCTCACACTGCCACCACCACCACCCCACTTCCCAGCAAACTGGGTACTCATTTTATCAACCTCAGAAAGACAGAAGGCTGAGTCAACCTTGATCCAGCTACCTGGGACTGAACGGGGAAATAGGCTTCCTCTATTTCTACAGCCGCAGACAGGCGACCCAGAAGCACAGACTGACAGCCAGCTTGCAAATCCAGAAGAAATGGAACCACAATCAGGGTTTTGTGCGCTGGGCCTCATGGCTAGCATGCAAAGTCCAGGGAGGGCTTGTTTATAGCAATGAAGATCTGTCTTAGGTTTTGCTACTTCCTTTTTCCTGGGCAAGAGGGAGGAGATTTGAACACGCAGCAGTGTAATGCAGTGTTCAGCATGTTGGGCTGTTCTGCCCCCCTCTGCTCAGGGTTTTCCTCCTCTGTGCACTCATTGAGACCAAAACAGAAAACAGTTGTGATGGAACCAGTGGGGTGCAAAAGGGAGTTGCTGCGTGCAAGCATGTACCTCTTGCACATGGAGGGACACTGAGTGCATGCAGGCACTTTCCACGCGCACACAAGTATAATACTGGTCCCTGGCAAGAAAAAAGTTGGGGATCGCTTCTGTAGACCAGCCTGACAACTGCTATTAATGCTGCCCACATTCAGGCTGTCCTTTGCTATGTAATGCCTGTCATCCTTTTCCTGCTGGCAATGAGGGCAAGGTATTGTGCAACAATACTGGGCCGTTTACTGGCTTTCTGAAGCATGGGTCCAGAAGCCCAATATCCCACATCCATAAACTGGAGGGTTTCTTTTGTTTTGTTTTGTTTAGCTTTTTAAAATCGTTGAATTATTAGCAATGGTTGTAGTAAAGTTTTCGTCTTGTTCTCCAACCAATTTTTGTTCATGTATAAGAATGACAACAGTGACCACTTCCTCTGTATTTCTACCTGGCATTGTTTTAGGACATTGTAATGTTGGTGCTGTAACTATTTTGGAAATAATTATTTCCCTTTTGTGCTACCTAAAGGTGTTTCTAACACTGTTTAAGTGTAGTTGTGTCTTTATATTTATAACTGATTGCACTTTCCAATAAGCATTTTTAGCTGTTGTATGTCACCTTGAGTCCCTTCCCTATAAGGCAGGTGGGATATAAATAGAAGTAAATAAATAACATATAGAGAGCAGACTTCTATATTAGGTGAGTAAATTAAGAAAAATCTTACATTTATAAAAAAAAAAGTGTTCCAATAATTTTTTGCTCAACAGTTGTTGTTCTTCAGCATTCATCACCTTCCCTAGACCTTCCAAATGTTACATTTGGATGATGTGTGGTAGATTAATTTTGTTTGTATTAGAGCACCTCTCCAGTAAGTTCTGTAGCACGTGTGAAGGAAGGCAGTTTTACATTGTGCTCCAGTCAATAGCAGAAATCAGCCTTGCAGCATAATCTGTAATGCCATTTCCCAAACATTTTGGTTAACCATAAAAGAAACTTCAGTTTTTCTGCCCCCATTCTCAGGGGTGCTCCTCTTATTTATTTATTTATTTATTTATTTTACTCTGCACTGCAAATCTGTAGCTTCCTGATTTGTCCTTGCTTCTTGATCTGTTACACTTCCCAAGAATGAACGGAAGGAGTTGCCTTGTGAGATCTTAGAACCAACTACAACTGACGAATGGGAAACAGTTGCCACAGAGACAACAGCACAGCGGAACAGAAGACATGCAGGTGCGCACACTGTTGAACAACTTAATCTTGAAGCACACCCCTAAGATTTTGTGAGAAATTTCTCGTTTTAAACACTTTCTGAAGAGAATCCCTTTTCTATTCAATTGCAAGAGAAGGGATGGAATTTCTCATGGGAGGAGTTTTGGCATTACACTAATGTAAAGAGTACCCAAGAAGAAGGGGAGGGGGTTGGTTGCATTTTGAAAGACATGAGCCTACATTTGTTAGAGGGAAATTTGGCTCTCCCTTTAGTGTTTTCTAATTACTCCCATCTTTAAAGCTGAGCAGCTCTGGCATATAACCAAACAGTTGCAGAAGCAGGACATTCTTAAATACACAAAACTGTTATCTTTTTCTTTTCTTTTTAATGTCCATTTTCAAACTAAAATGAACTACAAAGACTTGAAACTGCCCAGCCGGTGGTATCTCAGTATTGCTAGAGTCCGGATACGTTGTTGAATCATAGCCAATGATATGACAAGGTCTTTTTCTTTTTCTTTTTTTTCTTTCTGGACTGCAGCTTCCAGAACATCCTGGTGGCCAGAAGATTCTAGGAAAAGCACTCCAAAGATGGCATCTAGCCTGGATGCCTTCGAAAGGGCATTGCACAGATTCCTGGAGGAAAAGTCCATCACAGGTTAGAAACCATGGTGGAGATGTGTAATCTCCAGGCTTAAAACCGGGGTACTTCAAGGACCAGATGCAGGGGAGTGGTATCAGGAGACAGATATTTAATCTCGTGTGCTCCCAGATGCATTTGTTGGGGCCACTGTGAGATACAGGAATTTGGACTAGATGGGCCTTTGGCCTGATCCAGCATGGCTCTTCTTATGTTCTTAAAATCACTTTGCCCCTCTCTCTCTCGTCATCGCAACCGCGCCTCTTTGTTAAGATTAATAAATGCAGACGGCTACCTGATAAAAGGCAGAAGATTCAAGGAGCCTGGAAGCAGGCAAACCTAAGGAGAATTCAGAGGGGGTCCAGCCTTATTTACACCTCAGTTCTTTCTAGAACCTTACTGATTGCTGTGTAAATGAACAACCTTCTCAGCATCCTCATCAGATTTGGGGGACTCTTGGGGTGTGGCAGTCAGGAGGAGCTCGGTGGCATCCCACCCCTGCGAATCTTGTCTTCATTCATGGTCTGGAGAAATCTGTTTGCTACGTTTGAAGTCCCCCTATGCTCCCCTCTCAGTTAAGCGCAATGCTCCGCTCCGCCTGGTGTTTTTTTTCTCTCTCTCTTTTTTTTTCCCTGAGACATAATTGCTCCCAGGTGTATTGCTTTTCATTTCCTGCTGGTTGGTTCCCCCTGCAATGAGTGCACCTGTGGCCCTGCCTCACCTAACAGAAGACAAATAACTGCACCTCTGGTGAGAGGTGTGAACAAAAGCCAGGGTGCTCTGTATGTCTTGTACAAAAGTCTTGCTTTTCCCTCTGAATTTCCCCATACTTAAGCAGATGCAAACTGGCCCTTGCTACTGATGTGGAGAGCCGAGTTGCATGCGGACGTAGCAGCGAAAGGAAAATAGATCAAAGACAGGAAGACGGAACGCTCTGTCAAACTTCGGCACAATTATGTCTGAATAGTGCAATCAATTAAGGCTGTTTGCACTCTTCTGTTTGCTTCACCTGGGTTCATGCCTGGGCAAGGATGCACAGGATCCACGAGGGAACAATCCTACACCAATGAGTCTCACCTCTATCTGAACTGCAGCAGCCTTCATCAGGTGCAAAGGGGACTTTTTCCATCTTGGATGACCAGATGAAAAAGAAGTCAGTGTTCCCGTACATTTAAGAGGTATGTAGAAGAGAAAATTTCAGCAAGTACAGTACAGCTTGCATTCTAAGCAGCACCTTGCTGAAAATTCCACTTCTAAGGAATGATTATAGGTATAGGAACTTGTCTTCTTTTTCATCTGCTCACCTTATACGCATCCCTGTCATATTCCACGTACATCCCTTTGTATGTACGTGCCTCCTGAAGCTAAGCTCCATGCATATGAAGAAGTGGATTCTATGAAAATTTATGCCCAATAAAACATATTAATCTTTAAGGTGTCAACAGAAGGCTGTTGTCCGAGCGACATGGTACTGTCCCTCTGATGGGATTTCCGCGTAGGATGTCCAGCCATTTTCCTAATTGTTGATGGGCGTCTGTACTCCAGGTGTGTTACCCAGAGACAATGGCAAACAAAATTCAAATTTCATATAGATCAAACGGTGCCTCCTTTCATTAGAGCCACTAAAGAGACATAGATTTGTGATAATACTTTCACTTAAGCCCTTTTCAATACAGATGGAATTTTATCACAACAAACAACATGGAAAGAGCCGTATTTCGGCTACTCCTCCTACAAGCCACCCCTGCCAACATTTCTTTAAACACTGGAACTGATGCACTTGTTTGGAACTCAATGGCAAGGAATACAAACAAAAATATATTAAAATAAAAAACCCAGAAGAGTGAAGTTCTGTAGTATGTGGTCCAAATGGTGTGGAAGCAGGGTACTATATCTCACACCTACAGGATAAGGTTCCCTCCATCCACTCAGACTACTGAACAGAACTGCTGAAAACATGTTATTTTCAAGAAACACTGTTTTGGGGAAAATTCTTCCTTTAGGAACTATGCTCTATATCAGGTATGTCAAAACTTTGGCCCTCCTGATGTTTTGGACCACAACTCCCAGAATTCTAAGCTTAGATTGCCAGTGGCAAAGGACTGTGGGAGTTGTGGTCCAAGACATCTGGAGGGCTGAAGTTTGGACATGCCTGTTCTATATGATAGGTAACAGATTAATCCCAGTTTTTCTGATGTTTCAAATATATAGCACCCTGTCTGTAAGGTACAAGGCTTCTTGAAACATACTAGGCCTGATTAATATGTTAACATATTTTTGACATATTATGGAATAAGCAGTCTCTGCTATTTCCTTTATAACGGTATACATTCCGTGGGACTAATAAATACTGTATAGCAAAAACTGAAGTCAGTGCAAATCTTGGCAGCAAATTGCCACAAATTAAGAAATCAATGCAGGGTTTTGCGGTTGCATACACATACACACAAACACAGATAAATTCAGCTACTATGACTGTGAGGGACCTACACTGCTATTCCAAGTTGACTGGATGGAGCCACTGTTTGATTCCATATAAGCAAAAGCAAAGCAAAGCAAAGTGTTCTGCCTATATTCCACCCCATAGTTCTTAAAGCCCTCTGTGGGCAGTTTACAATTTATTTAGGCAGGCTAAACATTGTCTCCCCACCCCCACCCACCCCCAGTGAGCTGGGTACTCATTTTACTGACTTGGGAAGGATGGAAGACTGTGTCTGCCGTGACCCATGAGCGCAGTTATACCTGCGAGAACACAACAGAAACTAGGACCTCCAGCAAGGTCAACAGAATTACTCCAGATGTTAGGCTGATTCTTACAAGGGAGATCTTCTTTTCCAAAGAGGCCAGTCTTCTATTTGAAGGACTACCATAGTCTTGTAGGAAAGCCTCCTCTGTGTGAGATGTCTTATCCAAGAACCATAAAAGGGGAAAGCAGAGGTCTTCAAGTTACTCAGTGGATAACAGATTGAGCAGGCACCTCGATTACCAGGTCAGAATCTTCTCCATTATTATTTCTATCTACATTAGTATCTGTACATATGCATATAAATTAGCATTTGTAAATTTATCCAAATTGGCAACTCTTTTGCCCCCTTTCTATTATGTCATGATGGGGGAAGTGATGTGTTTGTGGCTATTCTAGTTCTCATTCACCTAGCCCAGAGACAACCCATTGCTCCCTTACTGGGAACCATGGTGAGTAGAGCTTCACTTTGGCCCCTTTCTCAGATTGATGCTAAGAGGCCCAGGATATCTGTTAGAGGTCATTAGCTCCACTCATGTGTGACTAGAATTCCCCTCAGCCTTTCTATCTGTAGAGTCTTTGAATGTCCTCTTGAAATAATCCTTAATTTATTATTTCTCACCCAGCATTCACATTTCTTCTCCTTTCTAACCAAGCAGCAAAAATTAATCTTCTTTCATTATATGTAATAGTTCTAAGTTTACAAGAGATATTTATTTATTTTTAATCCAAAGCCTGATTAAAAAGAGAAGGAAAAAAGTAACTCAAAAGAAGCTTCTGGTCTACTTAAACAAATGTTCCCACCTATCAAAACAAATTAAAACTTTAGACCAATTCCTTCTCAGTGATTAGTAGAGTGATTTTTTAAGTTCGAATTGGTTTAACTGTAATGTAATCTTTAAAAAAAACTTTGCAAGGCCTATTATTAAGTCAAAAAAATTAAATCAAGATCATCAAGAATAGTGAAACCTTAACTCCCACACTTACAAAGCCGGTAACCATAGACTGAGAGTTTTGAAGTACAATTAATCACGCAGTCATAATAATGTTTTTTTTACATAGCACAAGACTTTAAGACCCAGTCTTGAGCTAATTAAAATAAGGGATTTGCTCATGTAATTAAATATGAGAAAAAGTAACTCGGCCTGTTCAAAAATTAGAATATTTTTTTTCATATCTTTGGTTTTAATCATCCATTTTAGCTTCAGGTTATATGAAAAAACCACAGTGTTGTGAGAAACACCTCTATGTTGTTGTTGTTGTTGTTGTTTTGGTTTTAAAGACTAGGGAAGTGCCATGTGGTCTTTTTTGTTGTTGTTGTTGGTCTGAGTGATGCTTAAACCCAAAGTACATATATCGGGAAAGGACGATCTTCAAGGGAGAAAGTGGGTCTCTACAATTTCCATGTGTGAGATGATACTTTCTATTCTCCATTTTAGATATAATTCAGATATGCAGATGGATTTCCTGAATAACTGCTAGATACCCGGGAATTTAATCTAGACTGCAAAATTGATCTAGCACTATCAAAACCATTTGGCCATTGTATGAGGTATTCTTCCAAATCTAACAAAAACCTGATTATTTTTTCCCTAAAAGATGCAGTATATGGTATATTTTACCAGTTCTACAATTACCCAGATGACATTTATTTCAGGGTGGATGAATGTTTATTTCATTGTGGGTCATAATTTAATTTTTGTTAATAATCAGATGTTGTTGATAATTTAAATAAAATTATTTTATAAAATTTCAATTGTGGTTTAAATCAATTTGATTTTTAAAAATCATCCTTTTTATCCACCTTGGATTATTTCCAGCTCACCCCCCAGAAAACTGCCTAGATACCCTAAGCACATCTGATCTTTCTTGATTTCGGAAGCTAAGCAGGGTCAGCCCTGGTTAGTACTTGGATGGGAGACCACCAGGAAATACCAGGCGCTGTGGGTCCCTGGAGTAGGAACTGACAAACCACTCCATTATTCCTGCCAAGAAAACTCCATGGACATGCGGTCACGAAGAGTCGATCACAACTGTAACGACACAACACACACACACACACACACACACACACACACACACACACACACACA
>JAHTLZ010000348.1:23089184-23099817 GCA_023846285.1 Phrynocephalus versicolor
AACAACAACAACAACAACAACAACAACAACAACAACAACAACAACAACAACAACAACAACAACAACAACAACAACAACAACAACAACCTTATTTTTATGCCGCCTTTCTCCCCAAAGGGACCCAAGAACGTTTTGAGCCCAATGTTGGGCATTACCCCAGCCCACTTCCTGAAATTCCTATTTTCCACATAATGTAGGCTTCCAGGAGCCCGGTGGTGCAATGGTTAAATGCCTGTAGTGCAAGTAAAACTGTGCTGACGACCTGGGGTTTAATCCCAGGTAGCTGACTCATGGTTGGCTCAGCCTTCCATCCTTCTGAGGTCGGTAAAATGAGTACCCAGCTTACTGGGGAGGGAGCAATACTGCACACTGTAATTAAAAACTGTAAACCGCCCAGTGAGTACTTGAAGTGGTATGGGGTGGTATATAAGCAGAACACTTTTACATTTTCAAAAATACTTTTGAGATGCCAATTGTCCCCAGCGCAAAAACACACAGAGGACAAGAAAGTCTAGTGTGGGGGTCAGGAAACTCAATCATAAATTTTAACTGGAGGAATCTAATCAGAACTCAGCCTTTAAAAACAGCTAAAAGCAACAGCTTTGCTCTGTAACACCCATCAAATGTGTCACTTTCTGAGTCAGATGTTAAACTCTCTCCCTGAACAATAACATGAGCTAATATTAGATCTGCTTCAGTTTGGGGAGTTGCAGGGCTGTATCTCATGTAGCCTTAATAACATATTCATAAAGTAACATTGGATGGTAGGAAATGAGATAGAGGAAAAAGTTAGCAGCACAACTTTTTACTTTTGCAAAGATTGTGACCTATCTGCAGTTTCCGGGCAGAAACAAATACAGTGGTACCTTGTATAAAGGAATTCATTCCAAATGAAATTATGTTAAGCAAGTTTTCCTTTATACAAATTTCCCATAGGAATGCATTGAAAACAGAGTAATCCCTAATTGTGATCATTTTTATGTTGTACAGATTCGCCCCATAGAGCAAATTTCTCCTATCTCCAGAATTGTTTATGTTGTACAGATTTTATGTCATACACACTGTTTGTTATATGAGGGTCCACTGTACCAAGAATGTATATCATCCAAGGCCTTCGGCATTTGCTGTGAGGGAGAAATGATTCTCTAGTAACTAAATTATACAATGCCAAAATGCTCAACTAGTTTCCCAAACTAGTAATCTTTTCCTATAGATGCGGTGCTGAATGTTTCTGAATATATTTTAATATCATTTCTTTATTATCTTCATAGTCTACTTTTACTACAAGGAATTTGAAGCTGTGTACCTGGTCTCTTCCTTTAGGGTAGGTGATTCTGATTGATAATATTTCTATTGCATATGTTACTGAAAAATGTACTCAAGGTTGCTAAACCACAGTTATAAACAAATGAAACAATAAAACTCCTGAAATCATAAGAATAAAAGTCAATAAAATTGAAAAACCAATTTAAAAAGATAGCATGTCACAATCAGAAAGCTAAATGAGAACTTTATGTCTTTCTTGAACAAGAAATCTTCACACTCCCTGAAGCACACAAGATTTGTTAGTCTTCATAAAGTACTTGGAATAGGACTATAATCTCTATATAACGGAAGGCTTCATCATATAGATTTTGGATATGACTCTGCACTGGAGGATAAGAGAAGGGAGGGAGCGAGAAAGGGTACACAACATACAGTCTTATTCTTCCAAGCGTTTTCCCGCAGGTACAGGGTCCGTTTTTCAGATCCGGAAATGCCTGATCAAATACATCTTCAGGGCACAGGCCAATGATTTGCATATCGATATTGACAGTGTCCTTCCATCAGTTATCCAGTGGCTGCCAGCCATCCATTTTCAGATGGTATGCAGTTTGGGCAACAGAACATACAGTAAGTGAATTTATGTATTGATTAATATGGTTAATATTGTCATTGTTAATACCGTTAATTTTAAAGAACATTAATTTTTCAAAAGTGACAGGAAATTAACTGCAATTACATGCTACCACATCACTTGCCATCTAGCGCCTGAACTTTACAACGAAGAAGTGACGTTTTAAATATTCAAATGTGACATCAAGAGTTTCCTGGATGAGTAGGAAGACATATTTAGGTCTTCCCTGCCCTAGATTGACACACCAATCACTGCACCTGCTGAAACTCTGTATGTAGCTGCAAGCACCACATGGCGTTTGAAAAACACTATCGCGCCTCACTATTTTGTTAACCAGGGGCAATGCAATTTTGACAAGGTCAACAAATTCCTTTTAACTGAAGTGTGTTCGTTTGGTTCAGAAGCATCTGGTGCATCCAACTTGGAGAAAAAGACCATAATCTTTCCTCTGGTTCTGCAGTTATTTATCCACAGTCCTTACCATGCTGTTTTTCTGCTTCTGCACAAGGAGCCAGCTTAAAAATGAAGCAATGTGATATTTAACATTGTTTCCAGAGAAATACAGTAGGATGGGATTGTGGGCCTCTGTGAGAAACATGTGTGAACAATTAAAAATAAGATAAAATAAAATGGTTGCTAGCAGCTATTCAGTGTTGAGAAAAGTAAGACTTTAATAAGGAAAGTCGTCACTACTGTACAGGCAGACTAGACAGCTGCCCTAATTTGAAACTTCTAAGCATATCAACTGACAGCCATCAGTGCACTCGAATTACTTGTCAGCTGTGACCAAAACTGCTGGTGGTGTTTCTCAGCTTTTGTTTCTAAATTTCCAGTTCTAATCTAAATCTTCTCTCATCTCACCCTGAAATCAATTTATCTTTTGTAATGCCTGTAACCCAACCTCCAAAAGACTAACAGTGCACCTCAAGGTACCACAGTGGAAAAAGGTAGATTAAGCTATCCCCCGTGTAGTATTACGTCGACCATTAACACTCTCGTGGCTGCTTTATAGCAAACATGCAAAGCAATCAACCCGGACAGGACCAATAAAAATTGGTGCTGCTTATAAGAAGAAGAAAAATAGAAGATAAATTAAAGAGGAAAAAACTATTTCTGCTCTGCACACCAAATATATCAGAGGGAAGTTATGATATACAGCAGGGGTCCTCAACCTAAGGCCCCGGGGCCGGATGCGCCCCCCCAAGGTCCTGAATCCGGCCCCCGGTACCAACTGCAACCCCCCACCTACCCCCTGCTTTGCGAGCAAGCCAGCCTCTGCAGTTGCTTCTGTTGCTCAGGCAGTTCAAAGCAGTGGGCTATGTCGCTTCTCCCACTCCCCCCAACTACCACCCAGATGATCAGCATGCTGGCTAGTGGGGCATTCAAAGTGGGAGGGCTACGGCAAGGTCCCCCACTCCCTCCCCCTTTTTTCCATGTTGGCCTTTTTTTCCTTGGACTGTGGTCCGGCCCCCAGTGCTGTCTGGGGCGTGGTGGACCGGCCCGCTGTTTGAAAACTTTGAGGACCCCTGATATCCAGTCTCTGTTTATGGATGCCCTAAATCTCTCCTACATAGGCCAGCACAAGTAGCGTTAAATAATAAATAACAGTTGTTTTTGCATAAATGTGGCACACTTCTACATGTGTGTGCAAACGGTGCACCCAGAGTAGCTTTGTAGATAGATGGACAGTATTAGAATAAAATAAATAAATAGATCTGAACTACTGGCTTATTATCCAACAGTTGTGAATGTTCACAACATGCCTTTTCAAGCCATGACTTGTACATGAATCAAGAAGCAAAAGGAGTAATTATTCTGTGAATTTTAAAAAATGATATTAGTGCAATAACACAGCAGGGTTTTATGACAGAAATGGCAGTTATGACAAATGAACAGGAAATGTCAGATATAAGTTGCTGCTGTTACTATATGATGAAGAAAATGTGAGAAGAAATTCATCCCACACATCACCACTGCTATAGCGGTGCCTTCATTAGAAAATTGTGCTTAATTATTTTGGCGACCTTCAAAACCTATTGTGTCTGAAAGCTGTGAGATCTATGAGGTACCAGACCTGAAATTGACCTGGCATCCAGACAACATGCTTGTCCCACTGCAAGTGGCAACTATTGGGCAGCATGTTACAAACACATGGCATTTAACAAGACATGCTTCCCGCGGATTATGTTGCCCAAGCCAATGAGTGAAGATCCACCCATCTTCATCCACACAACACAACATTTGAGAGATAACAGTGACCTATTTGCAAGGTTGTTGTTTTTATTCTTGATAGGATTAATGTGTGACTGATTATGTCCCTTATTTAATTTAGAATTGTGGGGTAGGAGAATCCTCATCGATCTACATCAGGGGTGCCCAAACTTTTTGTAAGGAGGGCCAGATTTGGTGGCTGAGAATGTGTCAGGGGCCGGTTGCTCCCTGAGCCTGCCACCCCACTGCAAGCCCCACCTACTGACCCATAAGCCCCACCCACTGGCCTCTTGCAACCCCACCCGCAGGAAGGAAGGCGGGCGCCTAGCTTCACAAGGTTCCTGGTGATGCCGGTGGCGGTGGCCCACCCCCGTGCACGCACACAGCACCACAAGCTTCCCGGGGTGCTGGTGGTGGTGGCCCATCCCCTTGCCCGCCCACCCAGCCCCACAAGCTTCTGCTGACCAGCCAGCCGGCCCACCCAGCCCCTCAAGCTTCCCGGTGGTGTCAGTGTTGGTGGAAGTTTGTTTTTTTTTTAAAAAAAAACCCATGGGGTGAAGGAGGGGGAGGGACGGGCGGGCCAGCCAGCTGCAGGCCACTCAGAATGGCCTGAAGGGCTGGATTTGCCCCCCCCGGGGGACTTTGGGCACCCCTGATCTACAGGAAATAACCTCTTTGGTCCAAGGTGTTTATTTTAATCTATCAAATTTAAGAACCTTATTTATTGCCTTGTCCTCAATATTCTTCCTCAATATGCATGAGAATGCCATCTGTACATATTAAGGATATTCTCAAACACTGGTTTCTTCTTCACAAGGGCCTTTCCTCTAGAGATGGGCACAAAATGGAAAAATTGTGTTTTGCTTTGTTTTGTTTCTGTAGCACAGTACTCCCCTGTTTATCACGGGAGTTTGGTGTCTGCCCCACCTGTGATAAAGGAAAATCCACAAAATGCAGATGCCTCAGAAAACTGACCTTGGGCTGCTCTTGCTGGTAAGCACTTCCGAAGAGAGGATTTTAACCCCCTCCTGACACCTCAGCAAACAGACCTCGGGCTGCTGCTGCTGGCGTGCACTTCCAAAGAGAGGCTTTAACCCCCTCCTGAAACCTCAGCAAACTGACCTTGGGCTGCTCCTGCTGGCATGCACTTGCAAAGAGAGGCTTTTAACCCCCTCCTGACACCAGAGCAAACAGATTTGGGGCTGCTTCTGCTGGTGCATGCTGTCAGGAAAAGCCCAAGGTAAGTTTGCTAAGATGTCAGGAGGGGGTTAAAAGCCTCTCTTTGGAAATGCACACTGGCAGGAACAGCCCAAGGTCTGTTTGCTGAAGTATCTGGAGCGGGTTAAAAGCCATTCTTTGGAAGTATGCTTTTCTTAAGAAAAAATCTGTGATATACTGGGACCATAATATATGAACCACAATGTGGCGGGGGACTACTGTAGTGTCATTTTGTATCATTTGTAATGAATTTTAAAGTAGTTTCATTACAAAACAAAACAAAACAAAACGAAACACTATGCTCTCCTGGGTCCTAAAGGACCATAATGGCAGGGGAGCTTCCTCAAGCGATTTTGGGAACCCCCTAAAATTTGGAAAGGTTTGGGGTTCCGGGGGCTGAGTTATGAAGCTCCAATGGGGGTGCTCCTAGAGAAAAATCTTTCTAATTGGACTCAGAAGCCAAACTGCAGCTTGTCTTCTGAATCTGTTGAGAGGCCAATTAGAAAGATTTTTTTCCTAGGGGAAGCCCCTTTGGAGTTTCATAGCTCAGCCCCCTGAACCCCAAACCTTTCCAAATTTGGGGGGCTTACAAGAAAGAGCTTGAGGAAGCTCCTCTGCCATCTCCTCTGGAATGAATCATTTCATTCTAAAGGCAGGGAATGGCATTTCATTATGAAACAAAGCAAAACACGTCCTTTTTTCGTTAAGTGACGAAGTAATTCATTACCTAACAAAACAACAAAACAGAAGTTCATTTTTCATTTCGTGCCCATCTCTACTTTCCTCTGAAAATGGACATAAGTCTTCTTCTGTACATTCCTAAGCCATGTTGAAAGGCCTTCTTATTTTTGCTGGGGAATTATGGGGCCATCTGATCTATTCTCTACAAATCTGTATACATTTCCTAGTATGTTCTGTTGGTTTGTTCAATCACCTATTATGTCTATTTTCTTAGGAAGGAGTGGTATGGAAGCAGAAATAAGTCAGCTAACAAACAAAGCAGTTGGTAATGCACAATTCACTACAGAAAACATGATCATGCATAATTTAGATTCAGAACAGAACAAAAAGGGGTAGGGAGGAGGGAAAATGAAAAATGAAAATGAAGCCAGAGAGAGAGAGAGAGACCCATGATTGCACAGTCTGTAATTTAACATTTTAGATTCTATACACAACTCTGTTTGAGATTTATTCTTGCAATTAATGAAATAATAGCCTTTTCAGTAAAATTACAGGTTTAATTCCCCCCCACACACACTATGTATAGCCCTTCCTCTGTTGTTTAGAAAAGTTAAGGTAACATATACAACCTGCATTCTTAAGACAGGTCCTCCCATTCATAGAGCAGCAGCAATGTTGATTCTTTATGTACTCAATGTGTCCAGAATCATGGGGTAACAAATGAATCAGACCGCATGAGTCTTTTTTCACATCACATAATGCAAGATCACATCCTTGTTTTCAGTATGAATCAATATGATATGAACAACCATGAGCATGGTCTCTCGGAGCCTCACAATGCGGTGGTTAAACTGCTGTACTCAGCTACAATGGTGCCCACAACCTGAGGTTCAATTCCAGCTAACTAGCTCAAGGTTCACTCAGCCTTCCAGCCTTCCAATGTTGGCAAAATGAGTAGCCAGCTGTCTGGGGTGGTGGTGGGAAAGGTATACCACAAGATGTGGCTCTTTATTGACTAGTCCTTTTCTCTCCTTCACTTTTCCTCACTCTTGACTCCATTTCCAATTGAAATTTGATGGTAACCATTCATCACTCATTCTCATCACTCTTGACACTATTGCACTCCACTCCCTTTTTTTCAATCATTCTTCAATACATTTGTTATTTATTTATTTATTTATTTATTTATTTATTTATTTATTTATTTATTTATTTATTTATTTATTTATTTATTTTTACTCCATCTTTCTCCTTGGAAAAGGTCCTGAGGTGGCTTAAAATAATGAGGAACAATATACAGCCCAGAACATTTAAGACATATTCAAGTTAAGATCAGGCAATTAGAAGCCCTTTTAGAACATTAAAAGGTAACATTAAAGCTACAAAGAGCAAGCCAAAAGAAAATAAAACAATCCATTATGAGTGGTGGAAAGTAAACATGGAAACACTGGTGTTCTTATGAAATCAGTCAATGCAGTCATGTATGATAATCCATATAAGTCACATAGTAGGTAGTCCCTCATTTGGTGAAAGCTTGCCTGAAGAGGAAGGTCATTGCCTGCTTCCAGAAAGACAGCAAAGATAGGACAGTCCTAGCCTCCAGCGGGAGGGAGTTCCAAAGTCTGGGAGCAGCCACAGAGAAGGCCCTTCCATGTGTTCTTATGAGACACACCTGTGAAAGTGGTGGGATGGAGAGAAAGACCTCTCCTGATGACCTTAACACCCAAGCCGGTTCATACCATGAGATCTGATCTTTGAGGTAGCTTGGACCCAGGCCATTTTATGTTTTGTAGGTTAAGGTCAGCACCTTGAATTATGCCCCATAGCTGACCGGCAGCCAGTGGAGCTGCTTTAGTACGGGTGTAATGTGATCTCTGTAACCTGCCCCAGTCAGCAATCTGGCCGATATGTTATGGACCCATTGAAATTTCCTGAGACAATCCATCAGTAGCCCCACAAACAGCACATTACAGTAGTCCAGCCAGGATGTCACTACGGCATTTATCACAGTAGCCAGAGCAGGTTTCTCAAGAAATTATTGAAGCTAAACACTGATCTAAAGTCAAAATAGCTTCCTTAGAACCCGGAGGTGATGAGAGGTAGAGTTGAATGTCATTGGCATACTAGTGACACTTAACCCCGAAACTCTGAATAATTTACCCAGAGGTTTCATATAAATGTTAAATAACATAGGAGATAGAACAGAACCTTGGGGGATCCCACAGGTCAGTGGCCGTGGTGCTGAACATGAGTCCCTTAACACCAGTTTCTGCATTCTCTCCTGTAGGAAGGACTGAAGCCACTGTAAGACAGTGGCCCATTTCAGAGAGACGAGTCAGGAGGAAGCTGTGGTCGATAGTGTCAAAAGCAGCTGAAAGGTCCAGTAAAACCAAAAGGAACACAGATCCCCTATCCATTTCCCTGCGTAGGTCATCTACCAAGGCAACTAGCGCCGCATCAGTCCCATAACCAGGCCTGAAGCCAGATTGAGCAGGACCCAGATAGTTTATTTCATCCAGAAATCTCTGGAGCTGCAAGGCCACAACCCACTCTAGAATATTACCCAATAATGGGATGTTAGATACCAGTCGGTAATTGTTCAATATTGTTGGATCTAAAGAAGGCTTTTTAAACAGTGGTTTTACTATTGCCTCCTTTAACCATGTTGGAATCCTGCCCTGATGCAAGGTGGCAGTCACTACTCTTCCTATGAGCCAGAAAGGGCAAGGGATCTCTCCAAGGCCCTCATCTCTCCAAGGGTCCTGAGACTCCTGACCACACCCTCAGGCTGTAGGAGCTGAACCTCATCCATTAATACAAGGGCTGGCAACGGGGATAGTTTTATTTATAGGCTCCAGATCAATAGCAGCATCCAGGTCATCCCGGATCAGTACAGTTTTGGTTGTAAAGTGTTTCGCAAATTCTTCACAGTGAGCTACGGAGTGGTCTGTGTTATCCACCTGTGGTTTAGCATGTAGCAGATTCTTGACTATTCAGAAAAGCTCTGCTGGATGACTCCTTGCCGAAGCAATGGTGGTAGAGAAAAAGTATTTCTTTGCTGCTTCTACTGCCTTGGAATAAGCTTTCCAACGGGCTTTCACTGCTTCATTATCTGTTTCAGTCTCGGTTTTCTGACAACGCCTATCATTGTGCTGATAGGCTGAGCAGTGTTTTGTCTGTGTTATCTAGCCTTTCTGGATGAGAATCTAAATGCTAGTTTTCTCACTCATTACAATTCAAAAACTTAAAAGGCTATGGAAGAAAAGGCAAGCAGTTCTGCACGTTAACAGTGGTACCTTGGTTTAAGAGTGTTTTGCAAGCAAACATTTCTAAATTTTGCCTTGATCAACAAGAAATGTCTTGATATATAAGCACTGGAGCAGGTCACACTGTCACAAGTGAGCCAATGGTGGTTCTCTCCCCCCCCCCCACCTGCTGGATTGCAGGGGATTGTCTGGCATGTTCTATCTCAGGCAGCCTCCAGAGAAGAGAGAGGAGAAAGGAATAGAGATCTCCCTTGCACCAGCCAGGAATATTTTAAAAGGGGAGTACAGATTAGGGTTTTCTTTTTCTTTATATTTATATTTTTATTTAACTTCTTTTCAACACTATTTTTTATGTTTTCAAACCATTTCTAGTCATGGGGCAACCAGTCAAGTGTATATATGGCTACAAACTGCACTTCCTTATTGTCACATTAAAAACACAAGGGTAAATCCAGTTGTTAGTCCCAAGCAGAGCGGATTCTGCAGTCAGGTACCTTAAACCTTGGTGTGAACATGGATTTCTAGCCAACTTCTTTTGTGAGTTTTGGCATTTTGTGTGTACAGTATATGGTCTATGTGGCCCCATAACGAATCATCTGATTATTACTTATGGGGAAATTTGCTTTGGTATAAGAGTGTTTTGATTTACAAGCATGTTTCCAAAACAAATTATGCTTGTAAGCCAAAGTATGATAGTACTGTACATATATTCTCACCTAATTAAGTTCAATAGGACTTGCTCCCAATGTTTAATAGGACTTGCTCTTAGTGCGCTGGTCTGCATGTGCAAAAATGATGAAACCAGAAGCAAAAATCAGTGGCAATTACGTGATCCACTTTGTGTGTGTGTGTGTGTGTGTGTGTGTGTGTGTGTGTGTGTGTGTGTGTGTGTGTGTGGTCGTTACAGTCATGACCAACTCATCATGATCCCATGTCCATGGAGTTTTCTTGATAGGAATACTGGAGTGGTTTGCCAGTTCCTACTCCAGGCGCCTACAGCACCTGGTACTCCCTGGTGGTCTCCCATCCAAGTACTAACCAGGGCTGACCCTACTTAGCTTCTGAAATCAGTCACTTGAGGCACAATCTACCACTGAAGACCCATTTGTCTACTTAATCTTCCCTTCACCACAGCAGGAAAATATGTAAGTAGCAAACAAAGATCTTAAATACATGTTTACTTGAACTATACCCCTTCTTATCCTCATCATCACCACTGATATGGTCATCATCATTCTAATTGTTTATATCACCCTTTTTCAACTACAGTATATACAAGGTAGCTTGCTTAAATCAAAATAATAGGGGGTTCCTCCTTCCCTCTGTCTGTCTGTCTGTCTGTCTGTCTGTCTGTCTGTCT
>JAHTLZ010000348.1:23102209-23139709 GCA_023846285.1 Phrynocephalus versicolor
GTGTGTGTGTGTGTGTGTGTGTGTGTGTGTGTGTGTGTGTGTGTGTGAGAGAGAGAGAGAGAGAGAGAGAGAGAGAGAGAGAGAAGAAAAACTATGCACTATGTACCAAGGAATTCAAGTGCTTGGTTCCCCTTATTCCTAGGCAAGCTGGCTAAGGAGCATGTATAAAACCCACCTGCCACTTAGGAACTGCAGCAGAGATAAGATGTTTTAAACTTCTTTATTGCAAAACCTTGTTTATACCTTTCTATTACAAATTCATCTTTAAACATATATTGCCCTTGTGTCAAACCCCAGCCGCTTTTCTTCTTTGTTTTATTTGCAAATTTTTAAAATAATCAGTTGCAATTTTCTGCTAAAGGTTTGTTTCAGGAATGTTTAATTTGCAATAAGTAGTAAAAGAAAAAAATACTATAAATGAGATGATTCAAATACAACCTTGAACAAGAACCACTTCAGTCTAGTAAACTAAACCAAATTTCAGTGTGAGCTGAACTCTTTTGATACCAGGCTTTCAGAGCTAAAATAAATTGTAGGAACTATAACTAGGCTAAAATATTTTATAAGTATAAGCAAAAAAAAGTATAAGCCAAAGAGTATTTCACCTCCTGCTCCCACCACCTTTTAAAAGGTGCCAGACAGGTTTGATTCATAATTTCCAAATAATCAATGAACGATGCTGCCTTTTGTATACAAAAATCTTTAAACATTCTTCCTTTTTGGGAGAAGGGATGATCAAGGTCTCTTTGGACAATGGTCTCATATCCTTGTCATTTCACAATCCAAACTGTTAATCCTTTTTGTTTTAGCCTGTACTGAATTTATTTCTCATATTCATTTCTTGTTATTTCTATACCCCAGCATAGTATGTTTGAAAACTAACTCCATAATTAAGGGTATACAGGTAAAATACAGACTTTGGAAATGTAAAACCTGATCTGTTAAGGAGGCACTAACAGCAGCTCATGCTCCCAACCCACCTCGCTATCTTGTCCCACGCCCCCCACTTTTTCCTGAGCAAAAACGTATAGGCCAAATTTAAATGTAGTTTATAACACAGCAGACATTGACTGGTCTTCCCACAGCTTGTCCTTTTGGAAGAATAAAAAATCCATAAGAGCAGGCTGACAGTTTCTATAAAATGACAGCAAAAATTGTTCTATAAAAGAGGCAACAGCAACCATTTTTAGACGAGTATACTACAATGTAAAAAGCCACAGTCTTATGCAGGCTGAACGAACATCTAGTTCCTCAGACCTCCTCCTGGAGACAGGTAATGGAATATCTTTCCCAAAGAGGTTTACCTAGCATGACCTATCTGGTCTTTGTTATAGGAAACACCGTCTTTTTAATGCTACAAAGTCCGAGTTCTTTCCAATGACTTCTGTAGCATGGGCCTTCCAGTTTAAAATGCCCCCCTCCCCCCCGTAATGCTGTTGATGTTGCTTTGAAGTTTTGCTACATTTTGCATTGCTTTTAATTTTATGGTTTTACATTCCGTTGTGTATCTGAATTATTTTATTATTTTGTTAATTTTAAATTGAACATCTTATGTCATGCAAATACAGTGGACCCTCATATAACAAACGGTTTGTGTAACATAAAATCTGTACAACATGAAAAAAATCTGGAGATAGGAGAAATTTGCTTAACAGAATCGTCTATGAGACAAATCCATACAACATAAAAATGGTTGCGATTAGGGATTACTGTACTCTGTTTCCAATGCATTCCTATGGGAAATTTGTATAAAGGAAAATTTGCTTAACATAATTTCATTTGGAACAAATTAATTCCTTTATACAAGGTACCACTGTATAATAAACAAAGAAATGATTAGATATGGATTCTTCAACAGAGAATTCCTTTCCATGGTTGGTATTTTCTTAAAAACTTTTTTTTTAAAACAGAGCATTAGGAAAAGGTAGCAAGACCTAACCCCACAGCTTTAGTCTGTTCTGAGACATCATGCTGCTCAGTTGAAACTCTTGCTAAGAAAGTAGCTGTGTTGTTCTGGCTCATAATAGTTTACCCAATAGCCTCGACACTGGTATAATTGGCTATAAAGAAATGGGAAGGAACTACTGGGCAGCTAAGATATTATAACTATTATCTCTAAGCTGGTTTATTCTCCACCCTAGGAAGGGATATGCGGCTGTCTGAGAAGATATTGTTAAAATAATATATGACATTGACATCTGAACTACCATGGCATCTGTAGTTAGGTTGCCCTTCTAATATGATAGACAATGGCCTTTTCCCTTACTTTTTGGAAAAGTGACCCCACATGTGTTCCTCATTAGCTCACATGAGCTGAGACAGCTGCTAATTAAATGCAGATTGGACTCATTGCAGTTGAAAGAGATTCAGGGATATTATATGGGCCAGCATGGTGCAAGCAAATATTGCCCAGAAGGCTGCTCCAAGATGGAGTATACTCTGTACATTTTCTAATAGAAGGTGCATTGTATGAGGATGTGAGGGATCAATATCTTAAATCCTTAACAAATGAGACCAAGAACAACTCTCTCTATGTACACATTTAGTTCTGTGTACATGTGAGCATTAAATATCCTCTAGGACCACTAAATTCATTAAATAAGTCATAGAAAGATGAAACTCACTGGCTGCTTCATAATCTCTACAAGTTCATCTTAAAACGACATTCGCTTGAGAATGGTTATTTCGTTATTTTATGCTTTTCTGATTGTGTATATATACAGTACTTATGTTAGAGGTCTGCTATCATCTTTAAAGACTGGTTAAATTTCTGTTTATCCAGATAGCTTGGCTTGCCACGAAGAAATAAAGTAAATTAAAATAAAGCTTTGGGTGATAAAAAAGAAGTACTGTTTTCATTATTCGTGAGCAAAGGCAAAAAGTCTTCCAATGGTTGACAAAATTTTGATGGGGGGCCTCGCAATGTGCTCAGACATCCTTTGTCAACAAAAACCAGAAGAATTTCAAGTATTTGTTATACCTTTAAAGATAATGGGAGTTGAAGTTCAATGACTTCTGAGTCCACCCAGACTTCTGCAATCATGGTATGGTTTGAGCACTCAGCAGCAGGATTTCAAATTAGTACAGGAACATCCAATTATGTTCCCACTCCCGACACCTGATTTATTTCATCCTGCCATCATCTGTGGTCACATATTTTTGTAGTACTGTACTCCCATATCTGAAAAACTTGCTTGACCAGAGAGAACTGCAAGACAAACCACGCAGAGGCAGCATTTATTATACTACTTTCAACCTTTTCAAAAAAAAAATGATTGTTTCCAGCCGAACTCGGAGCTGCCATATGTATAATTCAAAGGCTACCATGGTGATGTGGTTGAAGCTTCCTGGCTACTTCCCACACAACTCTAGAGTAACATATGTAATGGGGTTAGTTCATGGAAGGACAGATATTCTCCACACCAGCTGTTCTAGCAGTTTAGCAAGGATTTCTAGACTCCTAGTGGCTTAACAACAGAATCAACAAAATGACTTTCTGATCCATTTTAAACTGTACTGCTGAAGTCATAAGTAGCTTGTGAAATTCAGTGAGAAACAAACAAAAAAAGTTCAGAAGTTGATGTGTGTGTGGAAAGACTGTACTGTGAGCACTACTTAGTTTCTGCACTCAAAACAAATTCACCAAATGGTGGGTCTCCACATTCCCATAACAAGAGCTGGAAAAATGCACAAGACTTCCAAATTTTTTTTTGTTTTTTCTTATTTTTATTTTATTAAAATACACATAGTGGTAGAAATGGGGCATTTTTATTTGCTATTGCAGCGCCGTACATCACCATTAATTTTCTATGTTATGAACAAATTGAACTGTGTAATTTGCAAAAGAAACAAATTTCAAATTTCTGTCAGTGAGCTTCACCACAAATGATGCAGTCCAGTCATTTTGTGTGGATGCATAAATCTCACCAACTTCGTTTTACCACTGTTAATTTTTTTTTTTGTACTGCTGGGCAAATATTTTATTTTTCAGCATGTCCTGGAGAAATACTTACCGCATATACTCGAGTATAAGTCGACCCGAGTATAAGCCAGGGCCCCTAATTTAAACCCCAAATACTGGGAAAATTTATTGACTCAAGTATAAGCCTAGGGTGGGAAATGCAGCAGGGCCTGGCAACTCCTCCTTTGTGAGCTGGGGGTGTGTGTGATGTTTAAAATGACTTTTAGCCACCAAGGCAAGTGCTTGAGTTGGTGGCTAAAAGTCATTTTAAACATTGTTTTAAAATGACTTTTTAAAAAGTCATTTTAAACATGGGGGGGTCAGGAGAAGTGGCGGACAATGTTTAAAATGACTTTTAGCCACTGACCCAAACTTGCCTCAGTGGCTAAAACTATTGACCCGAATATAAACCGAGGGGCCCTTTTTTCAGCGCAAAATTAGGGCTGAAAAACTAGGCTTATACTCGAGTATATACAGTACTTACTTTTCAGATTCCCACACATGCACAACCAGAGAGAAAGACTTAATGGCACCTTTTGTGGCAAAAGGCCATGTACATCACACCACTGTAAAAAATTCCAACAGAAACAGATGTTACATCTAGATGAACACCAGCATGATCCAGTCATCAATGCCCAGAGAAACACATCAATTTGCATTGGGCCCACACAATTTGTGAATTCTAATATAAATACAGCCATAAAGACAGGCCAAAAATCCACCAAGGATTCAATAAATTGTTCATTGCTTCTGCCTTCTGCAAGAATCTTTTAGCTCACTGTAACTATCTGATCAACTTTATATGGCTTAGTGCACCACCCCTCCACCCTGTATTGTATTTCCTGAACATCTCCCAGTTTCTGCCTAGCTGTTATTTGATCTCTTTGAATAAATTAATTTGGAATTCTGGGAATTTCCAGGAACCACATGTTCCTTCCTTCCTTCCTTCCACAATGTTATGTTCTGAATGAAGCTACGTCTGTCAGGTAGCCTCAGCATCCAGTGGGTAGCAGCAGGGAGCAAGAACCTCACCAGTGTTACTGGAACAGATTACTATCCCTGAACAGACTCCATTGTTGTCATATACTTACCCCCAACACTGCTGGTGCTATCCACTGATAGCCGTTTCCCTGGACATTCTTATTCAAATGAGTCACACTCACAGCAGTACTCTGAACTGAGATTCAAGCATCTGGTCATCATCAAACAAACCTGATTGGTGAACACTTCAAAGAATCGCTGGCTTTCAGTCAAAAGTACTACTGAATACTCAAAGATGAGTGTACAGAGTAAGTGCATTCAATAACACAACCAAAGGAGAGAGAATGGCAACAAGTCCAGAAGTTTAGCCAGATGGGTTTAGAGCCACATGTAAGCTCAGAATATTATATTTTACAAACAACTAGTTGCATTACTTATTACTTGTCCACAGATAGGTTGCTGTTAATGTCGCTGCATAAGTAATTTTAATATTTATACAATTATAAAATATGAAAGAAAAAAGCAAAGAATATTTCCATTAGCACACTGGATTGAGAAGTCACAAAACCTGAAAACTTCCTATCAAAATGCTTCTAAAATGCTAAAATATTTTCAACATAACTTTTGGAAATAATTAGGTGTTACTCAATACTATTCTTAAGTGTCACTTGTTCACCTAAAGGTAACTTTGTATTTGTGTGTTGCATCATTACAGTCATGACCAACTCTCTGTGACCCCATGGCCATGGAGTTTTCTTGGCAGGAATACTGGAGTGGTTTGCCAGTTCCTACTCCAGGCGCCTACAGCACCTGCTATTCCCTGGTGACCCCCCCCCATCCAAGTAACATATGTTACTTTGTATTTACTAATTATATTATTAGTTATCTCCAAGCAGTTATATCAGAAAATAATTAAATAAAGGTCTATTCTAACTCAGAAGCACTTTACTGAAATAAAACAAAGTATAGATTGCAATCTAGGAGCAAAGGATGCAGGACTCTTATATGAGACTCTTAGGCCATGGCCTATTATCTGTATTGTGCTGCAGTTTTTATATACTTGGTACAAATATTGCCTACATCCATGGTACCTCCCATTGGACAGATGACACTCAGGTGGTTTCTGCCTGTGGTTAACATGTGATAAACATGGTGTTACAGATAACTTTACTTCCCTCATTTCTTGTTAACTGCCACTCTCTTCCTTGTGATCTTACAGAGATCACCAAAACCCCGCTTTCTTATGAACCAACATTTTCCTGAACCAAGGTCCACAAACAAGATAAATGTAGGCCACTGAACAAAGGTTCACAAAGAAGATAAATACATTTTTCACAGTTAGTAACATACTGCACCTCAAAACTATAGTTAACTCCCTATTTTTATGGTAGCAAATTCAGCCATGTCATCATAGAACTGAAGCATCAGAAGGAACTCCAAGGATCATTGAATCCAACTTCCTGTCGAACAAAAAGATCCACCCTGACAAGCAGCCATCTAATCTATGCTTTAAAAACTTAAATATGGCCACCACTCCAAGATACTCCACTGTCAAACAGCGCTCATTGACAATAAGTTATTTGTAGTATTTAGGTTAAATTTTATTTTTCATACTACTCAGCTACTTCAGAAACTGCTTTTTCAACTACCAAACACAGGCTTCCGCCATTTCCCACAAGATAACCATTCCAAATACAGTATTTCAAGATGACTATTCTATTGTCTCTCAGAGGACAACTACACTAACCATTTGCTGTACTCTGAGGTTTGCATTGGACTGGGCACACATGAAACAGATTATTTTTCATTGACTATGTGACTTAAAATGCATCACTGGGAAGACCTGTGGGGGAAATCATCTTTTTTAGTGGGGAACCACCATTTTGTTCAGTCCACATGGTGATTTATTTTATTCTGGTTCAGCAGGCACCACTCTTCTCTGCTTTCTGCCCTGTAATTGCCTGATCCAATGCAAAGGGGCAGTTGTGAAAGTGTTAATTTCCCTTAATTAAGCACCTATTGTCTCCAAATATGTTTTTTTTCTAATGCTTCCTCAAATCATTGCTGATTCAGATAAGTGCTATGTCAGCTTAGGAGAAAAATGAGGCAAAGGGAAGGGGCAGTCCCAGTGGAAATTGCCGGTCTCAAAGACGACTCTTTTCACAAATTTCTGCACTGCTGACTCCTGTAACAAATTCATTGTCCTTATTTATCTGGATGGCTACATCCAGAAGCCAACAGAGACCAGATCTGAAAAGCCCTAGACACTGGTGTTAGTCTCTTAAAATCTTGCCTGAATTCTGCCTGGTTGTGTGAATGAACTAATACATGTGTGTGTTCAAAACAAATATGAAGGATGAGAACTACCAGATGCAAAAAGACACAATAGAAAATGAATAAGCTGCAATTGAAAAGTGCAGTAGCAGAACTGTGCAAAACTAAATATATAAAGTAAAGCTATAAAAGTGGATGAGATAGTAACTGAAATCTAAGTTAATTGAAATGCAACCAGGTCCGGCGCTTCCATTAAGGCGAACTAGGCAGTTGCCTAGGGCGCCAAAATGGAGAAAGGGCGCTGGCCAGCATGCTGCCCCCCCGCTGCCGCTGGCCACCGCCGTCCGTCCCCCCTGCCCGCCAGCTGTCCATCGCCATCCGCCCCCCGCCCCCCGTGCCCGTCGCCATCCCCCGCCATCCGCCACCCCGCCACCACCCTGCCCACCCACCACCACCCTGCCCACCGCCCGCCCCACTGCACCGCCCTCTGCACCGAACACCCACCACCCGCCCCACCCCCTCACCCCTCGCCTAGGGCGCAAAAAAAACTAGCACTGCCTGTGAATGCAACAGACATACTTTTAAAGGCATAATAATTCAACTGTATATTGATCAGTTCTGAAGAGTCTTTGCCCATTCTCCCTTGAAAGTCAATTCCTCAGTCTCATATTACGGTCTACTACTCTCTTGTGCTAATTTTGAACTAGAGGTATTTTGCTCTTCCTGCAAATGCTTACTAGATTGGAAATAAATATATAGGATATTAAGCCTTCAGTCAGACATGAAAGGCCACCTTTGAGGAAAGACTTCAAAAACAACTGGTATCATCATCCCGTTTCCTCTGAAAGTATAAGTATATATTTTCTGTAAAGTAGAAACAACGGCCCTCTGCAGATAATTATTGTGGATATCACAGTGCATGGACATCCACACAGCCACACGCACACCCAGACATCTACAGAATAACCTGTAGCTACCCATCTCCCACTGCCTCCAGGAGCCTGTACTGTATACCACCCAATATTTCACTATCATCAAAGCAAGATAAGAATGAGGTAATTTTCCTGGCTTAAGGATCTTGGAACCAAACAGATAATTACCGATTGCTAATTCCATGAAGAACAGACTTCTGGAAACAGCAGCAAATGTATGGTCACTGCTGCCAACCACTATTTCAGGCGGCTCTAGTGGCTGGGAAAAGGCCCAACACCCATTCCCTTTTTAACCCCTCAGAGAAACAGCTGGCTCTGGAGAATTTCTCACAGTGACAGGGCTCCACAGCAGTACAGTTACCTCACTGGGCAACAGTGCACTGCAGTGTGTCTTCCCTCCTAGTCTTCCACTTGAAGCAGCTACCTCAGACCAGCCTTACCAGTATTCTCCAATCCATCTTCATCCTGTTGGTCAGCTCATCTCTCTTTAGACTGTGTTTGTATGTTTGTTTAATACTCCAACTTTGTCCCAAAGAAGGGTGCAAGGTGGCTTACAAAGACTTTGAAAAGTATTAATAATTTAAAACACAATTACAATGTAAAACCTCCCAATAAAATATATAGAACATTAAAAACACTGAATAAAATCCTTTTAAAATTATTTTCAAAACATATTTTTTTAAAAATGTTACAACTGCACTATTAGAACCCCTCCCTTAACAACAAGTTGCTTATTTAAAACTGCTGAAAAAGAAAGGGAGGACAGCAAGGTGTTCTACAGCTAGGAAGCTGTAGTGAAAAGGCAGTGAGAATGAGATATCTAAAGACCACCAGGGAATACCAGGTGCTGTGGGCACCTGGAGTAGGAACTGGCAAACCACTCCAGTATTCTTGCCAAGAAAACTCCATGGACATGGAGTCACAAAGAGTCGGTCACAACTGTAACGATAGTTTGCCCTCTATCTATCTACACATCAATTGTTATTCAATATATCAATTGTTATTCAATTGTTATTCAATTATAACCTCATCCAGGTGAGGTTATCTGGAAGTTGAGTCATGGCAACTGAACTTCTTTTCTTGTGAGATCAAAATTGACAAAGCTGCTTGGATGAGTAGCAAAATGTTTCAATCTCAGAAGAAAAGAAGTCCAGTTACCATGACTCAACTTCCAGATTATTCATTTATAATACGCACTGGTCCTTGCCAGTCTGCGGTCTAAAAATACGCCACAGAATTCTAGTTTCAGCATCATTGTATAATCAGCATACAATTGTCATCCAGATGGAACATGACACTGTTCTTTTGCTAGTAGTGATCAACCATTTTATTACATCACTCTTTTCCTCACCTATTAACCCTAGAGCAGTGTTGGCAAACTATGACACAGGTGTCAAAGGTAGCACTTGGAGCCCTTTTTGTGGGCACCCGACATTGCCCCTTCACAACCACCTGTATTCAGGTTAATTGCTGTATTGGCACTTTGCAAAACATTAGTGGGTTTTGAATAGCAGTTTGGGCACTCGGTCTCTAAAAGGTTCGCCATCACTGCCCTAGAGTATATAATACCATACAAGCACCCACACAGACTAACAAATTTCTTGGCTGGGCTTGTGAAAGGAGGTTGCACAGGGGAATGTGAGAGCTCACAATCCCTTGTGCAGGCGGAGTCCCACACGGGCGAACAGTTGCTATGAGTCATTGGCTCCATTAATGTCAGAGATTGAACCTACAGCCATCTGTCAAATAACAGGGGCCTTCATCTGACAATGAATATTTTTAGACTCTTTTCTCTGAGCCCTAGCAAGATTTAAAAACAAAACAAAACAAAAAATACATGTTGTGTCAGCCTCTTAAGTCAGCATAGAAGACTTTTAATTGCCTCACCTATTTAAAGTCCTAAGCTTCAATGAATGATTAATTTTAGCACAATAAATATGAGGCACACAGGAGACAGTGGATATCTTGATTTTCATCCTAGATTTAACTTAAGAAAGGGAAAAAAGGGGAGAAAGAGGGTAATGCAGGGGGAACTAAAAGTTCTACCTTCAACATGGCAGTCTCAATTGGTTTTCATCTGTTCATCAATAACAGTTTTCAAATTTATATCAAACTTAATATTGAATGAATGCTTTGCTTTGGGAGCCTCCACAAGGAGACAAGCAATGCACAAGTACTTCCAACAAGCAAGCAAGCAAGCAAGCAAACAAACAAACTCTGAACCCGTAATCAATGGAAAGCCAATGGTTCTCTTGATCTTGTCAGATTCAAACTCCCACTGGCCCCAGTCCATATTTATATGGGCGGAACAGACCTATGTGTATCATCCTATCTTTCCTGGAGACCTTCCAACAGGGTAGCGAACGCTAAGTGGTGGTCTAAGAGGAGCAAAACAAAATGTGTAGCTGAAGCAGCCGTTCTAATTGTTTTTGTCTTTCTCATTCTTTCTGAGCCTGGCCCAGCTCTAATATTAGATAAAGTGAGGAGGTCGCCTTAAGCAGCGTGTTTTAGGCATCAGAAAAGGCACCCAATTGTTGCCTGCTTGCTTTGTTGTTATAGCCAGAGACTGGGGAAGGCACTTGTTGGTTTTTCTGCCTTGCATCAAAATAACTGTCTGTTTGGGGTACTGTTTACTTTGATGTGTATGAGGAGAGAAAGGGCAACCATTCTCTATTCTGCCTCAGGCAGCAAAAATTATTAGGCTGGCCTTGTTTTGCACCATTCTTTCACAAGGGTTTCAAAAATAAATTGTATTTACATATCTCACAACAGCTCTCCAACCCCTTGAAACAACAGCCTATAGCAGTGTTGGCGAAACCATGGCACGGGTGTCAAAGGTGGCACTCAGAGCCCTTGCCAACATCGCCCCTTCACAGCCACCTCTTACTAGCTACTTTCCCCCTTTTAATTAATTAAAGAGGTACAATCCATCGAGTTTACCTTAAGCTCTCCAATTTTACAATGTATTTTATTTGTTTTTTTTCCTTTTAAGGTTGTTTAGTCAACAATATTCTTTTTGGCCTCCTAGTAAGATAGCTGATAGGTAGCAGCAGCTTGTGAATGTGTATGATTAGCTTTTTGTACACAAATAAAGAGCCCATATATTAGAAAATGAATGTCACTGAATGTAAAGGGACCTATTCTGAAGCAAAATGTATGTTAAGGGCTGGCTTCTTAGTTTTTGTTCAATAAAACATTCTTGGATGTCTCTTTTGCAGGCTTAACTAGATATGAGGCAGTGTTGAGCACTTCACGGCACTTGCTATACTAGAAGTTCTTATGCAAGTGGCAGGGTGCCCTCTGTCTGGTTCATAATTTTAAATGCCCTATCATATCTGCGGATTTGCTTGCCCTGGTGGTAGGTGGCAAATGTCCAGTTTTATTATCTCCCAATGTACCATCTTATCGTCACCAAATCTTTTGTTCACATGCCTCGGCTCATCCACTGCCAGGAACATTTACTGAGTCATAGCTTTTATGCCTGCTCCAGCTTACCCTTCTCTGTTTCAGCCCTAGAATTATTACCAGTGCTGAATCACACTTCGCTGTCAACCCCCATACATAGATTCCAAACAAAGGGAATCACCCACCCACAGCCTGGCTCTTGAGTTCATTCAACCACCCTTCCAAATGCCAAACCAGTACATTGTTGATGACATCACCAGAAAAAGATGCTGAAGGGCATTGGCATCTCATTGCTTTCCTGCCTGGTTTAACGTCTTCCCCTTTATATATTTGGACACATCAAGAGCACTGTGCCCACTTACAGAGGATTCCCATATGTTCAATGAAGTTCTCTTACGCCCACCCTTCTTTCTTGATGATGCCCAAAGTTTATCAGATGGAAGCTAACCTAGCACTGATAATTTTCTAGGACCTGTTGCTGGCCCTGCGATGGTTTGTTTTTTGAAAGGGGAGAGAAACCAACCATTCTTCAAAACCACAACAACACTAACCATGAATCCCATTTATAGGAAAAAACCAACCAACCAACCAACTAAAAAGAACAAAACCCAGCTTTTACGAATTCTGAATTTAGCCACAATGAATTATTCTGCTGTCGTGTAGTTTTGGTTTTCCTCTTTGCTTCATCACTGGCCTGACAGACCTCCATACCAATGAAGTGAACACTGATTGAGACATTAGCACACACCCCCAATAGCCCTCTGGTGCTTCAGATAGCCTGCCACCACCACCACCACCACCACCATCATCATCACTTTCGTTTCTGCTGTTGTTAGTACGGCATGAATGTTAAAATTCATTCCGCAGTGTGTTAATTGAAAAAGAAAAGACTCTTGTTAAATATGTCAAATGGTTGTGGGAATTTAAGGAAGAGGGATTTTTTTTCCCCTTGGCAACTTCTTGGATCTCTACTACTTTTGCCTGAAGTGTAGAGCACTATATTTTCTGAAACCAAACTGAAGAGCAATACAAATACAATGGACCCCCATAATACAAGTGGTTAGTTTAACAGAAAATCCACTTAAAGGGAAAAACTTCCAGAGATAGGGGGAAACTGCTTAACAGAATCGCCTAGGGGGCAAATCTGTACAACAGAAAAATGGACATGATTAGGGATTAATCCATTTTCAGTGCATTCCTATGGGAAATTTCTACAAAGGAAAATTTGCTTAACAGATTTGTAACATATTACCAGTAATTCCTTTATACATACAAAATACCACTATAGTCGAATAAAATGCCATGCGAAGCACTTCTACTGTGATTTAGATATTCTATAACACTCTGCTATTGATCTAGAAATATTACAGCTGTCTTCCACCAGTTAAAAATACACATTGTCCACAAACCTGCAAAGATCTGACTATGTGAAGACTAGTATTGCAAGATTAAGGACACAATCAGAAAAATAGCTTATGTTTTGCACTATTTTTGAGCTATTTGCCAGTGACCACACAACACACATGAGACTGCGAACCAGTTTGATCCTACTCCATGCCCAAACTAGACTGTTTTGGTCCCGCAACAATAAGACTTTGTTCTGGAGCGGGTCTGGAGAGCTTTGAATACATGGAAGAAAGACATTCCTCCATCATGCCTTTCACTAGCCTTGCAGCAAGACATCTGAAAGAAGGGGAAAGCCCCCCCCTCTTTTCTCCCCAAAGTCTTTGGTGAGGATCAGTCCTTCTCTGTTCCTGTAAGCAGAGAATCTTTCAGTTCACTTGAACCTGACCTGCAAAATAAAGGCTGACAGAGGGGACCAAGGAGCTCACAGTGCAGAATGAGGGGTTTGTGGGAACATGCTTCTTTTCTGCCAAACCATTCGTGATGAACTTCCTCGCTTCAAGTGAGTGTAAATGTTCACCACCTGCGCCTTCAAGGCCCTCTCCCTTTTCTAACACCCTAACAGGGCAGTTTTATCCTCCCAATTTGAGTTATTGGAAAAATCACACCATTTACCTGCAAAGAGAAAAAAGCGGTCTAGCAGGTTCCCTCACCTGACTTATTGGATGCCATGTTGGAGAATGAAAGCATGATTAGCACCGAGAATCAAAGAATATGGCCATTTATTTCAAATACAGTGGTACGCCTAGATACGATAATCTCTAGAAATGAAAAAAAGAATCATGATAAGAAAGGGAGTCCATCCGGAAGTCCGTCTGAAAAATCGGACTTCCATCCAAAAAATACTTCCGAAAAACTCAAGATACGAAAATTCTCTATGGGAAACTTTGAGATACATTTTTTTTAAGACTTCAATTCTCAGGTTGGATTGCGCCCCATTCAGATCCATGATATGGAAATTTCCAAGTTACAAAGCATATTGAGGAATGAATTAATTTTGTATCTAGAGGTACCACTGTATTTATTTGAAAAATGACTTCGCTAAAATATTTTTACCTACCTTGCTTGTAAAAAAAGGACTGAATACTACTTGTATCAATAAAAAAAGATAATATTAAAGCCTTAAAACAGTATGTTATACAAATATTTTATAAGAATTAAATAAATGTTATATTAAAAACATTAGCCAAGACAGTATTAAATAAGATTTTAAAACATTTCAGTAAAAGCAAAATAACCCTAAACAGCTGGCTGATAACTCTGTAATCTGGGCATCCAGATTCAGAGAACAGAGGTTGATACTTGGATGTCCCACAGCGTTTCCCAGGAGAAAAGACGGTCTATGTAAACCAATGTAGATCTACACTGCCAATTAACTGTGATTTAAAACATGTTGTTACTGGCCTCCTTTCAATCTTTTTCTCTTGTCTTTTGGTTTCTTTGTTTAGTTTGCTGACAAGGCTGGCAATTTTCTATAATTTTCTTTTCAGATCAACTGTGTCCAATGCTCAAGTTTAGCTACTGTCCAAGTAGGGGATGGATTACCCTAAAAAGCTATGAGGCAGGTAATTGCTAGGGTATGAGAGATTCAAGGACTCTACCTGCCACTCAGCCATAGTGTTAACATAGTAGGGTGCCTAGGCTGAGAAGAGAGGGAAAGGGGTAAGACTTGTAACAGTAAAAAGTGGTGCGCTGCTTCCCCTGAGCCTCCGTGGGGGGAGGGGGAGCGCCACACCACTTTTTAAATCACCCAGGCTGCTCCAAGAAGTCTTGGAGCAGCTCAGGCGAGTGGTGACAGAAGATCAGATCCCCCAACGCTGCTCGCCTGGGGTACTCCAAGAAGTCTTTGGACAACAGAAAATATAATTGCCTCATTTCAGCACTGAAAATTTGTATGGGTTATTTTTACCATAACTCTCAGAATCTCAGTGTCTGCACGACCAATGGCCAGGCTGCGCTGCAGGTTCTGGGAGCAATAACCCAATAAGTGACACTTCCCCCTCTGCTCTGTCTTCATTAGTAACATAATACATCACTGCAAACAAAGCCCAAACGTTGAGAAAAGCAACAACTATCTAGCTACTCTAATTGCCACCTGTCCCTTTTTCATTTTACCCTCTGAAAAACACACTCCACCAGTTTCAAAGTCTTGGACAAATTTGTGCTCTAAAATGCCACCTGCATGCCCAATCCCCTTCCTCTTAGATTACACTGGAATTACATGCTACAGAACTGTAGCGTTCCCCTCCACTTTTTGCTATCTAATCTATCATGGCTAGAACAAATTTTCCACTCCAGCAGCCCTGAAGCACCTTCCATCTCTCAAGCCAGGCCTTTTTTCCTTGAGCGTTTCTGAAAAAGAGTTTTGAGAGTGTGACTGTTCTGAACCATCTTTCTCTCCCTATGCTCTCCGTTCTATTTATAACTTTGAATTGGAATGCATAAGTGCCTATTATTAGATTACAATAGCACAGTGATGAATCTATGAAGCTCCACATCAAGACAAGTGGTCGATCAGTATTAATGTCACAATTATTTTGTTATCACAGATTGAAGCTTCCCAAGCATCATTAAATACCTCTGTGTTTGCTAATGGAAGAGACTTCTTGAAATTCTTTAAAAATGTGTTTCTCTTTATGGTTTAGTGTAGATGTTATTACAGCTATTATATTAGGTTTCTCCCTCCATTTCTGAAATGAAATGGGCCCTGGTTTCAGCATATAATTCGTGTAAACACACATCACAGTAAGAACCCCATACTGGGGCAGGGTGGAGTTTACTACAGCTTGTCCTAAATCATTACAGGGAGCATCTCTGTAAAACCCCTAGAAATCTTTGATTGGACAACAGCTTCCACAGTCCCTTTGTTGTTGTCAGGTGCCTTCCAGTCAGAACTGATATACAGCAAATCAAACAGGACTTTGTAGGTAAGTAAAATACAGAAGGAGCGGTTTTATCTATTCCACACTCCCAGTGAGTTTCCATTGCTGAAGTGTAGGGAATCAAACTCATACCTTCTGAAACCTAGTCCATTACTCTATCCACTACATCAATGGGGATATTCTACAATCCCTTACCATTGCTCATATCGCCACCGTACTTGCAGACGAAATAAAAAAAATATCCGTGGGAGAACTGGTACTTGCTAGTATAGTGTTTCTTGTCTTAGAAATTATTGAAAGCAAGGTGGACTATTAAGAGCCTGGAAGAAGCCCCAAAAGATCAAGAAATAGTGCTGCCTATGCTGCAAGACAAAGCAGCTGTCAATTCGTTCAGACATATGTTGCCAACTAATAATCTTAAAGCACATAAAGTCACTTGGCTTTAAATAAATGTGCATATTTATTATGAACCAGCAATATAATCTTTGAAATGCTAAAGGACGGATACAGTGTTTAAAACTATAAATAAAAGGTACCACTCAGTCCTAAAGGGTTTTAAAAGGCCATTTGTAATCCTTTATTTCCCTCCATCTCCGATTACAATAATAATCCAGACCTTAAATAGCTGGGGGTTGGGAGCAAACAAGCATGACCTTAATTTACACCCTTGTCTATTATTATTTGAACTCACTGATTAAAATCAGCAGCGGGTGATCAACGGATGAAGGGCTTTGTTGATTCATCTGCAGCCTCCCATTTGTTAAACCTTTCAGCCCTGGTTTTAAAACTAAGAAAACCACTAGACAAAAATATCTTTAAGATTTTCAGATGGAATCCGTATAGGAGAATTATATTTCTACCTAGTCGTAAAGGAAGGAGGAAAGTTGCTAACTACTCTTCTTCTTTCAACCACGCTGGAGTTTGGGGTGCCGGACTCCTGTACAGTTCAAGATCCATGCATAATCTTATGTCCCCTCCCCAATGTAACTAGAAAGGATAAACTGATGATCAGCAAATGCATACCCACACAGCTTTATGCCAATGAAGATATGAACAGAGTAGAAGGAGAAGCTGTAGTGAAAGAAGTCAACAATATACAGATTCCAGTTGGGGAGTTTAAAGAAACACCAAGGAACTGTTTGAAAAAGACTAACACAACGGGCAAGGCATTGGAGATGCCCAGTGCTCGTCACAGACTGCTGATGCTCTATGAGGTTGAAGAAAAGAGATATGGACTGTTTATATACAAGTAGCCATTTATTTCTATTGCACATATGGGTTATTTATATGTTCATATGTGTATAAGTTGCTATATTGTATTCAGCTGGATCCTTGCCCCTCATGGATCAAACAAGCTGCCAGAGAAGGTATGACAGACTGGTTAGGAAGAGTAGTGAATGCCTCCTTACCACAAGACTGGATTCCAGTATGCTTAAAGGAGGCAATAGTAAAACCACTGTTAAAAAAGCCCTCCTTAGACCCAATGAAACTGAACAATTACCGACCATGGTGGCTCAGCAGACTAAGGCTCTGAAAACTGTTGGCTGTAAAGTTGGCAGCTCGGTGGTTTGAATCCCAGGTGCCACACAGCGGAGCGAGCTCCCGCTATTAACCCTAGCTCCTGCCAACCTAGCAGTTCGAAAGCATGTAAATGCAAGTAGATAAATAGGTATATATCTGTGAAGATGCTCAGTCATCCAGGTGAGTTTATCTGGAAGTTGAGTCATGGCTACTGGACTTCTTTTTTTGAGAGATAGAAACGTTTCGCTGCTCATCCAAACAGCTTCATCATACTGATGAAGATAGATAAATAGGTACCACCGTAAAATCAGGAAGGTAAAACAGTGTTTCCTTGCAGCCATGCCAGCCATGTGGCCATGGACTTGCACATCACTGGCTCTTTGGCTTGAATACAGAGATAAGCACCGCCCCTAGAGTCAGACACGACTAGTACACATGTGCGGGGGGGGGGGAGAGACCTTTACCTTTTTTTAAATCAAATATCCCATTCTTAGGGAAAGTTGCAGAGCGGGTTGTGGCCTCGCAGCTCCAGAGGTTTTTGGGTGAGATAAATTACCTGGATCCATTTCAATCTGGCTTCAGGCCTGACTATGGGACTGAGAAAGCACTGGTTGCATTGGTAGATGACTTACACAGAGATATGGATAGGGGATCTGTATCCCTTTTGGTTTTACTAGGCCTCACAGTTGCTTTTGATACTATAGATTATGGCAGTGATGGTGAACCTTTTAGAGACCAAGTGCCCAAACTGTGATTCAAAACCCACTAATTTTTCACAGAGTGCCAATGCAGCAATTTAACCTGAATATAGGTAGCTGTGAGCTGCCTAGATGCCCTAAGCACATCTGATCTTGCCTGATTTCGGAAGCTAACCAGGGTCGGCCCTGGTTAGTACTTGGATGTAAGACCACCAGGGAATACCAGGTGCTGTAGGTGCCTGGAGTAGGAATTGGCAAACCACTCCAATATTCCTTCCAAGAAAACTCCATGGACATGGGGTCATGAAAAGTCAGTCATGACTGTAATGACACAACACACACACACACACACATAGGTGGCTGTGAAGCGGTGATGTCGGGTACCCACAGAAAGGGCTCCAAGTGCCACCTGTGGCACCCATGCCATAGGTTCGCCAACACCGGACTATGGCATCCTCCTGACTCATCTCTCTGAAATGGGAATTAGGGGCACTGCATTAAAGTGGCTCCAGTCCTTCCTAAAGGAAAGAATGCAGAAAGTGGTGTTAGGTTATTCATGTTCAACACCATGGCCGCTGACCTGTGGAGTTCCCCAGCTTCTGTTCTGTCTCCTATGTTATGTCAGGGCTGTGGCCAAGAGTGCATTTGCATAGGTAAACTCTGCTATGTAAGGATACTTACATAGGTAAACTCTGCTCTCAAAGGAATGAGTATGCCCTAGAATGATTCTCAGACATGAGAGCATCCAATAGACGTAGTCAATGTGCTCCATATTTAATTTCTAACATATAACCAATGGTTCCCAACGTTGGGTCCCTAGATTTTCCTGGACTACAACTTCCCAGAAAACTTGGCTAGCAGAGTGATGGAGGTTTTTGCGAATTTTAGTACAAGAACATTTGGGGACCTAAGGCTGAGAATCACTGATGTAAGCTATCAGACATTTGGATCACCTAAAGCTCAAGACAGGTTCAGCTATTTGATCAATTCTGCCTACATTCTGGCCTTTAAAAAGATGCTGAGGTTCAATGTGCTTCATTTGAGCCTGCTGTATAAGGATGCATAGGCCAGACCTTGAAAAAACTAGTTAAATAACAACCAGTTAACCTGCAATTAATTACTTTTATAGAAACTAAAGTACAACTAAATTACATTACACTTACAACGTGAGATATAGCATTGATTCTTTTGCAATGTAACTGTAACTTTGGTTATATGAGCATAGCAAACCAAGATTATTAGATGCCATTACATGGTTCAAGTGCTGATGTACACTGCTTTGTTGTGTTCTGTTGTGTTAGCTGTAGTAACAACGAGAAAGGCGAGAGAAGAGGGTTTTGTACCACACTTTAAAAACTTGTGTAATTAAAAAGGAACTAAAAGTATCTTCTTGGTTACTTCTAAGAAATGGGTATCTAAATAACCATGATTTTAAAATATCTATAATGATAATTGATTTATATGGGTGAATCTTGATTAAAACTGTAACATTTAAAAAAATAGTAAATTTCCAAGTTGTGGCACAGTTATTTTGACCCTGAGAACAGCATGCCATGCTAGCTTCAGGCCAGGATGCTACTATATGCATGAATGCACAATAACAGATGTACTCACAACCATGTACTATTTATTCATCGATAACCTTTCCTTGTTGGGAGTGCTAATAGAAGCATGGAAATAGGGTTCTATACTGAATTTGGAACATAAGAACATAAGAAGAGCCACGCTGGATCAGGCCAAAGGCCCATCTAGTCCAGCTTCCTATATCTCACAGTGGCTCCACCAAATGCATCTGAGAGTGCACAAGACTAGGTATCTGTTTCCTGGTACCACTCCCTTGCATCTGGCCCTTGAAGTATGCCGGTTGTAAGGTGCTCATGGAATTAATGTGATGGCAGCTGTAGGGAGTCAAAGGCATCCCCAAGGAATGGACTGCAAAACCTTGGGAATCACATGATGTTTTGGGGGTGCAGGTTGTGCACTTTGTTTCACTGTGCTGTACACACTGCTGCAGAGTTTTCTTGGTAGCCACATCTCAGTGATGGTACTGCCTGGAAGAGAGACTAGAGCACCTCACTCCTTGTTCTTCTTCTACTGAAAGAAAATACCTTTCTATTCCAATATATCTTTGTCAATTAAACTGTGACGTTGCAGAGAGGGTCTTTAACCAGGCGGCTACCATTTTTTAACTGTTATGCTTTTCACAGTGTTTTAGATTAGTTTTATTTTTAGCTCTTTTTAATCATTGTGAGCTGCCTTGGGTGTTATTCCTTGAAAAGAAAAGAAAATAAATTGAATGACAATCGAAGTAGAGAGGATGTGGTTGTAATTGAACTCTGCCGTACTTAGAATGTTCCAGGAGATGTTCCAGGATGGTTTTGCTCTTAGACGTTCACAGAATCTGGGACTCGGCTACAGTGGTCCCCCGCCCTATCACGGTTCATATACTGCGGTCCCGCTATATTGCGGGACCATATTATATGAAAAAAGCCCCCCTTGGGTAAGGGGCTAAGGCTGTTTCTGGCCTCCCGTACTTATCCCAGGACTGGTGCTGCCCCGAATGGGCCTGTGGGGGCCTTCCCAGGGGCCTCCAGAAGGCCTGGGAAGGTCCTCGCAGTCTCATTCGGGGCAGCGCCAGGCTGGGGGTAAGTACAAGAGCCCCCAGCTAGGGCCCCCACATCCGACCTGACCTGCATCCGCATATCACAGATTTTCAGTTATCGCGGGTCAAGTCAGGTCCCTAACCCCAGTGATAGGCGGGGGATCACTGTACTCAGCTCCATAGATGGCAAGGACCGCATGCTTGCAAGGAGGGGAAAAAACCCACAGCATTTTCCCACATTATTATTGCAAGCTGTCAAGTTCCTGTGCAAATTGTTGCAGTGCCACTTCTCCTTAAATTATTAAAGGCTTTGAAAGAAATATTGACAAAGCTGGTGATTTCGTAGGGGAAAGCATTGAAGCAATCCCGCTAAGCAAGCAATTTTGCACTCTACATTTGCCCAGCCTGCCTTGCAATTTAAATATCAGTATTACACTTAATGAAGGGAACTACCTGGGGAAATATAGCATTGCCCGTCACAAATAGCATAAATATTTAAGAAGTGCTAGAAGTTAATAACACCAGGAAGGATAATGTTAAATTTGGATCAACATATTTGGGGAGGCTTAATTTTAAATCTTTTACATTTATTTCACGCATTCTATACCATAGGGTAATTTAGATGTTTGAGGACATTAATTACCAGATCCGGTAAGGTCAATTTTCATTTTATACAGTCTGAACTGCAGCAGGATTCTTCTGGGGGAAATCTGGCTAGTAGAGAAGGGTATTGTTGCTTTTCAACAAAAGAGACTTTTCAAGATAAATTCTATGCTAACTGGAACATCTAGGTTGGCCATATTCACCTAGTAGAATGTGACATCTTTCTTTTAAAGAAAACGAATGAGATGCTAAAGCCACCTCCAAAGTGACTGCAGTGAGACCTAGAACAACATCCTATTTCCCATATAGTTATGGACAAATTCAGTACAGAATTAAATTCCTTCTTATCAAAAGGTACTTTCGATATTCTGCCAAAACCACCACTGCAAACCACCTGTTCCTGAATCCACGTTTCTTTAAAAAAAATGGACATATAGAAAGAACAGACCTGGGGGATGCACTCACTGAACATGAGTGCAAAACACTTTCAGAAACTGAGAATACTTTTTTGTCCCATCTTCCGATGTCTAGGACAGTGGTGGCGAACCTTCGGCAGTCCAGATGTTTTAGACCATAACTCCCACAGTCCTTTGTCATTGGCAGTCTAGGCTCAGAATTCTGGGAGTTGGGGTCCAAAACATCTGGAGCACTGAAGGTTCGCCACCACTGGTCTAGGAAGTAATGTAAAATATCTAATATCAAACCACATTTCCACCCTCCTGATGTGTCAGTTTGAGCCAATTGATATTATCCCCTGGATGAGAGCACACGAGGAGAATGGAAATATCTCATTTAAATGGCCACTTCCTTATAAAGGTGCTCTTTGTCGCCATGCATGCAAAGATTTGACCGCATGGCCCAAAAAAGTAGTACAGGCTGATTTATCTCAGCTGAACCTTCCTACCCACAATATCAAGCTCCCTCTTTCAGACAAGCTTTTCTATCTCCCTGGCTATAAAAGTAGTGCTACCAAATGGTGACACTCTCTTTTCTAGTGATCCATGCTGTTTTTAACTGGAATAATTTTTAAAAGCTTGCCAGGTAAACATCAATATTATTCATCCATCATTCCATGAAAAAGTAAATTGCGTGCAAGTTGCCATGCCTTACTAAAAATGCCCATGGTTTTTCATCAGTGGTCAAGAACCACTCCCCTTTTCCATCAGCCACACGCTGGCAAATTTGTGTTTCCAAGTCCAAGCCCTTAAAGACATCCCTGTATACAGAGCATTACAACAATCTAATTGAGACTGCAAATTTTACCATGTTTTCATAGAGGTAATTAAAAGTTCTTCATAGATAATTTTGCATGGGACTGCAATTGGCTTATGGTTGCATCCCACCTAGAACAGGCCTGTCCAAAGTCAGGCCCGGGGGCCAAATGCGGCCCATTTACAAATTTCGAGTGGCCTGCGGCCTCTTCTCCCTGCCAGCTCAACCTGTCATGCATTTCCGCCAGCTGGCCCTTCTCCATACCAGATGGAGGCATCAGTTTGCAGTTTTATGTTTGCCTGCCCTCCCTGCCTCTGTCCACCACCACACAGCCACCTGCCCAGCCTACCTGCCCAGCCTACCTGCCCCCAGCTCTGTTGCTGCAGCATCCTCCCTTCCTCCTTGCATTTATAGAGACTTGTCCAAAGTCCGGCCGGGGGGCCAACTGCGGCTGAATGGTTGGCCCCCACACATTTTCACCTCGCCAAATCTGGACCTCCTTGCAAAAAGTTTGGACACCTCTGACCTAGAACATACAGACTTCAAGAATATGGTGGAAGACTACCAGATGAGATCAAGTAATATCAGTTATCTCCAGCTAAAGAAAGGAAATGATTCAATGAGGAATTCCAAGACCCTGCAAGCTAATTTGTGTAAGATATCTCTGGCATACTTTCAAGGAGCAAACCACACATAGAACTAGCTAGACTGGCTAATAGTTAAGGGGAAAAATGGAAGAAACCCATCTGTTGCTTCCAATTCATTAAGAAAGCCATAGTCATTCTAATACCGGATGAAGCTCACATCAGGTGTGTTGAGAAAACTACATCATAGTGTATACAGCTTTGCACCCCAGTATGATTGAGACATACAAAATAATGCAGAGCACGAGTAATGTGGATAGAGGGACACTCTTCTCTCTCTCATAAAATACCAGAACTAGAGGACATCCACTCAAACTGAGGGTTGGGAGAGTGAGAACAAACAAAAGAAAATATTTTTACCCAGTGTGTTGTTAGTCCATGGAACTCCCTGCCACAGGATGCGATGATGGCATCTGGCCTGAATACCTTCAAAAGGGGAATTGGACAGATTCCTGGAGGGAAAGTCCATCACAGGTTGCAAACCATGATGGAGATGTGTTATCTCCAGGCTTAAAACCAGGGTACTTCAAAGGCCAGATGCAGGGGAGTGGTATCAGGAGACAGATACCTAGTCTCTTGCACTCCCAGAGGCATTTGGTGGGGCCACTGTGAGATACAAGAAGCTGGACTAGATGGGCTTTGGACTGATCCAGCATGGCTCTTCTGATATTCTTACCATGCTACTACTTGCCATCAGCACCTACCTGCGGAAGCTACCATATTCTGCCTAATTGCAGGTCTAGCTCTGGAAAGAACCATCTTGGGTGGGGTGGGGACTCACCTGGCTAGCCAACTGGCCTTTGAACTTCCAGGTTGGGTCCCAGGTGGAGGAAGTTTTGAACTTCCTGCTCAAAATTCCAATCTGTCGCCCAGTATCTGAGCGGGAAATTCATAGGCCAGTTGGCTGGGCAGGTCTTTAAAGTCCCCACTTCACCCTCTGGAAGGTGCCTGGCTGGCGACGTCAGCAGTGGTGGTAGGAAAGAAAACATGCTCCCACCGCCGCTGACCAGGCACCCTCCAGAGGGTTGAGGTGGGGACTTTAAAGGCCCACCCAGCCAACTGGCCATTGAATTTCCCGCTCAGGTCCTGGGCAGCGGATTGGAAGTTTGAGCAGGAAGTTCAAAACGTCCGCTGCCTGGGACCTGACCCTGAAGTTCAAAGGCCAGTTGGCCAGCCAGGTGAGCCACCACCCCACCCCTCCAGAGGGTGCCTGGCTGGCTTGTGGTGGCAGCAGCGGCTGTGATGAGGAAGAGAGCGGCAGGCATTGGGGCAGTAAGTTTCCCCCCCCCTCCTCACTGCCTCCGGCACGGGCCAGCCAGCCAGCCACCCTCTGGATAAAGGTTTGTGTGGCAGCAATTAGGGAATAAAGTTTTTTCTTTTTCTTTTCTCCTTGCCGTAGCCAAAGCTGGTGGCGAGGAGAAAGGGAAAAAAACTTTCTTTCCTTCTTGCCATTTGGGGAGTGTCAATGGCAAAAGCTTTTGCCCCAGCACCCCAAACACTGCCGCAGTGCTCTTATATAAGAGTGTTTGCTGTTATACACGGATTTCACTATCCGCAGAGGTCCCGGAACCAATCCCCCACGGATACTCTGGTCCTACAGTATTTGGACCACACTTCCCAGACTCTTCCAGTCAACATTTCTGAGGATTTGATCAGACATTTATTGGTCTCTGTTCTGAGCAGCAGGAGCCTTTGAGTCTTAGACAGAACAGAAGTTCTTTATCTGAGCACAGACCCACTGTCTGGAGTCTTCTTCATGTAAACCAAGTCCATCTGTTGTGGCCCTCCCCATTTTTACTGTTCTATGCAGAATATGCAGAATCAGGATCTCAATTATCTTGTGATCAGTTCCAAAACATTTTCATATCCAATAAAGAATCACACAAATGGTGTCAAAGGAACAGCAACATATCCTAGTGCCTGTCATCTAAATGCAAATTGTATGCAAATTTTGAATCATAATATTTTTATCTCTAAATTACGATATGGAAATGAAAGATCGGTGCTCTGGCTCACGTTTCTGAACTAAACAGGCGTCCAGCCTTGTGAAAAGAAAAGACTTCAGGTCACCTTAGTTATTTAATTTAGAAATTGATACAACCATTACAATGGCCCTTTTTCAGATTCTAAAAAGGTCAGATTGGCTGCACTAAGCAACAGGTTTCTAATAACGGGAAATAGGATAGAAAGAGCAAAGTTGAAGTCCTGATTAAACATATCGGTGCTCAACTTCCCCATGTATGTTTGCCCGAGACAGCACTTTGCAGAAAGCAAAATGGCTCCCTGCAGTGCAGCTTTCTTCCAAGGCGATCATCAACTCTCTAATGGAAATCTATTCTTCTAAGGAGGTGGGGGGGCATAGCTTAATGGCTCTCCTGATGCCTTCATACAGCATTAGTTTTGGGACACAGTCAAGACTGCTTTTGCATACTAATGGCATTTATTTGTTGACCTCAGTAGTGTTGTTGTTTAATATTACTTTTCTTGGGGGGGTGTATTAAACAGGACAGTATAGGAAATGCAAAGAAGAAAAATAATCTGCAGCATGTAATGCTGGATAAAGTCTGATAGCTGCAAAGAAAAAGCCACCCACCTACCCCAGTATATTTTAAAGGTGCTCTGTGAAAACAAAGAAGTTCACAAGAGAACTGGTTTTCAGTCTTAAGAAATTTAGTGAAACCAGATCACTGTGATGCATTTGGTGGATGGCTTAAACCCACCTAAGAGTTTTCTCTCGGTGGATGCAGTTTAACTGAATGATTTTCATAGGTGAATGACTTTTCCAGCTCGTTTTTAGAACTGTATGTGAAGCTCATCATCAGTGCCACCTCAAATAAAAATAAATAAATATTTTAAAAAGGAATCCCTACCTGTAGCTTTCCTGGACATTCCTACCAGTTTTCCCTCTATTCATCAGTCCCACTCAGCCCAAAAATGTCGCTATACTGCAACTCCCAACATTCCTTAATGTTATCTATTTTATAGAAGTGTTTCTACAAGTGTAAAAACAAGCAGCAAAACTCAAAAGCAAGTAAGTAAAACACACGTAATATTTTTCAGGCCTGCACCACAACAATTCCTGAATATGTGGCCTCATTTGTCACTAAAAGAATAGATATTTCTCTTTTTGTGCTGTCTTCTCATTCATGGAAAAATACTTACAAAATAAAATTAAATAATTACTGACCTCTTTCACATGCATTTATTAGAGTTCAGTCTAAACATATTCTTAACAAGAGGAACCACCCAGCTAAAGTACATGGTTCTTAATTTCAATTGGAGAACATTAAGTATATGCGTATAAATCTCCAATGGAAAAAAATGGGCTTAAACATTTTTAACTTGATGTGGATCATGCTCTACATTCTTGACGTTGCTGGATTGCTGCAACACTTTGTCCATAAGGCTGCCTCTGAAGGTCCAGAAATTTCAGCTGGCACAGAATGAGACTGAAGGAGCACTAAATGGCATCACTAACAGGTCATACCACTCCTTCACCACCTTCACAGGCTCCCAAGCTGAAAGCATTGCTTTCAAGTAACCCTGAACACCCTTCATGGCTTGGAATCACCTCTTCCAATATGCAGTTTATCCATAAGTATAGAGCTTAACAAAATATAATTATAGGTGAGTAAAACTCCCTGTGTTTGCAGTCCACAAATGCTAAAATAGTTGTACTGCATTCCACAAGCCGTTTCACAAGCAGATGTGCAACTGGTTGTGTGGTTCTTATTGGTTAAGCAAATACCCAAGTAAGCTTTTCCTGCATATCTTTGTTTTTGTGCCACCTAAAGTTCGCAGCTGCTAGTATGTGTCATTGTGCTAGCCCATGATGATCTCAACCAAGTGTGAAATTTGGAATCAGGGCAGTTCTCTGTAACACTACAGCTATGGTCAGACTAACTCCTGGGTTAAGTCAGAACATTCTTCTTTGACCAGTCATCTAAGTCAGGTAATGTGCTATGATTAAGACAATCCACCTCTCAGAGAGATAGGAAAACTCTGGAATTCCATGAAACCTTGTTTGCTGTATGATTTTTAGTGGTCTATAAAGGTACATCACCTATTTTTGCAGCTAGAATTCCTAAACATTCTCAAGGAGATTTTGGTTAACCATACTGGTGCCCCTTTCATACCCATCAAAAAGAACATTTCCAAGCAATAAATTGGTTGTTATAATCAGATCCAGCTGGAATATTCAGAGGCCAGTTGTTACTGATTTGTAATCAGTAGACGAATTAACCTTACAGTTTCACTTGTCCCTTGCGATAATTGCTGCTGCTCATATCCATGCTGAACTTTCCTTGGTACCACCACTGACGAACCAAGCAATATGTTTGAGCAATTAGGGACGCTAAAAGATCTTATGTGTCCCATCGTGTTGGTAGGGCCTCGAACCGGCAGTCGGAATTGTTCCTGGTGGTTCGCGACCTCACTAATCCTGGTCAGCTTGGGCCTCCTCCTAGTGATTTCACTAGTGAGTCATTTGCAGCCTATTTTAAATCTAAAATAGAGGCCATCCGTACCGGTCTGGATGTTGCTTCTACTAATTTGTACTAGAGTATTGCCAGCTTTTCACCCCCTTGCTCTCCTCGTTTCATTGAATTTGGCCTGTAACAGCTGTGGATGCCTCCTGGGCGCTGGTACATTGCCAACCAGCGGCTTCCATGCTTGACCCCTGCCCTTCTTGGTTCATTAAGAGCACGGGGGGAGCATGCCAGAATGGGCTGACTCAAACTCAAACTGGAGAAGACTGAGGTCATGTTCTTTGGGGCTCCTTCGTCCGCCTTTTTTCACCTACGGCAAATTCCCCAGATCCGCCCGTACCTGGATGTGGACTCCCTGAGAACGGCAGTGCAAGCGCTTGTGATCTCAAGGATAGACTACTGCAACGCTCTCTACGTGGGGTTGCCCTTGACTCTTGTTTGGCAACTTCAACGGGTACAAAATGTTGTGGCCAGACTGGTGGCGGGTGTGCGTGATATGACCACATCACCCCAGTTCTGGCTCACTTGCATTGGCTACCCGTTGCGTCCTGAATAAGATTCAAGGTCCTGGTTTTAATTTATAAAACCCTCCACAGCTTGGGACCTGAATACCTGGCAGAGCGAATCTCTCAAAGACCAACTGAGGCCTGACCAACTAGAATATCACGGGCATTCTCACTTTGCGTGGCCACGCTGAGGGAGGCTCGGAAAACTATGACACATAACTGAGCCTTCTCTGTGGCTGGCCCTGTGCTTTGGAATCATCTCCTGAGTGAGTTGCGCCTTGCACAGTCCCTGCCCGCCTTTAAGAAAGCCTTAAAGACCTAGCTGTTACATGAGGCATTCGGCATCAATTACTTTTTTCCCCCCGCCATCTCGCCATTATTCTTATTATTATCTTTGTTATTGTCTCTGTTGTTTTTACATTGCCATCATGATATTATGTTGATGTTGATTTCTGTTTTATTGTTTGTTTTTCATTTATATTCATGTTGTAAACTGCCTGGAGTTCCTACGGGAAGATGGGCGGTATATAAGTAATAAATAAATAAATAAATAAATAAATAAATAAATAAATAAATAAATAAATAAATTATTGCCTCAGTCTCCTTCGGGGCAGGATTTTCCCTGATCACCTGAGGGAGACGGTAATAAGACCCATTCTCAAAAAATCTGACTTGGCAGTAGATGATTGGAACAACTATCATCCTATTGCCAATGTTCCCTTCCTGGGCAAGCTGGTGGAGCGTGTCACCGCCATGTGGCTCCAGTCGTTCCTAGAGGAAGACCATGTACTTGCTCCATTCCAATTCGGGTTTAGGCCACGACATGGGACCTGAACAGCCCTGGTCACACTGCAAGATGACCTATTCGGGGGCGGGGGGTGAAGTGGTTGCTCTACCCTGTTGGTCCTTCTCGATCTGTCTGCAGCCTTTGATACTGTCAACCACAGTATCCTTCTGACCAGGCTTACGGAGGTTGAGATTGGTGGCCTAGCTTTGCGCTGGCTCCACTCCTTCCTTCATGATTGTGCACAGAGAGTAATGCTGGGTGGAGTTCTGTCGGCTCCTTGGTCCCTCACATATGGGATTCCTCAGGGGTCTGCACTCTCCCCCATTCTATTTAATATCTACAGTGGACCCTTGTATAACAAACAGCTTGTATAACATAAAATTTGTACAACATAAACAATTCCGGAAATAGGGGAAATTTGCTTAACATAATCACCTATGGGGAGAATTCGTACAACATAAAATGGGATCACTCCATTTTCAATGCATTCCTATGGGAATTTATAAAAAGGAAAATTTGCTTAACATAATATCATTTGGAATGAATTAATTCCTTTATACAAGGTACCACTGTATATGAGTCGGCTGGCTGAGGTCATTCGGAGTTTTGGAGTCTGCTGTCATCAGTATGCTGATGACATGCAGTTCTATCTCTCCTTTTCCACCTCTGCAACGGAGGCTGTGCGGACCCTTGATCGCTGCCTGAATGCGGTATTGAAATGGACCAGGACGAACAGGCTCAAACTCAACCCCAAGAAGCCCGAGGTACTGTTCCTTGGTGGAGTGGGGAACCAAATGGATACTGTGGCCCTTCTCCAAGTTTGGATAGGATTTCCCTCCAATTGTTTGATAGAGTGAAGAGTCTGGGCGTGATCCTGGGCCCGGCATTGTCACTAGAATCCCACCTGGGAGCTGTGTCCAGGTCACCCTTTTTCCATCTTAGGCTTCTTGCCCAGATTTGCCCATATCCTGACAGTGACCTCCTAAGGACAATTGTGTAAGCGCTGGTTATCTCGAGGATAGAATGCTGTGACATGCTCTACATGGGGCTTCCCTTGACCCTTGTTCAGTGACTGCAGCGGGTTCAGAATGCAGCGGCCAGATTGGTGGTTGGTGCGGGAAGATAAATATAAATATAAATATAAATATAAATAACACTTCCAATAGAGGTGTCCAGAGCCTGCCTACACAAATTGTGTGGGATCAACTTCAGTTGATAAGGTCTGTGAATAAGGAGAATGTCTTTAGAGAGATGTGCTAAAACCACTTGTATTCCTGATGTAGACCTTATATAGCTCTTTAGAACTAGCCATAAACACAAGGGTGGGATTGACTAGGTAAGTTAAAGATGTAGATAGGGCCTCCTTGTGTACAAAGGAGGTACTAGGCACCTTGAGTCTCTAGAAAACTGTCTTTGTATCTGAGTTTAGTAATTGTTACCCAGCCACTCTTATCTTCTTTTAGAGAAAGTCTTCGAAATAATGACAGCATTTCAAGTCCATGCAGTGTTGGGGGGGGGGGGGGATCACCAACTTCAATCTGGTTTCACACCTGGGCTTGTTAAGAAGATGGACTTCTTTGCTTTGACAAGAGCCCTCTGTCAGGAAATAAATAAGCCAAGTGTGATTCTGCTGACACTCCTTGATTGAGCACAACAAACAGCTTTTCTTATACCTACTGCTTTCAAGATTATTTTTCTAAGGTTAGAAGGCTCAGCACTACCATCATACATGATATCTTATAAGATCAGTTCTGCAGGCTTGGTGCCAGAGCTATGATTGATACAGCAGTTCAGTAGCTTCAGGTAGCAGCACTGGGGATTTCTACTTAGCTGCACAGCATTTCAGTGTAGAGTCTTGTAAAAGTCCATCTAACTCCATATGAATATTCTGGGCAATGCCATGAGGAAACATGGAATGAGGTGTCAGCTATATGCTGTTTGGGAGAAAGTAATTGTTTTGGATTAGAGCTCTCTGAATCCAAATCCTATTCTGGTTGGGGAGCCATGGCATTGTAAACATTACTGTCTCTACTGTATTTCTGCTTGTCTTCTGAACAGTGTCTGGACTCGGTACGAAGGTCAATAAACCGAAGTTGAACAAAGGTTAGTAAATTTCTGTTGAGTGCCAGCAACTCAGAGATCCTGTTAGTAAATTGTTCTCATTTCAGGAACTGGGTGTGCAGCCTGTTCTAAATAAGGCTCTACTCCTCTTGAAAGAACAAGAGTGTAGCTTGGACTTTGATCCAGCCTTGTCACTCTATGGATGCCTTTTTACTATCTCTGGCTCATTCATCAGCTATCACCACTCCTAGACAGAGATAAAACAGTCAGGGTGGGTCAAGCACTTCCTAATTGGATTGCCATGATGCATTGTACGTGCAGTGCCTTTGAAGATAACTTGGAAGCTTCAGCTTGAGCAGAATGTAGCTGCCAATGCAATCAGGTGGAATCCTATTTTAGCTGGCATAATCAGATCCAATCATATTACATCAGTCCTGAAAGAACAGCACTGGGCCCAACACCAGAATCTTCGGTTTGCTCATAGAACACAGCTTGGTACACAAATACCTACAATAGCTATTGCATCCCTGTATCACCTTGCCGGTGGGTAAATGTTACCAAGCAGTGGTAGCCCTTTCGGGCAACAAAGACTCTTGTCTCACCTTGAATACAAAGCAGTTTTATCTGGCACATTCTGGGGACTGCGGGCCATTTCATGAGATGCATTTGCACTCATTGTTTGTCATCTGGGAAAATTCTTCACTTATCTTGAATACATTTAGTGTCAACAAAAATATGATGCCAAAATTATGAAATATCCTTCCTTGTGATGGGTCAGCTGATGCCAGACCTGCAATCCTTTATGATAATTTTAACCATGGCCATTTTAATAAAAGCTAAAACTCTTTCTAATTGCCTAAATTTGTCTGTTTTATTCGCTCCCTTTCCAGACTAATTATTGTTGTTTTGGTGTTTTTATTGTATTTTGTTTAAGTCTAACTAGTATTTTCATCCTGGTATCTGCCAAGAAGAATGCTTTAAAACATGTTAATGAAGGCAAATATAAATAATTCGTAACAGAGGTAACCAAAGACAGTTTGCTGCCAGAGGCAAAAAGATAGGTTGCTACCTTTTCATATTCTATGCAGAAAAGTTTACTGTACTGAGATATGGACTTTACTTCTTCACAGATGGGTTAGAAACCTCCTACAAACAAGGCAACTGCCTTACTCTGCCCAATGGTAGGACAGGCCCTCTGCTGCACACTTGACTAATGCCAGTGTTGTCAAATGCATTGAAGTTGGCATGAAAATTGAAAAATGGTCCCATTCCTATCATTCTTTTACTGCATAACTGTAAAATACAGTTTCCATTTCCAATTTTCCAATTTCCATTTCCAAATATGATTGCTATGTTGTTGTTGTTGTTGTTGTTGTTGTTGTTGTTGTTCAGTCTTTCAGTCATGTCCGACTCTTCGTGACCCCATGGACCAGAGCTTGCCAGGCCTTCCTATCTTCCACTGCCTCCCGGAGTTTTGTCACAGATGGGTTAGAAACCTCCTACAAACAAGGCAACTCTGCCTTACTCTGCCCAATGGTAGGACAGGCCCTCTGCTGCACACTTGACTACTGTCAGTGTTGTCAAATGCCAGTGTTGTTAAATGATTGCTATGTAGTACATGTTAATTGATTCATCCTCATTTGACATTGTTAAAGGCTTATACCTTGATATAGGTTTAGATTTGCTTGCTCAGGACATTTCACAACATTCAAACTTCTACAAAGACTATTGACTGCACTTTTACAGACAACCACGGCAGTCTCTTTAAGTGACACCTGGCTTTCTTCAGGCAAATAGAAAGATGGTCAGCAACTGATTTAACCTGACTGTTTCTCTAGTCCTTTGAGAAAACAATTGTCACTCTCAGGAAGTTTCACTTAGAAGATAGTTTATAGGGTGTTTTTTCAACAACATGACTGTGTGCTCGCCAGAACATGAATGGTATTGGCTTTTTGCCTTCAGATGTGTGCACTCCATTTAATTTTAGACATACTTATTCAGAAGAAACTCCTTAGCATTCAGTAGGATTTTGTAACAGCCAGGGCATGAGCAGCAACTAGGATATCTGGAAGGGGGCCAGGACCAGGGTGTTCCCAGAAGCTAAAAGCATAGTCAGCCAGTCCGAGGTCAAGAGTCACAAAGAGTGTTGTCAGCCAGTCCAAGGTCAAGAGTCACACACAAACATAGTCCGACATGCAGGGAGATGCCAAACAGGCAAACTTACATGGTAGCAAAATTCCGGGAAGGATCAAGGTAGCAGGGCCAAAGCTTCATGTGTGTAAGGTCTCACGTTGCTGAGGCAAGGAACAGGGAGTGCCAGCAGCTAGTTTCATGCCAGAAGCAGGCTCACATCTGATTCCACCTACTGGAAGTGATCTCCCTTAAAGTGATATTTACATCCATGGAGGAATCGCTCCATTCTGGCTCCAACAAAGAGTACCCCTGCTGCTGGTTGAAAAAAAAGTCCTCCTTGAGCACAGACCAGGATCAGGCTAGTTCATGGTCTCATTAACATCGATCACCAGGAAATAATTAAATCACTAAACTATGCCACAAGTGGTCCAAAATGCAAGCTATTTCCCCATGTGATCCCACTGTGATTTTTAAACAAGGAATAAAAGGCCAGCCAGATAAACTCATCAAAAAAGTGAGGCTCAGACAAAGGTGCACTGTATTTTAAAGCTCCTTCTCAGCATAATCAGCAGCGCAGGTTTTTGTAGAGACTATTCCTCAATGTTACACATTATTTAAACATAGATTAGGTTTTCTAGCTCTGATTAAAATAAAGTCTAAGCTACTCAGAACACTTGTCATCTTTGATTGTTGGACAGAAATATTTTGCTCATCTACATAACATGCTCTATCAAGATGTACTAATGTGTCTGGCAATAATATTGCTGATACTTTCATTTTCATAATAAAAACGTATAAAACAAAAACCTGATATGCCACAGCTGTATGTATACAGGATCTCCCAACATATTATAATGAATAATAATATTCATATAATAATGAACATTATAATGTGACTATTATAACACGGAGGAGGAGCTGGTACTGCTCCAATGCTGGCCCTCCTCAGGGCTAACATAAAAGACTGGGCTATCTGAACCAAAGAAAAGCATGGCATTCCCTCCTTGCTCACATGCCTAACCTATCTAGACAGTTAAATCTTATGATAACACAGGTAATAGGCTAGCATCCTCCACTGGATCTAGTTTAGGCAAGCCAGGATGGGACAAGCATACACAGTTCTCTCCTTCAGATGAAAAGTCACTCAAGTATTACTGCTGCTACAGCAAGATCAGCCCCCCAACACAGTGCTTTCATTTCTGCCTCTCTCAGAGGATTATGAAACAGGTTTTCATCATCCACCCACCCAGTAACTCCACAAATATTGTACCGGCAGGTATCTTTTGCGGGCATAAACTGAACGCATTTATCCGACACAAGGTTAATTTCCCAAGAAAAGTGCCTTAGCAGAAAATTCTCTGTGTTTGTCATGCACTCGAGTGGACTTGCAAAACTCACAGTGCCACAAGAGGCTTCAAAAACTGCCTGGAGCTTTTTGCCCGACCTCAACTGACCTGGAATCTATATTATCTTCCAAGCTATATATACAACCCTTCTGCTGTGTGCTATCATTTTATCCAGAAGCTGTATCAATATTAAATGGGCATGGGGGTCACAAAGACTCGGTCACGACTGTGATGACACAACAACAACAAATGAAGGTCACTGCCTTCATTACAAGAAACCCTGAAGGCATCAGGATGAGCAAGGTTAAGCAGGCCCTCTGCCTAAGACACCTCAGGCGCACTTCAGGAATAGGGAAAGCACCTACAAGAGGAAATGCTTGTGCTGGTCCAAAACAAAACAAAACACAAACCAACCAACCTGGAAACAATCTGTTAGATATTCTTCATGTGAGAATACATTTGTTGGCAACTCGGCCACATAAATCCAATTTCCCTTTTAATCATCCAGGCAGCAGGCGTCAAAAGTATCAGGTTAACAATTGACTGAGGGAGGCCGAGTGTAGCAAAACATTGCCTACCAAGTATTTTAGTGATGTGATTGTATTTCAGTGGCCATATGCCAAACACTTTACCCATAACTGTTTACATTATTAATGCTAACTGTCTCTGGGGAGCATCAGTTATCCAGTTCTCAGTAAGTCTTGATTGTCTTTTTGTACCAGTAATAAAACCAAAGCACCACCAGTAATAAAACTAAACCACACACAAAAGATTCCTCTTGCTTCACTATTTTCAGCCTTGCTGTAGCAGAAAAAGAACACCAATCCTACCAACAGATTATATCACTGAAATTTCCCATGTACCAGAATTCTGTGTACTTTATTCTTTGACACACTCTGTGAGTCAATGTGTTTGTTTGCCCATGCCTGCCATAATTTGGTCCAATTACAAATGCAAACATCATTTGGTAAATTAAAATGTAACGGAACAGAATTATAAATGCAGCTCTCTGCTCTTTATATCACCATGCACTCTCTAGTGCAGTCCTAAAGAAAATATTTATAAAATAGGGTTCAAATTTTGTTTCCAAAAAAAGAGGTTACTTACCTGTATCTCTGGGTCTCTGAGTGGTCATTCTGTGATTCCATACAATGGGTTAATGTGTGCACTCACAGTAACTCCTCGGAATGTTCTAGAAACTGTTTAGATTGAAAGACCTCCCACCCTATAGAACCTGACTCCGCCCCCTTCCTACCTCAGTTCCACTTTTTCGCTGCTGTCAAAAAAGGTGACAGAACTGACGTGACGGATAGCGGGGAAGGAGGGCAGATTTGTGTGGAATCACAGAATGACCACTTGAAGAAGCAGAGTTACAGGTAAGTAACCTCTTCTTACTATTCATGGTCTTCTGTGACTGCACACAATGGGTGAATAACAAGCAAGACTTACTGGAGGAGGGTAATCACAGCAATACTGAAGTCAGGACGGAACATCCAAAAGTGGTGTCAGCAAGAGCTCTGGTGTCAAGCCGGTAATGAGAGGTGAAGGTTGAGAATGATGACCATGTTGCAGGTCTGCAAATGTCCGGAATAGGGACACCTTTCAAGAAGGCTGTGAATGTTGAAACTGCTCCAATGGAAGGGGCATGAAGCGGAGTGGAGTTTTTGAAAGCTGATATGCCAAAGAAATGGTGGCAGCTATGGTCTTGGGGATAGCCTGAGGGACATGGGCAATCCCTTTTTAATTCCATATGTACAGACACAAGGGCAATTAGTAGAACGGAAACTGGACGTCCTTGCAAGACAAAACAAGAGAGCCCTCTTGACATCGAGTGAGTGGCAAGAACGTTCCTATTTTAGGAGATAAGTGGGATATAAATATAACAATAAATATAAAATAAATAAATCTGGATGTAATATCTGGAAGTCGATGTGAGAGAGTAGCTCGGGCATCAGAGGTAGCCAAAGGTGGTAAGCTGCTATGCCCCTTAGCGTGGAGGACCATGGTTGAGGAGGCCACCAAGGAGCTATTAAGATTGCATTCACTCTGTCTTCCCTGAGCTTGATTATGGTCCTCAACAGAAGAGGTATTGGAGAAAAAAGGTATAATAGTCGTGAGGTCTATGCTATCATGAAGGCATCCCCTAGAGACTCAGGGTCTTGACCAGCTCTAGAACAATAGAGGGGGCACTTGGTGTTGTTTTTAGTGGCAAAGAGATCCATCAAAGGTTTGCCCCATCTGGCGGAAATCTTTGTGAACTGAGCAGGGTGGAGAGACCACTCGTGGTTGTTGAATGTAAGTCTGCTCAGAGGGTCCATAAATGGGTTGTCCTCTGTTGAAATATGGATCACAACAGGTGTCACATTGTGTAGACAACACCAGTCCCAAAGACGAATTGTGAAGGCTAGAAGGGGTGGGGAGCGTGTCCCTCCCTGCTTGTTGATAGAATACAACACTGTGGTGTTGTCGATGATGAGTTTTTCACATTCTGAATGCCAAGGTTCTCCTTCATACTTATAAAAAATGAAATCTGCTTCCCCTACTTCTAATAGTCAAATTGATACTTAGTTTTTGTACCTTTCAGCCTCCCTTTTTATCTCCCTTTACTGTTATTTTACTGATGTTTTTCTTATTATATTTTACTGCACTGATTTTACTTGATGCATTTTGCAATGGCCCTGTGTGCCACACAATAAAATTTATGTTGATGATGATGAGCCCAGTAAAAGACTCCGCCTCAAGGTTGGGAATGTCCTGTTCGCCCTGCATAATGACTGGCAATTCAGTAGAGTTCTCGCCCCATATCAAGGAGTTCGATGGAGTCATAGTCAGAACAGCATCCCATTCGGTGCGGAGATGATCTGCCTCGATCAAGTCAGAGGCTCTTGATATTGAGAGTTCCATCTGGGGGCGCTTAGGGCTCAATTTCAATGCCTGTTTTCTCTGTTCCTCGTCGGCTTTAGAGACCTTGGAAGTGGCAGCTGGGAGATTTTTAGCTTTAGGAGCAGTAGAAGGCAGCTCTGAAAAGGCAATCGACTAATGCAAGACAGAAGGGCTGGTC
>JAHTLZ010000348.1:23146164-23183632 GCA_023846285.1 Phrynocephalus versicolor
CATACATACATACATACATACATACATACATACATACATACATACATCTTATCTAGCCAAAGGTCACTCTGGGCAGTTTACAACATATATACTGGGCAATCTGCCACTGACTTGCTTTGTAAAACTATAATAAATACTACATTTAAGATAGAGGTATATTTATATTTAACAACAATGCATCATAAAAATATTTTTATTTAAAATGTCAAAAATGATTTTTTTAAAAAATCTAAAAATTTGAATCTAAAAAAATTTTAATCTGATTTTTTTAAAAAAATCTAAATCATGCTTTAGTCTAAATCAAATCTACCCTGCTAGAAAACCTTGAGAAGGGTCAATGGCATGCAATTATTTCAAATACCGAACACTGGGTAACAATGTGGCTTGCTCCTATGAATAGGTTGGGAAAAGTGCATTCTCATTCATTTCTGCAACCAAAGCAAGCATAAACTAGTTCCATATTCAAAACTCAAATCCATTCAAGCCCAGACCACAGCAGCCGAGCAAAATAGAATACCCAAGGCAGCGGGAGAGCAAATTTTTAAAAGGGCACACTGTGCCTGATGACAATAGTGAGCTCCTTCCAAACAACATGCAGGAAACATGGCTCTGAATAATGAAAAGAAAAAGACATATCTAAACTTGGCACATTTGATTTTGCACCAAACAGATCTTCTACAAGAGCTAATTTTGCATGATGTGAAATTTCATTTCAGAAGGTGGAATTAAACTGTTTGTCATTCATGAAGGGATAATATGTATATACTAGCAGAAGTGCAAATGCAGCACATATACAAGGCCTGCTGTAGATAAGCAGGGTCTGCAGCCATAACTTGAGATGCACACATTGTACCATAGCAGAAGCAGGACATTACTGGTCCAGCAGTGTTTTGGATTTCATCTCTCAGAGGAAAGCATCACATGTGCTAGACGATAATGGGAACTGTAGGTCAAACATACCCAAACTACGCAGTATGGAGTGGTAACCTCTTGTCTTTTCTGCCTGCCCGTGCTTCCAGCTGGTGCCTCAAGTGTTTCTCTTCTTTTTCCTCATGCTGTTTCTATTTTTGGTGAGCTAATATATCTGCAGACCAATTCTCTGCATATATATGTCTTTCGTGTCCAGCTAAGCAGAGCACAGCCAATAGATAGATCAGAGACAGAAGCCTGGGCTTGAGCTGTAATAATTTGTTAAAATAACATTATGCCTGTTTTGACTGTACTTAAAAACTATTAATTTTCTGAGGCAATAAGACTTTTTTCTCTGTGTGTGTCTTCCACTAAAACATAAGGTCACACAGTGAGGTTCAATGATAGTATGTTCACCATATGTCTATGAATACTCTCAGCCATCCTGAAGAGGTTATCTGGAAGTTGTGTCATGTCCACTCCTTTCGACCCTTGCCCTTCCTGGCTTATTAAAGCTGCCAGCGGGACTATGGCCGAATGGGCTTCTGCCATCGCCACCGCCTCTTTCAGCGAGGGGGTTTTTCCCTCCCGTTTGAAGGAGACGGTGGTCAAGCCCCTTCTAAAGAAACCTGGCTTTGCGGCGGACGATTTGGGCAACTATCGTCCGATCGCCAATGTCCCGTTTATGGGCAAGGTCATCGAGAGGGTGGCAGCGGTTCGGCTGCAGTCATACCTTGAGGATCGGCAGTGCCTCGATCCATGCCAGTCAGGGTTCAGGCTCCGTCGGGGGACCGAAACAGCTTTGGTCGCCCTGCAAGATGACCTGCTCCGGGCGACCGACAGGGGTTGCTCTACCCTGTTGGTCCTCCTGGATCTGTCAGCGGCCTTTGATACCGTCGACCACGGTATCCTGCTGGATCGGCTCTCTGAGGTCGGTATCGGGGGCACTGCTCGCAGTTGGCTCCGATCCTTCCTGGAGGGCCGTCCCCAGTATGTTCAGTACGGGGGGGGGGAGTTGTTGGCCCCGTGGGTCCTCCCTTGTGGAGTCCCGCAGGGGTCGTCGCTCTCTCCTATGCTGTTTAACATCTATGTAAGGCCATTGGCAGGGGTCATTAGGAGATTTGGATTGTGCTGTCATCAGTACGCTGATGACACGCAGCTCTATCTCTCCTTCTCCACCTCTGCAGTGGAAGCTGTGAGGATCCTTGATGGGTGCCTGGATGCCGTGCTGACTTGGACCGGGGCGAACAGGATTAAGCTCAACCCCGAGAAGACGGAGGTTATGTTCTTTGGGGGTTCTCCGTCTGGGTACGATGGCCCTTTTCCCTCTCTGGGGGGAGTTTCCCTCCAGACTGTGGAGAGGGTGCGGAATCTGGGCGTGGTCCTGGACCCGGCGCTGTCCATGGAGGCCCAGGTGGCGTCGGTGACCAGGGCCGCGTATTACCATCTTCGCCAGATCGCCCAGATCCGCCCGTACCTGGATGGTGACTCTCTTAGGACAGTGGTCCAAGCACTGGTGATCTCGAGGCTGGACTACTGCAACACCCTCTACATGGGGTTGCCCTTGACTCTTCTCCGGCGTCTGCAGCGGGTCCAGAATGCGGCGGTCAGGCTGGTGGCAGGTGTGCGTCGGTTCGGCCACATCTCCCCAGTCCTGGCTCGCCTGCACTGGTTGCCCGTTGCAGCCCGGATTAGATTCAAGGTCTTGGTTTTAGTTTATAAAACCCTCCATGGCCTGGGACCGGACTACCTGGCAGAGCGTATCGCTCAGCGATCCACCTCGGCCCGACCCGTTCGGCAGGCGTGAGCGCACTCGCTTCGGGTCGCACCCCACGAGAAGCCCGGAAGTCGGTCACCCGGAACCGGGCTTTCTCGGTGGCGGCCCCTTCCCTATGGAATTCCATCCCTAGCGAGGTGCGCTCTGCAGAGTCCCTGCTGGCCTTTCGGAAAGCTGTAAAGACCTTGTTATTCCGAGAGGCCTTTGGCGAGCCCTGATTTTTTTTTTTTCTTCCTCAGGGTCCCGCCATACCTGGTCTCCGGCGACCATGCTCCATGGTGAGCAATAGGAAATGTTATTATCAGAGTCGCCGGGCTGATAGTCAGAGATGTATTGAGTTTTAAATTGTTTTATTATATGTTTATTGTGTACTTATTTGTTATTTTGTGCTGGCGTATGCTCGCTTTATGTTAGCCGCTTAGAGTACCTGTGGTAGATAAGCGGGATATAAATACAAAAATAAATAAATAAATAAATGGCAACTGGACTTCTTTTCTTGAGAGATTGAAACATTTTGCTACTCATCCATGCAACTTCATCAGTCTCAGACTGACAAAGCTTCTTGGATGAGTAGCAAAGTAGTTTCTGAGTTATGATATCTGGGGACCCAGAAAGTTTAGAAATCAATGGGGCAGGAATTGTTGATGAAGCCAGTGATGGGTGGGGCAAGAAAGAAGAATTTGGGAGGTTGAGTCAGATTTCAATAGACAATGTTTGCATAGTAAAAGTAAAACTTTTTTCTCTCCGAAGCAAGCGCCAATGTCTGGCATCGGCACTTGCTTCGGGAGAGAGAAAAAAAAGTTTTAAAAAACCCTCCGCTTCTCCCCCCCCCCCACATCAGGCACATAGAGCAGTGGTTCCCAACCTTCCTAACGCCGTGACCCTTTAATACAGTTCCTCATGTTGTGGTGACCCCTTGCCCTGCTTGGAAGAGGCCACAAGCCCCCTTTGGCAAGCCACTGCCGCAGGTGCCTTAGAGGACTTCCCTCTACAGGCACTCTCAGCGAATCGCAGCCTCTGGTGCCATTGACTGACATTCCCTCCAACCTATCAAGCTGTAATTCACTCTCCCCCCTTCCTCCACCCTCCTCCTCCAGACCCAAGCCTTTTTTGCCTTTTTCTTCACTGGCTCATGAAAACCCCTGTGAAATGGTCGTTCAACTCCCAAAGGGGTCCCGACCCCCAGATTGGGAACCACTGGCATAGAGGGAGAAGCAGTGGGTTTCTAAAACTTTTTTTCGCTTCCAAGATTGCCTTCAGTTCCTCTGCTGTCCACATTTACAGGAGAAGGGAACTTTCCTGTTGCAGAGTCACTGTTGAAGCAGAAACAGGCGACTGTGTGTGGGGAGGGGGTACTTGTGCAAAAACAGGAAAACTATGCGGCATAAGCTGGTTACTACTATTTGTTTTCACAGTATGATTCCCTAGGGGAGAGCTCCACACTGCACTGTGAAAAAACAGAATCCATAGCTTTTCTTTAAGCAGAAAAAAGGTACTCAAATGAACACAAGAACCACAGTTCAAAGGATAACCTTAACGCATTATTAGCTGCAATGCAGTAATTGGTTTTATCTCTGTCATACACAAATGAAATGAACAGAAGTGCTTGAAAAAGAAGAAAACCCAATACATATTTTCTAAAATATCCTTTTAAAATCTATGCTTCTTTTGTTTCAGCAGTTCAAGTGGTCCAGAGAGTATCAGCGTAACAAGTAAGAAAGACAAAACAATAGCTTGCTTAAACAACTTCCATTTCTGCTTTGAAGTGTCCACTCACATGCTTTGAGGAATTCATTTTTGTTTGTTTTTTGCATCTTATCAGCAGCTTGATACAGCCCTCAATTCAGTGCTGTGTTACAGGAAACCAAAATGAACAAGAAAAAGAGAGTAGAAAGCTGCCAGAAAAACTGTTATATTTTTAGACCAATGTTTTTTTTTAAGCTAGAGAAAACAAATCCTTAAGTATAACAAACAGTGCGAACATTTGGTCCAGCTTTGTAATTTTAGTACATCTCCCCCAAAGAAACCTGCAGAAGTATTAAATTCCTAGTCAAGGGCTAAGTTTTCATTGGAAAGTGTGTTTCATTCTCTGAGCTGAACAGTAGCTGAGACACTGAGGAGACTGGCGTTGCACACTGCCCAATTACAGTACTACTACTGTACCTCAACATTAAGGGCAAATGGTTCCTTCTTGTTCTTCCTCAATGTGAATGGCACCAGAGAACTTTGAATAAAACTGTGTTACGATGGAAACAATTCCTTAGAAGTAGCTAAAATGAAGAGAGAGAGAACAGCCGAGGAATCTGGGCAATCTAGGATTCTGTTCATAACCAGATGGAAAAGCTGCTGAAGACCAGACTGATTCCCCTGAGCCTATCCTCAAAACATAGTTTCCATCAACCTCATTTTAGCTACTTGAAGCCATTCCTATATCCCAATGCAAGGATGTCTACACACCAGCTTTTACTCACATGCATCCTTTTTGAAAGCCTAGTTTTTCTTAAGCTGGCTAGACAGCTCAGTAGGTTAAATATCTGTCCAACCAGCCGAAGGTTGGGAATCTGATTCCCTACAGCACTTCCTATTTGGCGATCTAGATTGTGCAGCCTTGGGCAAGCTGCACAGTCATAAGGTGCCCCCAAAGGAAGTGAATGGTAAACCATTTCTGAGTATTCTCTACCTGGAAAACCCTGAAGAAGGGTCACCGTAAGTTAAAGATTGACTTGACAGCACATGATGATATTTTCCCTCATCCATCCCTCAAAAGTGGTTCAAGACATATTACTTCAGAGTTGCAAATGGCGCCTCACCTTCCTCTCCCCAAGTCACATGATATCAAGGGGCATTCAAGCCATTTTATCCTCTGAGGCAGAAAATTTCACAAGCCTCTCCGTTTCATCTTTGTACTAAATAAATATACAGTTCAATTATTCAAGAAACGTCTGGCTTATGAGTGTGAGGTATTGTACTTCTCTACCACAATTCAACAACAACAACAAAAAGGAAATGGCCTAATACTGCTGCGCAATACCATGCCCACATTCCCAGCAGGAAAAAGGATGCTAACCTTGACATAACAAAGGGGAGCCTGAATATTGAGAACACCAATAGCAGCAGTCAAGATGGTCTACACTCGCAGTGGTTCTCAACCTGTGGGTCCCCAGATGTTCCTGAACTGCAACTCTCAGAAGTCTTCATCACTAGCTGAGCTGGCCAGGATTTCTGGGAGTTGCAGTCCAGGAACATCTGGGGACCCACAGGTTGAGAACCAGTAGTCTACAGGATACCCTCCTCTGCTTACTAAACTTCACACTTATTGAAAAACAACCCTGATTTCGTAGAATGTTATTTTTCTCAAATGCATAAACATCATAATTGGGCTCCCACCAGGTCATGAAAAAAACTAAACATTTCCTGATTTGGTATTCTTTTGTAACATTCAAAATCATTCGCCTAAGATAATCCCCTCACTCTACCTAACAATGGAGCCAGCCATTCATCTGCATCCTCCCATCTTTCACCACTGTCAAATGTTAAACTACAACTTCCTTGAGGAAGCAGCATAAACATTAAAACATGTAGTGTAACATAACTGCTGGATAGATCAGTAATGTAGGTCTCCGGCTCCAGAGCCAAATGTTATGACTTTAATTCCCCACTGTGCCTCCTTGATAAAGGCTGGACTCAGTTATCCAAAGGGTCCCTTCCAGTTTTGCTATTTTAAAAATATTATTGCTATCATACACTGGTAGCAAAAAATTAAATGAAAAGCTGACCTCTTGAATCTACAGTGACAAGTTTCAGTTACATCTGCACACAAGTATTTTTAATGAAATAAAATTTCCCTCTTAAGATGACATATTCACAAGCGGTTTATTTGCATTTTCCACTCTACCTTACATTTATAGTGTTTTACTTAAAGTAAAGACACAGCTTAAATACAACACTGTGTGATGCCGGCACTGGGTAACTACAGTTCATTGAGGAAACCATTAACGTCAACATGTACTATGACATACTGAAGCAAAGCATGATCCCCTCCCTTTGGAGACTGGGCCATAGGGCAGTATTCCAACATGATAACCACCCCAAATACACCTCCAACACAACCACTGCCTTGCTAAAGAAGCTGAGGGTAAAGGTGATGAACTGGCCAAGCATGTCTCCAGACCGAAACCCTAGTGAGTCTCTGTGGGGCATCCTGAAGTGGAAGGTGGAGGTGTGCAAGGTCTCTAACATCCACCAGCTCTGTGATATTTTCATGGAGGAGTGGAAGAAGACTCCAGTGGCAACCTATAAAACTCAGGTGAACTCTATGCCCAAGAGGATGAAGGCAGTGCTGGAAAATAATGGTGGCCACACAAAATATTGACATTTTGTGCCCAATTTGGACATTGTCACTTAGGGATGTACTCCCTTTTGCTGCCAGCGGTTTAGACATTAATGGCTGTGTGTTGCGTTATTTTGAGGGGACAGTACATTTACACCGATATACAAGCTGTACGCTCACTGCTCTACATTGTAGCCAAGTGTCATTTCTTCCGTGTTGTCACATGAAAAGATATACTAAAATATTTACAAAATGTAAATACTCTCTCTCTCTCTCTCTCTCTCTCACACACACACACACACACACACACACACCCCTCAGATCATGCACATTCCTTGCAATTTTGCCCCCTCTTTCTAATGGTGCATATTGTCTCTTTTTTGGCCAGCCCAGCAATAGTTCCCTCCCTCAAACAGGAGACATAATAATAATTAGGAGGGACTGCAAACTGAAGGCACGACCCGGAGGAAGAGAACCCCTTCCACTCCCCTGGGAGTGGAAGGCGGGACTCCAGACACATTCTGTCTTGTTCTCTGGAGCTCCTTGCATCACTCAGCTTTGAACGCCATCCCTGCCACATGTCTGCCTAATACTGCTGCTGCATTCTCTAGCACTCTCATTCCTATGGGAGTTCATTAGCGTCTAGCCCAGTCAGCGCTTTGCTTCCTTGCGCAGTACAGCAACAGAGTGAAACAACCGTCACGACTGTACCTCTATCCCTCTATCCCCTTCCAAGCGCTTGCTCTCCAGATAATTATTAAACACTGTAAAGCTGTACAGGGCTGTCAGATGTAGAAGCACACTGGAATTAAGATCCAAATGAGGTTTATTTCACTGGCATGCTCAGAATGTATAAAATGAAAATACACATCCTTACAAGCAATGGGAACTTTTATCTAGACTTTTATTTTTATTTATTCGTTTTTGAAGATTTTTTACCCCACCATTCTCCTTGGAAAAGGACGGACCCAAGGTAGCTTACAATAATGAGGAACAATATACAGCCCAGAACATTTAAGACATATTCAAGTTAAGAACAGGGAATTAGAAGAGGCATCTTAGAAGATAAAAAGGTAACATTAAAGCTACAAAGAGACTGATGACAAAAAATAGGGATTTTTATTGTATTAACATGTTGGGTTATGCCAGCTGGCAAGAATCCACCTCTGCTCTCACTAAGCTTTCTCAGTGAGCTGCTCAGTGTTGGCTTAAGATGTCCAACTATCACATGCTACTTCTGGCTGCTGTCCCTACTTGCTTAGAGAGAATCGCTGTGCTGTGGCAGAATACAGTACAGTAGGACCCCGGTATCCGCTGGGGATTGGTTTCAGGCCTTCCCGTGGATAATGAAAACTGTGGATGAGAGAGAACACCTGCCCACCCACCTCCAAACTGCTGTTTCCTGACAGCAGCTTGCTTTATGACTGCTGTTCTGAGACAGTAGCTTGCTTTATGGCTGCTGTTCTGAGACAGTAGCTTGCTTTACAGCTGCTGTTTGTAACAAAAGCTTGCTTTGTGGCTACTGAATTATTTATTTATTTTTCCTCTGCCAACTGTGGATAACGGAAAGAGGGAAAATGAATCAGTGGATACAGGGGTCCTACTGTATTGGGATTGAATTAAAATCCTCTCACACACTCTTCTTAGTAGAATGCTTTTTGGAGAATGGTCTGAATTTTCATGGGGCTGGTGGCGGTATCACAGCCAGACAAGACAGCCAGTCACCTTCCTACCTTTTCCATGGGTAACTGAATCTGCTACAAAATAAGCCAATGAGAATTCTAGTTAGATTAAGACATATGGCAATTTCCATGAGAACACTTCAAGTGAAGCAAGGCCTGTTGGCCAGTTTCACCAGTAATCTGTACTCCCAGACCATGCCCTTACATATGATGCCAGGTCATGATATCATCTCAGACCCATCTGTGGAAATCAGAAGTGCTTTTGGTTTTTCTGCCTAAAGTGGAATCATCTTAAAGTCACTAATATTGTGAAAATATGGAGGATATTCAGCCCAACACAAGCTATGGACCAAATTGGGTTGTTAAATATTTCAAAAGCAGTGCATCCCAGCTCTGAAAATAAAGCCTTTTCATCTTTATCATGTAAAAAAATGTATTTGAAAGAGAGCAACTCCACAAGAGAGGTGAAAAAATAAAAATCAAATTGTATCAAATTATATCATTGTGAGAATAAGACAATATAGAAGTGGTTCCCCAACTTTTTAGACTTGCGGCTCCTTTGACACTAGCCACTGGCTGCAGTTCCCCAGTACAGTACAGTACAGCTGTCATATACAGAAAGAAGATCAGTACCCATGGTTTCATTTACCCAGTGCTTTAACAACAACAACAATAATAATAATAATTTTTAAAAATAAATAAATACTACATGGATACACCTACCCAAGATGTATCACCAGGACTAGCCACTAGCTTGAACCAGGCAGTATGCTATCTACTGGTGGTTTCATTTCAGAATGGGCCTGGTTCTCCCTCGTGCTGGCGAATCAGACACGGAGGCGGGATGATGCATGTTCCTGCAGAGCTCCTGATTGGCCAGCACCAGGGAGAAGGGATGATGATGCGTTGGAGGCTATTTTCTGGTTTGAGTTTAAGGCAAGGTAAGTCAATGGGTGGTTTCATTTTGGAGGGTGGGTCCAAGTTCCGAACAGCAGCTGTGCTGCCATGATTCATTTCGGAACTGGACCCATTCCAAAACAAAAGGCCCATGCCTATTAATGCAACATCTTTATGGCCCAACTTATCCAAGGGAAGCACTGTCCTGGTAAAATGGAGAGGCCAACATTTTTGTGAGGAAGGGGCAGGGAAGGCTCTCTTGCGAACAGAAGAGCAGGAAACCTTTGGCAAGAGTGGGCCAGGATTTCTTCTCTGCACCATGCACGAACAGCAGAGACACTGCAAGCAAGTGGTGCAGGATATTATGAGTGAGGGAGGGAGAAGTAGGAAGGAAGGTTAAGAGGGTTCTATAATGTCCCCAGGTTGGTTACCTGCTGCCCCGCAGAGCTGTGGCATGTCGTTTGGGAGGTATATCTGAATTATCTGAACTGTTGATAATAACAAGAAAGCGATGTGTGTAAAATTCAACAGTGTACTACAGGAAGACAAAAAAATAAAAAGAGATGTGTGCTCATAAAATCCTTCCCTGTTACTTCTTGGGTTTTGATAATTTAATCTGTATTTTTAATCCCCCATCCCTTTAATTTGTTAGTTAAAGAGTATCTTTTACCAAGCTTCAACTGAACACCTTGTGTAATTTCTTCTGCATTCCTTCTATCGGCATGTAGACACATGGATGATTTGCCTAATTAAACAGTTCTGCTTCAGGAAGAAAATTAGCAGCAATCCTCACTAGATGAAAACTGCATAAAGAAGTAATTAATCCATTGACATAATAAATAGGAAGCAAAGAAAACAACCTATAAACAGACATTCTTCTCTGACTGGTCTGGATGTGATGAAGATGCAGGCAGGAGACAGGAAGCATAATTACCTCACATTTCCTGCTTCTCCAAACCACCCAGAAAGAGGAAACAGTCCCCAGAGTAGGAATGAGGGCCGTGGAGAGGGTATATGGGCATATTCTTGGATTCTGAAATTAAACTGAGATGTGACAGAAAATTCTTCTCCATACCTTTTAATACCTCTGTATAATACTCATCCAACGTGTGGACCATTAGAGCCACATCTATTGTCTTTTCATACCCCTACTATATGGAGAGGATGACAAATCTGAAGAGGGACAGACGGCAGCAGGGACACAAATCTGGCTCTAAGACTCAACAGAATTGCTCACCTCTGCAGCACAAAGTCCAGAGCAGAAGACAAGAGGGGAAAGCCAGATGGACGGGCTACAGCACTCTATTATATCAACTGGCTATTTCCAGGTTACTTTTCCAGCCATACCAATGACACATGGCTTGTTCTGTTGTTGTTTTTCCCTCTAATTCAGTCAGCCTTCCCTTGAGTGTGAACCAACCACTTAGTTTCATTGCATACAAGGATATGTCATCCCAGGGACTGTGAAGTATGGTGTGGAAACACATTATATTCCTTTCTAGCACCTCTCCCTTTTCTCACTCCTTTCCCATCCCTTACAGATGGATTTCTCCTTGAAGCAGCACATTTTCCAGTTAACACCCTCCTTCTATTTTCTTCTCCCTGAAAGCCAACTGTTCTGTTGAGTACACCACTAATATTAAGAATTATAACATCACATAATTATAGTAATAGTGTTCATGCTTCCTTAATGGCATAACTCTCTGCAAGAGAAAGAATGGTCTTCATTTGTGGAATTCGGAGTGGGCATTATTAAATACCCACTTCTGTTAATGGAGAGCTGTAGATTTTAACCTGCCCAGAGCAGACAGGGTGTATTTACCTTCCTAGCCCTCCATCACTCCCAGGCAGGTTCTGGATATATCCATGGGTACATATATCTGCCCGACTCACAATATTAAGTTGTCATAGCATACTTTCAGTCTTTCAAAATATGATGGGGGGCTGGAATACTAAAATGACTAACAGCCATCAGGCTTCTGGATTTCTGAGAGTACTCTAAGTACACACATTGATCAAATTAAGATCGCAAATACCATCACAGGATTAGGCTTCTGTCTCATAAAATGGAGTATACAGAAATTACAATACATTATAGTAAATATTTTTCAGATATGTGAGTTAAACTGTATTTTCCAAGCCTTGATACATGTAACACAACGTTAGGTGAAATTTCTAATATGTGAGGGGGCAGAAACAAAATTAAAAATTATCTAGACAAGCTTGAGCACAGTGTTGTAAACAACAGAAATAACAAGGATAGATGCAAAGCACTGCACGGGGGTGGGGGGATAGTTACAGTATTGGAGATACCAGGCTCATCAGTATAATGAGCAAGAAGGATCTTGTAATTGCTGTAGCTCACAAACCGAATAGGAGCCCACAGTGTGAGGTGGCTACAAAAAAGGCAAATGTTACTTTAGGCTGCATTAACAGACATCTAGTCTCCAAATCCCACAAGGTGCTAGTTCCCCTCTATTCAGCACTGGTTAGGCCTCATCTAGAGTACAGTAATACCTTGGTTTGCTAGCATAATTCGTTCTGGAAACGTTCTTATATCAAAGCCAATTTCCCCATAAGAAAGAATGGAAACTCAGATGATCCATTCTAGGGTCCCATAGACTACATGCTGTACACACAAAATGCCAGAACTCACAAACGATGTTAGCTAGAAGTCCATGTCCACACCATAGTTTAGGTTCCTGGCTGCAGAATCTGCTCTGCTCAGGACTGACAACTGGATTTTTCCCCGTGTTTTTAATGTGAAATAATAAAGTGCAATTTTCAACCCTAAACACACTAGAGTTGCTGGCCCATTATTAGAATGGTTTGAAAAATAACACAGAATGTTGAAAACAAATTAAAGAAAAATATAAATATAAAGAGGGGGGAAACCCTAACCTGCACTCCCCTTTGAAAATGTTCCTGGCTGGTGGAAGGGAAACCTCTATTCCTCTCTCCTCACCCTGCTTGTGAGGCTTGCCCAGAATGGAACATTCTAGACCAGTGGTGTCCCAACTTTGGCCCTCCAGATGTTTTGGACCACAACCCCCGCAGTTCTTTGTCATGGGCAATACAGGATCAGAATTCTGGGTGTTGTGGTCCAAAACATCGGGGGGGGCAGAGTTTTCACACCCCTGTTCTAGACAATCAACCGCAATCCAGCAGGGGGAGGGAGGGAGGGAGGGAGAGAGAGAGAGAGAGAGAGAGAGAGAGAGAGAGGGAGAGGGAGACCTCTGGCTCACTTGTGATCATGTGACCTGTTCCAGTGCTTGTATTGCAAGATGTTGCTCATTGATCAAGGCAAAATTTAGAAGAAATGTTTGCTTGTCTTGCAAAACTGTACTGTGTCCAGTTCTGTACTACGCACTTCACGAAGAATACAGTATTGACAAATTGAAATAAGTTCAGAGGAGAGTAAGAAGGACAATTATGGAGCTGGAAGCCAAGCCCTCTGAGGGAAGATTGAAATAACTGGGCATGTATGGTCCTGAGAAAAGAAGACTCCGGGAGATGTAATATGATATGATATTGTTTGTTTATTTACCACCCATCTAGTCCAGGGACCACTTTTCAAATACTTTAAAGGTCATCAGAGAGGGGAGGGGAACAGGATCTGTTCTCGATCCTCAAGTGCTGGGTAAGCAACAATGGGCTCGAATTACAGGAGACCGATATCAGTTGAATATTAGAGGAAACATCCTGACTATTAAGGCAGTACAGCAGTTGAACCAACTGCCTGAAGAGGTGGTGAGTGCTCCAATACTGGATGCATTCAAGAGAAATTCAGACAACCACCTTACAGATATCCTTTGATTTGTATTGCAGCATTCAGCAGGTGGTTGGACTCAGTTGCCTTGTGGGTCCCATATAACTAACATTTATTAGAGGTAGACAGACAGACAGACAGACAGACAGACAGACACACACACACACACACACACACACACACACACACACCACCACCACCACCACCACCACCACCACCACAAAATTCAATGATAAGAGATGATCCGTGAGTAAATCCACTTATATGTTCCCTTGTGCATGTTTTCCATACTAAATTCACAGATCTGGGTTTATTTCTGTAAACAAGTTTTAGTCAGCGTTAAAATGTTACATTTCAATGCATGTGCATTTGCCACATAGTCTGCTATTAATACTCTAATTATTAAAAAGAGAAATTGCTTTGAGCAAAGGAATAACATTTCTGTGGTACTTTCATTTTTCAAGAAACCTGAACTTGAACTTGTGTATAATTAAAGTCTGGTGTATAATAACCAATAGGGCTGCTTGTGCAGTAATTCATTCAGTTATTAAAATTATACTATTTTATTACAGGATGTAAAAAAAAGCCCTACATAGTAACAACACTAAAGAATTTTAGGATAATTTCAAGTGCAAGTTCATTTAGTTTCAAGTATTTAACAAAGAACTTAACGGTGGGGGAAGTGCATCAAAAGAAAAAAAGAATATTCTGCTATTTTATTATCTATGGAATATATTGTACAGCACAACATCAAATTTTATTATTTTTTATTATGTTTGCATTTGGTTTTAATTGTATTCTACTTATTTGTTTGGCCTTAGATAACTTCCCAGAGTTCCTGTGGGGAAGTTGGCGTGGTCTAAAAATACAAAAATAAAATAAATAATAAATATAAGTATGGTACATACAGTGGAACAGTTAAAAGGAGAAAAAAGCCATTTTCTTGAAATCTCATCCATCAACAAGTTGTTCGGCTTAGTGGCGTAAAAATGCACCAAGGCCAGTTAAATATAGTAGTATGCATTTACACTGATTGAATTAAGATCCTTGAAAGGCTTTATTCATCCTCTCTGTATCAGGCAGCAGAGCTGAATGTGGCCAGGAAGAGGAAACTTAGAATTCCTTTCACCGTGTTCATGTGGTATTTAATCCTAACATTTTAGGGCATGCCATCTTCAAATCATAAGCTTTGTCTCATACATTGTCCATGGCAACATCTGCTCCTGAAATCAACATCAATCTTGTTTCAAACCAAGGTTTGGCACTGGATTCTAAAAGTGGAATGTGCATCAGCAACTGAAGCCTTCAACTGTATTGTGCCACAAAGCGATTACATTCACACAGCATCGACGTGCTACACTGGGCACAGTCAGAGCCATTGTCTAAAACTTCTGAATAGCCTAAAACAGGGGTCCCCAACTTGCAGCCCTCCCTCCAACCTGTTGGTTTATTGTTATGACCCTCAAGGCAGTTTTCCTCAGATCCACACTGGTCTTCTTGCCTCAAGCAGCACCATGTACATTTAGGATTGGTTCTGCCCCCATCCCACCCCCGGATAACGAAATCCACGTATAATAATGAATGGTAAACATATAGTATAGTAAAATGTCTGTGAAGATTCTCAGTCATCCAGGTGAGGTTATCTGGAAGATGAGTCATGGCACCTGGACTTATTTCCTTGTCAGTCTGACAAAGCTGCTTGGGTGAGTAGTGAAACATTTTGATCTCACAAGAAAAGAAGTCCAGTTGCCATGACTCAACTTCCAGAGAATTATTTTAGTAAAAGGGGGAGAACCTAGAAAAAATATTTTAACTTGCATTACCAGACCTGGCCATTACAGGGTGCCAAATACTGTGTTATGTATAATCAGACAGCACATAAGTGAAACCACAGATATCCTACTGCGCTCCTGTTTTCCCTGCCCTCTTCTTATAAAAAAGCACAACAGCAAACATGGTTTATTCTGGTTTCCATGGTTCCTTCTGTTGGCCCCCATTTGGTCTCCTCTTCCATATTAGCATTTTGGCCATTTTGGGTGCATTTTTAAATAGTAGCGCTCAGTCATTTGTACCAATCAGGGTTTTCACTCCCTTTCTCTATGCATTACCATATTAAAGGCTATATACAGTATGTCTGTAAGGAAGATAAAGCAGCTGAGTAGATGGGGATAAATGTTTGGTGTTCTTTTACAAAAAATGTAAGGTGGGGGGGAAATGAGAGTAAAAGGCCTGATATTTCCGTCAAAGGGATACCAAGTCTTTTGCATACTAAAACAATTGGCAGCAGCAGTCTTGGGCACCACCTACATCAGTGAACAAACTTTTTCCAAGATAAAAACTGTGCAATCCAAATGTATGCCCAGTCTTAGAGTTGGACATTGACAGGGAATTTTAAGGGTGTTGGTCACAAACCTTGGCTTGGACATTAATGCTTTGCGAACGGAAAACAGCCACCCATCCCCGAAAAAATCACACTTCATCAGATCACTCATGCTAGCCAGGAAGGACATTTGGGAGTTCCAACCATGAGGAGGCCCAGAAAGTTGTGACAAGAAGTAGGGCCTTCTCGGTGGTTGCTCCGCATTTATAGAATCACTTACCACCAAAAATTCACCTGGAACCCTCACTTCAAACCTTCAAAAAACTACTGAAAACATGGTTTTACAGAATGGCATTCCCTGACTTCTTAAACACCTAGCAAGATACTATCCATCTTTTCACAGCTTCTAATTTTTTATTTGATCAATTGCTTGGTTATTAATACTTTTATTTTAGTTTATTGTTCTTGATTATTTGGTTATATTTTGTTATATTATGTTGTTTGTATTTTGGTTATTTAAATATGTTGTTATTGTTATCTTGAGATTTTATGTGAACTCCCCAGAGTAGCCTCAGGACTAGATGGATGGTATAAAAGTAAAATATATATATTAAAATAAATGTGTAGTTAAAGAAAAGGAAAAGTACAATATAGTTCCAAAATAGACTGCATTTGAGTTCTTCATCAACCAATGAATGTTTAATTTTGATCTAAATGTGTATAATTCTGTTATATTTTGATTTAAGATGTGGACCTCTTTAGGGCCATTGGGTACTCTAATGTTGCCCCCCCCCCATGTCCCAGAAGGTTGGTGACCCCAGGTCTAAAACATTTGGGAAAGGCTGAGCAAGTAACAAGCAATAATGGAATATGATAGTTTGTCTACTGAGAATAAAAGCTGTGGGGGGGGGGGAGAACAAAGCAGCAGCTGTTGTTGCAGGACCCACTGTATGGGTGTTTCTACGCCTCCGAGCAAAGATGGGTGAACTTGAACATTTGGCAGCTAGGGATAACATAGATATAATAGCCATAACAGAAACCTGGTGGAATGTGGAGAACCAGTGGGATACAGCAATCCCAGGATATAAACTCTATAGAAGGGATAGAGAGGGGCGGGTTGGAGGGGGAGTGGCCATCTATGTCAAAGAAGGGGTAAAATCCAGCAGAATGGAGATTGACAGAGGGCCTGACTTCACCATAGAATCACTGTGGGTTAAACTACCAGGTCCAAGGAGTGATGTGATAGTGGGGTATTATATCGTCCACCCGATCAAAAACTTGAGGGGGACCTTGAAATGAGGAGAGAAATCATGGAGGTGTCTAAGAGGGATAGGATAGTAATCATGGAGGACTTCACTTATCCCCACATTGACTGGGTCAATGCGAGCTCCGGGCAAGAAAGAGAAACCGAGTTTCTCGACTTGATGAATGACTGTGCCTTAGAGCAACTTGTCATGGAGCCCACCCGAGAACAGGCAACTCTGGATCTAATACTGTGTGATACTCGGGATCTGGTCAGGGATGTGAATGTCACTGAGCCTCTGGGGAACAGCGTCCATGCTGCAATCTCCTTTGCCATACATGTTGGAGGAAGAGTATCAAGCAAATCAGACATAAAAACCCTTGATTTCCAAAGGGCAAACTTCCCTCAGATGAGGAAACTAGTTAGAAAGAAACTGAAGGGGAAGGATAGAATAATTTGATCTCTTCAGAGTGCATGGAGCCTGTTTAAAACAACAATAATAAAGGCCCAGCACAAGTGCATACCACAAAGAAAGAAGAGCTCCTCTAAGTCCAAGAGGGCGCCAGCATGGTTAACGAGTGGAGTTAGAGAGGCTCTAAATCGCAATGAGAGGTCTTTCTATAAATGGAAATCCTCCCCAAATGAGGAAAATAAAAAGGAACACAAACTCTGGCAAAAGAAATGTAAGAAGATGATAAGAGAGAGAAAGAAAGATTTTGAGGAACGCATGGCTAGCAATACTGTATAAAGGGTAATAAAAAAACTTCTTAAAATGTGTTAGAAGTAGAAAACCTGCCAGCGAACCAGTTGGCCCTCTGGATGGTGAGGGAGGAAAAGGGGAGGTTAAGGAGGACTTGGAAATTGCAGAGAAATTAAATGAGTTCTTTGCATCTGTCTTCACAACAGAGGACTGTGAGCAGATTCCGCTGCCTGAACGGCCCCTCTTGACTAAAGAATTAAATCAAATACAGGTTAAAAAGGAGGATGTTTTAGGACTAATTGATAAATTGAAGATTAACAAGTCACCGGGCCCAGATGGCATCCACCCAAGGGTTATTAGGGAACTGAGAAATGAAATTGCACATCTCTTAATGGTAATATGCAACTTGTCTCTTAAAATGGCCACAATGCTGGAAGACTGGAGGATAGCAGATGTCACACCAATTTTTTAAAAAGGAAGGAGCGGGGACCCGGGAAACTATAGGCCAGTTAGCCTTACATCTGTCCCAGGAAAGATGGTCGAAAGCCTCATCCAAGAGAAAATCTTAAAACATATAGAAGAACAAACCTTGCTGAGAGAAAATCAGCATGGCTTCTGTAAGGGTAAGTCTTGTCCGACAAATCTTTTAGAATTTTTTGAAAAGGTCAACAGGCATGTGGATTTGGGTGAACCAGTGGATATAGTCTATCTGGATTTTCAAAAGGCTTTTGACACAGTCCCTCACCAAAGGCTGCTGAGAAAATTGCACAGTCAGGGGATAAGAGGGCAGGTCCTCTTATGGATTGAGAACTGGTTGAGACCCAGGAAACAAAGAGTAGGTGTCAACGGGAAATTTTCAAAATGGAGAGAAGTGAAAAGCGGTGTGCCCCAGGGATCTGTCCTCGGACCGGTGCTATTCAATCTATTCATAAATGACCTAGAGACAGGGATAAACAGTGAGGTGGCGAAGTTTGCGGATGACACAAAACTTTTCTGTGTGGTAAAAACCAGAGAAGATTGTGAAGAACTCCAGAAGGATCTCTCCAAACTGGGGGAATGGGCTGCAAAATGGTAAATGCGATTTAATGTAGCCAAATGTACAGTAATGCATATTGGGGCAAAAAATCAAAACTTTATCTATCAACTCATGGGCTCTGAGTTATCCGTGAGGGATCAGGAAAGAGATCTTGGTGTGTTGGTGGACAGCTCCATGAAGGTATCTACCCAATGTATGGTAGCGGTGAAGAAGGCCAATTCCATACTAGGGATTATCAAAAAGGGGATTGAAAATAAAACAGCCAACATTATAATGCCATTATACAAAACAATAGTAAGGCCCCACCTGGAGTATTGTGTACAACTCTGGTCACCGCATCTCAAGAAAGACATAGTGGAACTGGAAAAGGTGCAGAAGAGAGCGACTAAAATGATTACTGGGCTGGGGGACCTCCCTTATGAGGAAAGGCTAAAACATTTGGGCCTCTTTAGTCTGGAAAAAGGTGCCTGAGGGGGGATATGACTGAGATGTACAAAATTATGCAGGGCATGAGTAAAGTGGATAGAGGGAAGCTCTTCTCCCTCTCACAAAATACCAGAACTAGGGGACATCCACTCAAACTGAGGGCTGGGAAAGTAAGAACAGACAAAAGAAAATATTTTTTCACCCAGCGCGTTGTTAGTCTGTGGAACTCCCTGCCACAAGATGTGGTGATGGCATCTGGCCTGGATGCCTTCAAAAGGGGATTGGACAGATTCCTGGAGGAAAAGTCCATCACAGGTTACAAACCATGATGGAGATGTGTAATCTCCAGGCTTAAAACCGGGGTACTTCAAGGGCCAGATGCAGGGGAGTGGTATCAGGAGACAGATATCTAGTCTTGTGCGCTCCCAGAGGCATCTGGTGGGGCCATTGTGAGATACAGGAAGCTGGACTAGATGGGCCCTTGGCCTGATCCAGCATGGCTCTTCTTATGTTCTTATGTTCCTCTGTTCATTATCGCTCTTGATGAACCTAACCTCCTACACTCTTCAGTCATCCCAGATCCCACAGGTGCTCCATACTGTCTCCACCAACCACCTTCACAATGATCAGTTGTTGTTGGGGTTTTTTTGGGGGGTGGAGGTGGGGGTGGATCCTACCTAATAGCTTTTACACAAAAACAGACCCCATATAGAAGAAGGCATCAAAGGCTTGTAACTGCCTATCAGGACAAGGGTACAGATGATAAAAATGTTTATTCTAAGACTGACTTTTTTTTAATATAACATGGCTTGTTTGCCTACATTAAGATACCTCCTTTTCATTATATAAGCCAAACTGACTCAAACCAAAATCTGATTTCAGCACTTGCAGTAGGGGCAGTTCCTTTACTACACTTGAGAGTAATAGGCTAGTTCTGTAACCTAGATGCAGACCAGGCTGGGTGGAACACCCAACCCCGTCTTCTAAAAGAAAGGAATAGGTGTGTGTCAATTGTATGTTCTCAGCACCTGTCCCCTGAGGTAGCTGTCTCAGTACGGGAGGAACCTCATATCCATTAGTTCTAAGCCCGTTCCCCACAGATGCTGAAAAGAGAGGATAGCAGAGAAGTAACATAGTCTCTGTCTTCCTTTAGTGGCAAGTTCTTGTAATTACATTGTGGACATATGTATTTCTGGGTTTTTCTTTTGGTATTTTTAACATGTTCATATCCTGCATAAGTGAAACCATGGATGTGGAAATTTCTTCCACCTTTCTTTTACAATCAAATAAATGCTGCTGGAGATGATAGCTAGCTAGCTAGATAGATAGATAGATAGCTAGATAGATAGATAGATAAAGTAATCCCCCACCTATGCAGGGGTTAGGGACTCAACCTGACCCAACCCACGATAATGGAAAATCTGTGATATACGGATGCTGTGTTGAGTCAGGACTGGTGGGGGCCTATATGGGGCCTCCTACATTTATTTGAGGTCTGGCGCTGCCCCCAAACAGGCCTCCAATATGCTTCCTGGCCCAGGAAGCCCACTGGAGGCCCGTTAAGAGCAGCGCCACACCTAGGGTAAGTGCAAGAGGCCTCAAATGGGCACTATCAGCTTGTCCCAGGGGGCCTTGCATTTCATATACAGTACTGCGGTCCTGCAATATACCGGGACCACAGTATATGAACCACAAAAGGGTGGGAGACTACTGTAGATAGATAGATATTAGTGGCACTATACTTTGTATAGCAGATCAAAACTCTTTTTCTTCTTTTTGCCCTAGGGATTAAAGCAGAGAGCAAGGATAATACATTTCGTAAATTTTCCCCCAGCACCTATGGCTTTTCAAATTGTGCTACTTTCATATACTATGTGAACACTGTTACCACATGCAACATAGTAATGAAATCTCATTAAGCAAACCATGCTCAGTCCTTAATGAACATTCTCATGCTTCATAACCAGGATACAGGATACATTGAAAATGCTCAATGGCTTTAAATGTCTGTTCAGAATATTTATTATTAAACAATATGTTGTCTTTTATTGTGTCCAATTGTGAGTACACGCCCAAGTGACTGTAGTTTGTGATTTCACAATAAGCTAGGTCATTAGTTCCCAAATACTTTGGGATCATGGCTTCCTTGATTTATGGACAAATGGCTGCAGCTCTTGACCATCCGAGGTCTCTCTGCCACCAGGGGCTGGATTTTCAAACCGCTCCCCAGCCACTCCATCACACACAGCCCAAATATGCTTGAGGGTCCACCTCCTTCCAGACTCTGACACAGAAAAGTCATAAGACAGCCTGGCAAAACCCACCACTGAGGCCCACAGAGATGGGACAAGGAAAGGCAGGCTTTTCACTTCCAGTTCTTGTCTGACACAGATGTTCTCTAATAGAACTATGGGCAGCTGCTCTCCAGCCTTCATAGCTCTACCTTCCCTTTTCCCATGGCACCCCTGGCTTAGATCCTGGGCACCCTGTGAGCTGCAGTGTACACTTTGGGAACCTCGGAGCTAAGACTCGGTATATTTTTGCAAGTGTTCAGTGCACCGTACCTACCGAAGCCTTCATCAACTGGTGCCCTCTAGTTGCTCTGCATTACAACTTCTCCTATCCTTCAATCAGCATGCCCATCTGGAAAACACTTTTGGAGAGAATGTATACATTGTTCCATTTTACAGCACCCCCCTAGTACAAACTCAATGAAGCAACCAGATTAAGAGAATGAAATGACAATAACACCTCCCCCTTGCATTCACTGTAAAGCTAGGCGATGTTTTCACAGCATTAGGCTATTGGGGGAATCTGTTGTTGCAAATCAAGTACTGTACCGCCATAAAGGCACAGTTCCATCTCATTCCCCCAGTGCTTGCTTTTTCAAAAGAAATGTACCCATCAGTGGCACCCCTTAATATCACATTACTCAGGGAAAAGACAGCATTATTGAATCCAGAAATTAAGAATGGAAAGTGATCTACAGTAACTGATACTGGGAAGGGAACAGAAATTGTCTTTTTCTTTAAATGCAGTTAAAATTAGTGGATGAAGTAAAGGATGCCAAGAACATAAATGCTTAGTCATACTTTTTAGTAAAGACATTTGGAAGCAAACTCAGATTAAAACATGGACCTCTGAAAAATAGCCATTATTGTAATGGAGTTTACTCACCAGGAAAACTTTGATGAGGACCATTTGGTCCGAGTCTATGTACCTAAAAAACTGGGCATCTAGTTTTGGGGGAAGGGAGTTACAAAAATTACTGCCTCCAAAGAAGAAGAGGGCCTTACCATTATCAGATTTCCCTCATTAAACACTGGCTTGCTGCATTTTGGATTTTCCACTCTTTTACAATATAAGAAACCAGCTACTTTCTGTTGTTCTGAGAAAGCTTGACCGGTGACCCAAACTATCTGATGAGTCTATTTACCTCCACTAAAAATAAACTATAATTACAGTACTTTCAAATTAGACAGTACGGTACTAAAATGGGTGGATAGGGTAAAATAGAAGGCTGGATGAACGGTACTACATATTTGGGGTTACAGCAACAGATAAGTCACCCATTCACATACACTACCTCTTTCAATGGAGAGACCTTACATTCTAAGGCTGCTTCCAAAACATATAATTTTTTAATCCATGCTTACAAATTTAGATGCAAAATATACAGGCATAATTGGATTGTAGACTTTCTTCCTTTTGCCTATTATTCAGTCTATTCATTGCACAGAAATGAATTACAAGAAAAATGAATAAGCCTTAAATATAACTATTTTATGGTTGCAATCACACACCTACCTGAAAGTTAAGCTACGTTTACATCAAGAGGGATTTACTATTAATTTACTATTGGCTATTCTTTATACCACTCTTACCAGTCAGATGGCTTAGCTGCAATTCAAGTCAGCAAAACCCAACTCTGAAGAAGTCAAATCAGGATAATTTGGAGCAGATGAACAGATGATATTGATCACATTATAACTACCTGATCAAGAGCATGGGAGAAACCTGACAATTCTGATGTAAAGTGTGGACTATTGACATAATAACACTAGTAGTAACATATTATCAAGTAGATTCTGACTTACTATGAAACTGTTTGCCATTGCACAGCTGTTCCACCCCTGGCTCTTCTCTGGGGACAGATAGTAAGGAATCAAACTCTTGACCTCTATCTAACTGACTAGGGTATCTAGCTAGCTAAGTGCAAACTACATTCATTAAAAATGTTATGCAGAGTTGAGATGGGATGATATGAAAATACTATCAATGGTGAATGAACCCAATGGCCTGGTTTATATGTGCAAGCCTTCACTTGATCGTACAGTCAGTTAGATGATGGATTGGACAGGGCTGTCATTCTCAGCCAGTAAGTAGGCTTAGAATCAGTAGGCTCATCCTGAATAAGCATGTGAATAATGGCTCCCTACAATGCTAACTTTTAACACTTGCTGAACAATTCTTCCATCAACACCAAGCTATCTGCAAGTCTAATTCTGTGAGTCAGAACTCTGACCCAGCGAAGGAAACTATAGGCTTTTCAATAATAGATATGTTTTAGAAACCTGGGAGTTAATGCAATTTTCAACAGCTCAGTAAAATTCTGGATGTTTTCCATCTCTCTAAGTGGTGCTAAGATCCAAACGTTGCTTGAAGGGAGCACTAATATTATACAAGCCTGCTGCACTGCACCAAACTCATGGAACACATTGCACTACTTAAAATACTGCTATGCTCCTTTTACAAGCAAGCTAAGTTTTTTTAAGCCTTGCAAATTATTTCAAGCTCTAAACTGCTGATTGTAGACAAGTGCAATTGTATGGTTATTTTTAAAATGGTGCAATCTATCACTGTACTAGTGAATCATTGACATGTATAAAGTGTGCTTCCATGATTCAAAAATATCACCAAATAATTATTTTAATTTCCATATACATATGGAATTTATGTATATTCCTATACAAATTAAAGAACGGGGGGAAATATATCGGAAAGCAAAGACACTCCCAGCGGTCCTCTACCCCCCTCAAATATTTCAGATTCTCAACTGTGAATGAGGAGTTGAATAGAGATGATTAAGAAAAGCCTTGGATGAGCAGCAAAACATTTCAATCTCTCAAGAAAAGATGTCCAGTTGCCATGACTCAGCTTCCAGATAAACTCACATGGATGACTGAGAATCTTCACAGACATATCTTCCTTCACATGGTGCCCCTGGAGGAAATGGATGGCAATTGACATCATCCCCAGATCATGAGGGTGGTAGCCCAATGAATCTCAGAAACACTGGCCTTGGACAGAAGACTCAGCCAGATAAATCAAGCACTGTAAGGTCAATGAAATGGAGCTACAGGAAAGAAAGGCTATTTATTACCAATGTCTTCCCTAATTTTCAGTCCCACTGCAACTCCACCCCCTTTTGCAGCGTTCCGCCATGACCTGAACCAAAGTGGCTAGAAACCCTTGTAGAGGGTGAGTGGAGGAGAAGGAACTCTGCATGGAGGAGGGTGGAGTCCTGTGCAGCTTCACAACTTTACAGTAGAGGAAAACTTGGTTATTGGAAGCCAACATCCACTCCTTACAAAGCATTGTACCAGCAACTGGACTGTCTTGACTGGGGCAATAAGGCGAATTTACATTAACAGAACCAGTTGGGTCACAAATGTTTATTGATCCTTCTGGTAGAATGGCATATAGTTAAGAAGTATGCAGAGGAGCTCTTCCAGGTGAAATTGCCAAGGAATATGTGATAAGGCTGTTGCTGAGAAACTTAATCACAGCAAACCACCAAATACATATCTCACTACCCTAGCAGCTAGTCCTCAAGTGACCATGACCCATAAGAGCTGTAGCTCAGAGAGAAGCCACTGGTGAACTCTGGCAGTTGTAGTCCAAGAAGAAGAAGCCAAAGATGATGATGGTGGTGATGATGATGATGATTTCCAAAATCTAACTCAAAATGATTGGACCCTACTCATATTACTCAACCTTCCTCAGTACTGTCAACACTAAATGACACCAGTTTGTCCTGGCTTCAGGTTGGGACATTTCCTAGGGCCTTTTCACATGACCCCTAAGATCCGCTGGCCACTTAAATTCGGACCAGAGATCTTGGGGGTTCGTTGCTCTTCCTGCATCCCCACCCCTCCGCACTTCCTTGATCCTGTCTGCGTGAGGGGAGGGAGAAAAAAGGGGACAAAAGAATGCAGGCTCACCTCCCTGCCGGTCCAAGCCTCCCCAGGCCCCGTCGTTGTCCTGATTCCTTCTCTTAAATGAGCGGGAGGAAAAAAAACAGAAGCGAGGAGAGCCTGGCACTCACTCCTTTACATCTGGATCTGGGATTTTTCACCCTCCAAGAGCAGGTACCTGAAAAGTGTGCTGGGATGCGCTTAGATGGGCGTGGCCGCACTTAATTTTCTGTAAACTCCGGAGCTGGTGGGGAAACAATTTTAAGCTCCGTTGCTGGGAGCCATTTGCGGCGGAGTTTAGGGGTCGTGTACAAATACCCCTAGTTAGCACTTGTGGAGATGGGAGAGGTGTTCACCTCTCCCAGCGATGTTAGATAATATGCAGAGCTAAGCCTGTGGTCTTTCTCTGGCTTACAGCCCTTGTGGCTTATGTGAAAAGGGCTGCCAGAAGTTTTAAAAATACAGGTTCCTGTACCTTTAAGGTGTATTGTTCCTCACAATGACAGGACAAACTGTACCAGTCCAAATCTTTTTATCTAGATTTTGAGAAGACAGCGGAGCAGTAACCCTCACTAAGTTTATGGTGGCTCCTTCTTTGAATATAATAACAACAATAAAGAGGACGATGATGATGCCCCTTCTTTTCACATCATCATCATCATCATCATCATCATCATCATCATCATCATCATCATCATCATCATCATCATCATCATCATCATCATCATGTGCCATCAAGTCAGTTCTGACTTACGACAACCCTTTTCAGGGTTTTCTAGGCAGACGGTACTCAGAATGGGTTTACCGCCCCCTTCTTCTGGGGGTGCTCTGGGTCCCCAAGCCTAGAGGAAACATTCCCAAAAAACCAACGACAATGACCAAAACCAAGCCAAGCCAAACTTAAACAGCTATCCTCTTTTATGATACCTGGGGCAGAAACAGTAACAGACCTTAACACAGGCAGTGCAGCTCATACAAGCCTGCCCCGGAAGCCACATTTTTCTTGTCTAAGGGAGAAAGCCTTGTTTTTTAAGGCTGCAGTGAAAGAGCAGATGCCTGACCAGATCGTCTCCCCTTAGGGGCACTGGGGACGGTGCCAGGGTCAGATAATTATATGCAGGAAATAAGATGAAGGGTATGACCTAATTTTAACACATAGATGTTTTGGTGCCAAAAGGACCTCTGGTGTTATTCCTAGCTGTGTTCCATATGTCTGTTTTCTCTCCTGACTTCAGCACACCCAGAAACACTGCTCAGTGCTCACGGATCAGAAGAGTAGCTGAGTTCGTCTACTGAAGCAAATTACCTTCTCAATGCAGACTAAGAGCCTGTCCAGACTGGGACATAGATGGATACATGGATCACTGTCGGTATGCTTTTCTTCAAACCAAATGATGCCATCCACACATTACTACTTGAATTGATCCACTGTGCCCCTTTTAGTGATGTCTCACATCTTCCTGGCACAGCACTAGGGCATGATGTGTGGTTTTTTTTCTGGGTACCAATCAGAGCAATCCTAATTATCTTGTCATGCAGCCTGTGAGGATGGTTAGTTTACACCCAAAGGGAGCTGTGGGCAGTGTTATCCGAAGTGACAAACCTGTGATATAATAGATGGGTGGTTGCATTAAAAGGAAAGACAGAGAATCCCCTTGCTGTTTTAATATCTCCCTGACACAGCACAATTCTAATAGTACAACACCAGTATCTTACTCACAAATCAACCAGTACACTTGTACACAAATAAACAGGTGATCAATCCCAGGCAGCAGGCTCATGGTTGACTCAGCCTTCCATTCTTCCGAGGTTTGTAAAATGAGTACCCAGCTTGCGGGGGAGGGGGGAGTGTGCAGCCTGCATACTGTAATTAAAAAATTGTAAACCGTCCAGAGACCACTTTGCTTTGTATGGCACATTCTCATAGGAAAATAAACATCTCTCAGTGTGAAGAAAAGGAGGAGTCAAATGAGAGATAAAAGATAGCGCACTAGAGATAAGAACCAGGCTACATCAAATTCCCATCTGGACAGGCCCTACTTCTGCCTAAAGCTAGCTCCAGATCACCCTCTGAGAGCATTTTTATTTTAAAAGGGGAGCTTCTCTTTCTCAGCCCACCATTTGAAATGTCACACCTTTTAAAGAAGAAGGGAGGGCTTGATACCAATTATACTAACAGTCATTTGTACCTTACCATCCTCATTTTAAGCACCCTTGCCCCTTTCCTAAGAGTTCCTACAAATGCCCATCAAGACATGGCACAAAAGATGGGGATGGAAGAGGTAACACACGCATTAATTCTTAAAATTGGATCATTTTTTTTTCAATGAGTGTTTAGCATGGAATCTGTTCATGGAGAGGAAGTCTAACAGAGTTGTCTTCTCCCCAGAGAGGATGAAATGGCGCTAGTTCACATTATTCATATATTGATCCCCCCCCCCTGTTCTGGAGACATACAAAGCAGCACAGGAACAAAACAGGCCAAGAGAAAAGGAAGGAAGGAAGGGAGGGAGGAAGGAAGGAAGGAAGGAAGGAGGACAAACCACAGTGGAAAAAAAGGAAGAGTTAAAAGGCAGTGATAAACTAAGCAATACATCACTTTTCCTGTTACTGTACTCTGTTACTTTACAGGGCTGCATAGAGGGTGGGGCAGACAAAACAATCTAATTTTACTAGCGTTTTTATTGGTCTCCAGGTCTACAAATCCAGTAAAACCGTATTCTTTCTGATGAAATGCCGTTTTGATGCAGCATGAAATTAACAGCAATTCTTAGGGATTTTCCTTCCATAGCAATGATCTTGTGCTGCTACGAGGCGTATTAGCTGGTGGCAAACAGCAAGAAAATTGTGGATGGCAACACAGAAAAAAAAGAGTGGGTAATGATGGCAAATATAGACATAATTTTTGAAAAAAATGAATATTGGAGCTGCAAAGAACAAAGGTCAGCCCGGGAAACTAGAACAATAATCTGTAAAGCCATTCTAAAGAATAGAAGATACACAGCAATGTTTCCTCACACACACCAGAATATAGTCTGAGAGGAACTATGAAAACTATACTCCCAAGTGAACACTGTACAAATACAAGAGAAATACTCCTGGGCGTACTATATATACTTCATTATACAACATATTTTATCACACTGTCTGTTTGTTGTGTTGCTGTTATAGCCCCATGGCTCTTGACAGCTGGTCATCTGGCTGATCTTGGTGGGAAGTCCACATGAAAATAATCTGAACTGCAGGGAGGCCCTCAATTTATGCCTTTTTTGCTTTCTGCTTCCATTTGGGCTTTATATCACAGTGCTGCTGTAACTAATTCATCTGAACAAAAAGTGATCAAAACAATAGGCAAGTCTTTATAGCAGCTCACATCTATACATCACAGGGTGACAAAATCTAGTAGCAAGTCACAACTTGGCCCACTGTATCAATGGAAATTACAGAGGAGTTGACTCATCAAATCTGTATTGACTCAATGGGCCCATCTGGTTATGATGTACTACAGGACTTCAGCCATTCATTCCATTGTTATCTTACTCACAGACTCAGTCCCTGTTTAAGAAGTTGCTTCGATGTACAAACTTATTAGCTTTCAGTTAGTATTGACACATACAAAGCTAAGGGGGGAAGGTTATGTGAAAATCACAATAGAACCACATTGACCGCCTTCATAAGAAAGATTGGTTGTAGGCAGAGCTAGGCATTTGTATTCATATCTCTGTGGATACAAATAGAAACCTTGGCACCTGTGGATTAGTTATCAGTGCCACGGCTACAAATGTGAACTACAGTATAGCCAATCACTTGGGTACAGCAATGGGACAGAAAGTCTCCCTGTTCAGTCCAAGAGTTGTTGGCTGTGTAGTGATGGCTGGACTCCTTCCGCAATTGGTGGTGCAGTAACAATGAGGATAGAGCCTCACTCTGCATAGAGCCTGGTAAGTGACTGGTGCGATTCTAAAAGGAAGGACCAGGATACCATCACCTGTAGTTCCATGGTTTGTATTTGTATCTGCAGAAAACTAATTCCTAGTTTTCTCCCTGAATTGGTACATTTAGGGACATAATTTTCAACTAATGCCTCACCTGAAAAATGAACCTATGGCAGTACAGTAGCAATTCAGAAAACCTCTGAATCAGCCCTAAGTACAGTATTCAGAAAGAAAGAGATTCTATTTTTTAAAAAAATTAAATTTCAAACATTTGGTAATTATAGCTAGAGTGGCTATAATTAATATGAATAAATTACTGAACAGTGACTCAACAGGTACAGCATATTGAAACCAATTGATTGAGTGACTGTGCTTTAGCTGGGATTGCCAACTGGATTTAGATCTGGAAAATATTTTCCAATGTGGTGAAATCGTTTACAGTATCTAGATAGAACAAAAACATGTTTCTTCTGCTGTTTTCTTTAAGAGAAGAGAAATACTGTAAGGGCTATCAATTACTGTTAATGGTAAACCACAATGTAAATTCACATAAAACTTTTTACAGTAAGTTTTGCCTTTTGCTTTCTAATTAGACAAAAGATGGCTGAGGTCAATGAAATTAATTAGCCTGCTTAGAAGGAAACAAGCTTTAATTGGACAGTCACAGATAATTATAGAGTTTTAAGTGCTGCTCAACTATATCTTACTTGAGAAGGTCATTATCCAGTCAACATATTAAACGATATGCACACACATGCATTTAGCATTCAGAAGTAGCCTCAAGCCCTGAAACTTGGTTACAGTGCAAGAGAAAGGAGGAGTGTGAGAAGAGCAACGTGCAGTATCTACAGCTCATAACCTGAACATTTAACAAATCTGTTATTTCATCTGTTTACAAAATGTATTCACTACCTTTCCAAATTCAGTATTTTCCTACAACAGCACAAAAAGATAGCAATGTCAGTTTAAACATACAGCAATAATAAAAAGCAAAAATGCAAGAGATATGATCTGGAAGCTGAGTCATGTCAATTGGACTTCTTTTCTTGTGAGATAAACATTTTGCTACTTATCCAAGCCTTCAGCTAACAACCCATAATGGGTGTCAGGAGGGTTGCATAGGTGGGACTTTTAGGCAGCCCCGACCATTGTACATCTAACTAGCCTATTCAGGCCATTGTCCACCTAACGATCCTATTCAGGCCACTGTCCATCTAATAAGCCTATTCAAGCCAGTGGCCTTGCCACTGACTTTCCTCAGACTGATGAAGCTGGTTGGACGTGTAGTGAAATGTTTCAATCACACAAGAAAAGATCAGTAGCCATGACTCAACGTTCAGATAACCTCACCTGGATGACTAAGATTCTTCACAGACAACAAAAGAGATATGTGTGAAAACAGTAAAATAATAAGAAACCCAGTTGCCTTCTAGTTCAGCTTGCCAAAATCTACACAGAACCACTGACTGAGACAAACAGAAATGCTACCTGTTCTATCAATTCTAGGCTGCCTAAAAAACAGCAAGAAGGGAAATGGCCATATCTGCTACAGAGGGTGTAATTTGCCTATGCAGTTCAAATCTTATCTCGGCTACCGATTTTCTAGGTGGCCAAAGGCAACTCATACTTCTCAGCTTTAAACCTTCATCTGCGCTATGGATACAACACTGATTTGTGTGACGGGTCCGAGTCTTTGACAACTAAATCCATACATGAAACTTGTGAACAAACACTCTTCTTTATCTTCTGCTGCCACCATTCATTTAAAGGAAGAGGGACTGGCACAGTTGGTAACGTTTTCAAACGCAAATGATGCTTATTGAAGTACTCTCTACTCTCGGGATGTTCCTTGCTCTCCCCGCTTGCTGTCTCTTGCTCTCTCTCTCTTCAGTTCAACGGTCACTCTTTTTTATAGGACTCAACCCCACCCACATTCTCGGATTGGTTGCCTTTTAGCGTATTCATGTACAGTATTTCACTGCAGGGGTTTCGTCACAATTTGTTTAATGGTATTTGTAACAATGGTTCAACTAAGGTGGCCAGGCAAAGGGGCGCATGAGCCCTCTCCTGCTCCCTTATTCTCAGGCATCCACAAGGACACTCGGAGGCTGCGTGCGGGGGAGGGGCACTGGGCAACGGGGCGAGCGGCACATGCCCGTGGCTATTAAATGGGGAGCAGTGGGCAACGACGGCCCCGGTCATGACGGCTGAAGAGTCCCTGCCTGCCTTTAAGAGAGCAGTTAAAACCACCACACAGACAGGCTGCCCAGAATCCAAACTGATCAGACCACCAGTATCGCAAGGAGAGTCACCTCCAATACCTGTTATGAATTATTCTATTCTCCTCTGTACATGTTTAAGAAGTCTAACTTGCTGATTGTGAGGACTAGTTTGTACCACAACCTTCTTGTTAAAAGAATACAGTGCTATAATTGCTGTGTAAATGCTCCATCTTGTTCTCCTCCCATTCTACTACAGTACTGGTTGGATTTATTTATTTATTTATTTATTTATTTATTTATTTATCTTTACAACTTATGTTTGCTGCCTTGCTCACTATCTGATTGTTTTGCCTCCAGAACCCACCAAAGAAATGAATCTCAAGGTATGATCTAAGCTACTCACAACACCTTGGCTAATGAGCATAATTCATTCCGGAAACGTGCTTATAAACCAAAACACTCTCATATCAAAGCAAATTTCCCCATAAGAAATAATGGAAATTCTGATGGTTCAAAATGGGGCCACATAGACCACATACTGTACTGTATACATAAAATGCCAAAACTCACAAAAGAAGTTGGCTAGTAATCCACATTGTTTTAATGGGATAATAATAAAGTGCAATTTGTAGCCATATAACACTTGACTGGCTGCCCCATGACTAGAAATGGTTTGAAAACATAAGAAAGAATGTTGAAAACAAATTAAATACAGTAGTACCTTGTATAAAGGAATTAATTTGTTCCAAATGAAATTATGTTAAGCAAATTTTTCATTATACAAATTTCCCATAGGAATGCATTGAAAACAGAGTAATCCCTAATCGTGACCATTTTATGTTGTTTGGATTCGCCCCATAGACGATTCTGTTAAGCAAATTTCCCCTATCTCTGGAATTTTTTATGCTGTACAGATTTATGCTACACAAACCATTTGTTATACAAGGATCCACTGTATAAATATAAATATAAAGAAAAATAAAACCCTAACTTGCACTCCCCTATTAAAACGTTCCTGGCTGATGCAAGGGAGATCTCCATTCCTTTCTTCTCCATCTTCTTTGAAGGCTGCCTGAGCCAGAACATTCTAGACAATCCCCCACAATCCAGCACGGGGGGGGGAGAGGCACCATTGGCTCACTTGTGGTCATGTGACCTGCTCCAGTGCTCCTATTGTAAGATATTGCTTGTTGATCAAGGCATAAATTTAGGAGAAATGTTTTCTTGTCTTGCAAAACGTTTTTAAACCAAGTTACTCTTAAACCAAGGTATTACTGTACTCATTAAAGTCAGGGTTTTAACTTCTAGGATGCTGAGCAAGTCAAGAACAATACTTGCATTTGCTTTATATTTAGTCCTGTGAAAGCTATTAGAAAGGGAAGAAACAGCACTATCATCCAGTCCTAAAGGGCAAAAGTTTAAAGCAGTAATAAATAACATAACAATCCTGACTGCTATGCATTCAAAATTTCTTTATTGGAGAGATAAAAACAGCTCAAGGGGAGGTAAAGGAAAAATGAGATTTTGAGTGATGCTCTATCCATTGGCATTTAAGAAATAAAAGACTGTTTGCAGGACTTTGGAATTCGATTCCTCCTCCTGTTACACAGACTGTTGTTAGTCTCTGTGCTTTAGCCATTCATGAAGTTTTAATAATAATGTTATTCAATTTGCAAGCACTTCATGGTTGCATTATTTATAAGCTACCCAATGCTGGTGAACTTTTGGCACTCCAGATGTTTTGGACCTCAACTCAGAGAATTCCAAGCCTGTATAGCCAATGACAAAGGATTGTGGGAGTTGTGATCCAAAACACCTGGTGTGCCAAAGATTTGTCACCACTGAGCTACCCCATAGGCATATCTGAGATACATGTGGGTTAATAGTAAATACTAATAAACAAACGAGACTTTTGGCCCATGGTAAATGCCTAACCTATGGAATAGGAAAGGTGGTCCTGGCTGGCCGTGATCTACAGGGACATTGTGATAACTTTCTAAATATCGGTAGTTACTTTTTAAAAAATCAGCCACAAAAACAAGTCGTTAGTAAAACAACTAATGAAGTGACAATACAGCAACTTTTGCCTTCAGCAGTTCTTAAGAATTTATTGCACCAAATCTGGCAACAGCCACATAACTGTAACACTGTTGCTTCTGAAATTTAGAACTGCAGTTGCGTGACTTGACATGGTGAAGGGGCGGGTTGGAATAATTACATCCAGCCCTCAGCAGCTACAGCACCGCTGCCTTTTAATTGGCAGCTACAATTCTGCTTTGCTTTCCCATGCATAATTCATGCAGGAGAAGAAATATTTTAAGAGAAGTCCTTAAATATTTACATGCCATTCCCTCATAGCAAGTAGGTCAAGAGAGAATGAAACCCAAGGATTTATTTCTCATATTTATTTGCTCCAACTCTCTTGTAGTGTTTCTGGTTTTCTCTGTCTCGGGAGGTGAAACAACAGAATAAAAATAATCCTTCACCATTGAGCCAGCTTAGTTTCCCATTTAAACACAGGCAAACAGAAAGGCCTGTGCCAAAAGCCCCATGAAGATTGAACTTTTTGCATTAGCTGCTGCGACGATCATTTATTTAGCACTGCTGAAGCCACGCAGCGGGATTGGTCCCTTGTGCAAAGAAATGGAACTTGGATCATCACACTGTCTTCAAAGACAAAGCAAAACAAAGAGGATGCACAAGTCGGGAGAGCAGAATGACTATTTTTTTCTTTGACTCTCTCCAATAGTATTCTGTGCTACTCGCATGTTTGTCCTATTTACTTTAATTATAGCTGTATGAGAAGCAGTTGTGCTTGTTCCTTGATATAGTGGGGAGCATCCGGTTCTTTAAAAAGAGCCAAAGTCTGCTAAAAACAAAACAAAACCCTGCTTTGCGTAGGAGACCTTAAAACCGATGACTCCCCACTTCTGAATGCAGGTAGCTTACGAAACAGAGGTCCATGTTGACAATGCACCTTGTCATGATGTGTCATGTGTTGTATGGGTTATTAATACAGTGGAACCTTGTATAACAGCTTGTATAACATAAAATCTGTACAACATAAAAAATTCCGGAGAGAGGGGAAATTTGCTTAACAGAATTGCCTATGGGGAGAATTCGTACAACATAAAAATGGGATCACACCATTTTCAGTGCACTCCTATGGGAATTTGTATAAAGGAAAACTTGCTTAACATAATTTCATTGGGAACGAATTAATTCCTTTATACAAGGTACCACTGTATACAGAAGCAATTAAGCACCAGCACTGTGCATTAGATCCCTTGTGAGAGATGCCAATTAGCAAATAACTGTGAAATATTGACCAGGCAGAGTCCCCTTATGACAATGACAGTGAGCTTTGTGCACTTGGGGTACCCCTTCATCCATGATGCCTTGGCAACCTTGTGCCTCCATGGGAAGATCTGCTTGACTCATAATGTTCAGCAGAAGACCCTTGGATCTGTGTATTGCCTACAATATTACTAGTCTCTACAAATCTGCTCTGTATTTAGAAAGAAGTGGGGGGAAATTATTCGAAGGACTTTTTTTCTCAACATACTGTAGGGCAGTGGTGGTGAACCTTTGGCACTCCAGATGTTTTGGACCACAACTCCCAGAATTCCAAGCCTGCATCGCTAATGACAGAGGCTGTGGGAGTTGTAGTCCAAAACATCTGGAGCACCAAGGGTTTGACACCACTGCTCTAGGGGGCATAATCTAAAAATGTAACATTGCATCACCCTTAAATTCAGATTCAGGATATTGGTTTTTTTATATTCTGTTCCTACCAGTTCCTCTCCACAGCATGCTTTTGACCCTGCAAGTAATCTTCCCACAGAATATCCCTGTGTCTATAATCTGTCTTTGGTGAAGGTGGACAGCACTCTTTATTTTTCAACATCTACCGACAAGGTCCAGTTTATTCTATAAATTGTGATTTTGTACCTGGGCCAACTGCAGACTAAGAGTGGAAGAAATCTACTTCTATGGAATGCCTTTTTTAAAAAATCTATCTAATAATGTAGCACTTCCCAGCACTCCTGATATTGGCCCCTGTGGTGTTAATGGGAGGGGGAGAACTGGATGGTTATCAGAGTTTCTTTTCCAATTTTAAAAAAAATCTTATTGCCATTGAGGGAAGTAATTGATGTCCATTACTGAACCATCATTGTATAAATTGTTGCTGATACAACATTAGTACTCAGTCAATTTCCAGGAGGCAAGAGAACACTTGACACACACAAACAGTTGCCATATGTCAACTGGCATCTTTTAAAGACAGGTTAGGCATTAATCCCAAACAACTACCCAAAAGCAACAAGAGGTGCTTTCCCAAAAACATTTCACTAACAATCCATGGCAAGAACCAGCTATTTCCTAATCGCTTCAGAACTCCCTAAGGCTTCTTTTATTAGTGTAGGCACCCTGGTTTGCTTGGAGGTCTTTCAACTAACATATTATATGCTAGTTGAAGTGGCAGCATTGTTCAGCAGACACTGAAATTAAGGCTTCCATTAATATCAGGCCAAGCAGCAATATTTCAGAGGAATAATGTAACTTCAGAGTTAAAAAGAAAAGAAAAACAATATAAAGAAGTAGTCGAAAGACCACAAGAATAACTTTCTGTTACAGTAATATTTCTTTCACTGGAAATACTTGATGATTTCAGAATGTAGATTTGGCTGCACTGAAAATACCTTCTGTTCTGACAATTGAAACCAGTGTGGCATGGCAGATGTCGGGTTTTGATATGGGAACGACGTACAACTTTCTTGTTCAGCAGTGGACCATATTCAGTAAACTTGGAGAGGTAAGCTTTCTGGCAACAATGCAGGGGCAAGGATGCTAACCTAGAAAGACACTGGATTAGATCCACAGAGCTGCATTTTCTTAACTTTCTCCATATCTTTGACTATCTTCCTCACTCAAGGTTCTCTCGTGGACGATACTCCACTTTAAAAGCCTAATGAGTGGGAAGTATTTGCAGGGGAGGGGCTGTGAATTAAAAATTGCAGCATCTCCTAGAGTTATTTGTAATATAAAAAGTAACTTTTGCCAGCTCTGATCTTTTTATCTATCCAAGCTGATTTTGTTTTTTGTTTTTTTATCATTTAGTAGGTGTTTTTAACTCCTTTTTTAAAAAAAAAATCAGATTTCTTTAGATCCTTATACTTCCTGTTGTTATGCTGTAAGATTTATTTTATGGTTGTTTTGTTGATTAGATACAAGGTTATATTCTGTTTTTGCATTCTTGCATTTTATTATTTTATCCTCTATTCTGTGAATTGCTCAATGTGTTTTGGCTACTGGGTGGGTGCAGAAACACACAAGTGATAGAAGGGACTTGGGAAATGGAAAAATAAAGGTGGTACTGCCTCTGGCTAGAGCCTAATACAGCCAGATCTGGATCATGGAGTTCTTAAAAAACCTTCTGTAATACGCTTCAAGATGATGCTTTATTTTGTTTAAAGAATTTTCATTTACTGTACATATATATTTGTTTAACAGAAAATCTGCTTAAAGGGAAAATTTTGTTCTGGTACTTTGCTACATTACTTTTGCATTATTTATCAAATACAGCACTTGATGTATAGAAAACCATGCTACTTTATTTTGGGGTGAAAATTCTTCCTTCATTTGTTGTTATACAATCAGTTTATGACCATAGTATGGTACTCTAACACCTTTCTGGTCTTTAAATTGCTCACATTTGTCAGGATGCTTAAAAAGAGGATACAAATAAAATGGGATGAGGAGCAACAGAGAGAGTCTCACCTTATGCTCCATTTATTCCATACTTTGAAAAATGCCATAGGATTAGTTATTTTCTAGATGACATATTTAGATTGGGTCCCTTTGGGGAGAAAGGCGGCATAAAAATAAAGTTTATTATTATATTATTAATATTTATTATTATTCTAGCACAAAGAATACTTCTCCTAGATGTATAGCATATGGTTCAGTTTCTACATATTGTGTGTGTGTGTGTGTGTGTGTGTGTGTGTGTGTGTGTGTGTGT
>JAHTLZ010000348.1:23194221-23223841 GCA_023846285.1 Phrynocephalus versicolor
CATACATACATACATACATACATACATACATACATACATACATACATACATACATACATACATATATTTACACATTTATATACCGCCCGTCTTCCAAAAGGAATTCTGGGCTTACAACCGAAAATAAAGAAATCAATAATACAACAATATAAAGAATAACATTAAATAACACAAATAAATAAACAACATAAAAACAGCATACTACAGCATAAAAAAACGGCCGGCATTCTTATTCTACTGGTCCCAATAAACTAAATTTTAAAAAAGTTAAAGGTCGCCAAACACCTCTTTAAAGAGCAAAGTTTTAACAGCTCTCTTAAAGGCAGGCAGGGACTCTGCAAGGCAAATCTCACTTGGAAGTTTGTTCCGTAACGATGGGTCGACCACCAAGAAAGCCCGGTTTCTGGTGACCATTTTCTGGGCCTCTCTACATGTGGCCACCTGTGGGTCAGGCCATAACTGATCTTAGGGAGATTGGCTCCACCAGGTATTTAGGTCCCAAGCTATGGCGGGTTTTAAAACTCAAAACCAGTACCTTTAAGCTTACTCGGAAGGCAACGGGCAACCAGTGCAAGCGAGCCAACACTAGGGTGATGAGGTCATACCTTCCTCCACCCACCAACAGTCTGGCCGCAGTGTTCTGTACCCGCTGCTATCTCCAAATAAGGGTCAAGGGAAGCCCCACATAGAGGGAGTTGCAATAATCTATCCTTGGGAGTGTGAAATCACCAGGAGGAAGCCCGAGCTGACCAGGATTGGTGAGGTCTCGAACCACTCGGAAGAATTCCACCTGACGGTTCGAGGCCACATCAATTCTCAAGGAGGTATAGGATATTTTGGCCTCCCTGATTACACGGACGTAGCGCCTGGCCAGCGAACAAACTACAGCCTGAATAATCTCTGACTGGTTCTTCTACCATCTGCCCTCAAGTTCTTGCTTCATTGCCCACAAATCATCCATGAACTACAGCCAAGTATGGGCTCCGCACTGGAGAAGACGCTTGGGGGCGATCCGGTCAACAGCCCGGGCAGCATCTTCACACCATCTATCCACCAAGGCACCAACCAGGTCATCAACCAGACCATCAACAGAGAAATGTTCAGGTCCAGAAGCCTTTGAGGGTGTGCCCAAACTAAGGGCTTAGGGTCCCCGCGAGGTGGGGCAGCGATAGCCAGGGATAGTCATTGCAATCACACTCAACATTTTAAGGCAAATTGGACATACTAAAGATTGACCTTTTGTTGTGGTATGCACACTCAGTGGAAAACACAGGTTTGCTACTAGGTAACATGTGAATTTCTTCTGATAAGTATGATGAACACAGTCTAAATCATGGGCTTTCTTTCCAAATTTCTACTGGCTCCTCTGATTTTTAATGTAGCTGCACAATGAAAATGCAGCCAAATCCTGATGAAAGACCATAAACAAGAGTTTTAAAATATCAAATAGGATTTTTAAGGAGATGGTTGCCTGATGATACAATACTGTATTTCTAAAGTGCAGTAGAACCGGCCTCACAAAGGAATTTTGGTACATTAAAAGCAATATAGAGCAAATAATCTTGGAAACTGCAGGTTTTTCCTCCGCTGCAAATACTGAGCCATTTTGTCTTATGCTGAGTCAAACCTCATTAGCCTGAAGCTCACGGACCTTTAAGGAGGCTGCAACAAGTCCTACCCGATAAAGAGCCCCCCGGGGCCAGCTCTTTTGTGTGCTTTCCTACCCATATATTGTTGAACGGGATGAATTCAACCAAGGCTCCTCCTAATTCCAGTATCCCCATGAGTCAATCCCTCCAGTCCCTCTATTTGTTGCCCCTTGTGTTGCTATCACAGAAACCTTTTTCTGTCCCAATTACAGTATCCGCTCCATAGCTAGAACACACTTTTCATTACACTGCAGCAGATTGCAGCAGAATGAGTGTATTGAGGGGGGTAGGGGTGGAATCCTGATTCACCTGTCCTTTCTTTCCAACCCTCTCTACAAACCAACTGTATTTTTATTGCCTTTGGGCACCAACAGAACAATTTTCTTTTCAAAAAATACAGAAGCAATGAAATGAAAAGGAGATGCCCACATAAAGCACATTGGTGTCTTTCGATGATGAGATGTGGGATCGCAGGCTTATACAGCTGAAAAAAAGCTGGATGTACAACACAGTCATTTCAGAGGATAAAAGTACATTGACAGTCAGACCGTCTGGAACTTGACGTAATTTGCTTTCCAGATAACACAGTGTTTCCCAACTTGGGGGGCGGGACCCCTTTGAGGGGGTCGGACGACCATTTCACAGGGGTCGCCATGAGCCAGTGAAGAAAAAGGCACAAATGGCTTGGGTCTGGAGGAGGAGGTGGAGGAAGAGGGGGGTGGAAGAGTGAGTTACAGCTTGATAGGTTGGAAGGGGATATCAGTCAATGGCACTGGAGGCTGTGATTGGCTCAGGGTGCCTCTATGGAACCTGTGACAGTGGCCTGCCAAAAGGGGCTTGTGGCCTCTTCCAAGCAGGGCAAGAGGTCACCACAACATGAGGAAATGTATTAAAGGGTCGCGACATTAGGAAGGTTGGGAACCAATGAGATAACAAGATTAACATCAGGTCTAGTTCTGGCCAAAGTGTTTGCCAGTCAGAAAGCAGAAGTGCCAGTGAGACTTTGTGCAGGGTCTAGCTTTGTTTCTCTCACTCTGGAGGGAAGCCTTGGAAGCCTCAGAACTAGTCCGGAGAGGCCTACTCTAACTCCCAATATATCTGAATCCGATGCACATGTAAGATTACTAATGTAAAAAATGAAAATGTTCTTCCAGCTTCTCGTTTCCCTTAATAACCACCCATCAGACAAAGAGCTCTGGAAAAGAAAGTGAGTCGTGTGTGCAAAATGCAAGAGGATTAGTTGCAAGGACACGGGAAAACAGGCTTGGGGAAAAGATGAAGAATGAAGAGGTTCTGTGGAGGAGAGAAAACTCATGACAATGATGGGTCCTTTCTAAGGAGATAGGTGGGGCAAAAATATTTTAAATAAATAAATAATGCTGAAAGGAACCAACCCAAAACTCCATATCTTTATGGTGCATGGCCATATGAACAACGACTCTTGAACCTTTCCTACAAACTGCATAACATAGACAGCAGGGATGTTCCAAACACACCATCAAAGATTCCTTGTTAGACTATCAGAATTGCATGGAGCACTTATACAGTGCAAACACTTCTGGAAGTTAGAACCAATTCAGCCTCGATTCCTTGAAAATGATCTCCTGAGAAAGGTATATGTGCTAATGTGGGCTAATGCAACGGCCTACTTAGTAATTATAGAACATTTTACTGTCAAATGCTGCCATACAGATTTCCTATGAACATCCTATCCCTCAGACTGCAAAAGTGAGTGCAGAGGGCTCCCTTTCCTCTTGTGTGTGTACTGTGTGGTTACAGTCGTGACCGACTCTTTGTGACTCCATGTCCATGGAGTTTTCTTGGCAGGAATACTGGAGTGGCTTGCCAGTTCCTACTCCAGGCGCCTATAGCACCTGGTATTCCTTGGAAGTCTCCCATCCAAGTACTAACCAGGGCCGACCCTGCTTAGCTTCCGAAATCAGGCGAGATCGGATGTGTGTAGGTTTTTTCATTGTGAACCTTGGGGTAATGAATTGTAAGTGGCTTACGTGGTATGGAGTATGAACTCTCATGCAAATCCTTACAGCCCTCTCTCTGTATAAAAACATACTCTACATAAAGTTCAGTAGCAAAAATTTTTCAATCGGTGACAACTCTGGGGGCCATTTGCCCTCCTCAGCATAAACAGCAGTCTAGAATGATGGAAGTTGCAACCCTGTAGGACAACACAGTTCCAACGTCTGAATTAAAGGTGTGTGTCTGTCTTCTGTTTCTGAGTGGCACGCTTAAGGCTTCAGGTGCATTTTAAGTAAAATAGTATCTTCTAATGGAGCAACATTGATACCTGGCTAGATCATAGAACAAAAACGCCTAATCACTCTCTTTATGCTATACAGTATTCCTTTTTATATCATTTCTTGCTTGGAATTTAGATTTGGTCAAATAGTCAAGCACCCACAGTTCACCCTTCTGTTGTCCGTCTTAGGAATGAAGCCCCCAGGCCAAAGGCTCAGACAGTCAGAACATAAAGTCCAATAGAAATCCATAGCCTCTGAAGTCAGGGAGGAAAGCTCAGCTTGGTAACATATACATATCAATAAAATAAGGAATTTGTTTACCAGACACTAAGACTATAAGGCACATCCTGGAAGGGAAATCATCAAGGGAGGTAGAGATTCCCCATCTCTATAGCAGAACCAATGACTTTGCCTCCCTCACATTTTCAGCCAATTAGATGTAGGATCCAAATATTAAGTAAATATCCATTGAGGTTGCATGACTTTATGACTCTTTGTTGTTGTATAAAACTCTTTTACACTGTATGTCTGGGGGTTTTCTCTGCCATTAAGAGAAGACCCTGGCTGATTCCTTATTGCATATCAATAAAACTGGACTTTGGATCAGTTGGTTGCGTCTCTTCCTGACCTCTTGCCAGAGTAAATTTACACGGTAACAACATGAGCAAAACAGATTTCCTTCTGTTGTTCCAGTTTTTAAAAATCTTTCATGCATTTTTTGTTGTTGTTGTTGCTGCTGCTGCTGTTACATACAGTATGAGTGACAGTATCTGAAAATAGTTCCATCTTCATATTGTCTGAATCCATGATCCTGTAGGAACGAAAAACCACCAACTCTAAAAACAGACTAGATGAAGATAAGGCAATGAGCAGCCACTTGTTGCAATAGCTGCCTTCGGGAACAAAAGACACATGCCTTTGAACATCCATTCTAGGAGAACTCAAGGAGGAGGAAACTATTAATCCCATGCCCTGTTTATGGGCTTCCCGGTGACATCAGAATAGCCAAGGGGAGAAATAGGAAACTAGATTAGAGAGGTCTGACCCAGCATCTTCTTATTTTCTTATGTTTCTCCTTTCTAAGGTTAAGCAACAAATAACATTTATATAAGAACTGATTAGTCATTATATTTGTACATTTGGCCCACCCACCCCACCATACTTTTTTCTGTGCTGAAATCTTTTTAGCTTCATTTATCACTGGCACAACTTGTCTACGATAATCTTCTGACCTGAAAGAGGATTCTTAGATCATTCAGGTTCACACGTTTACTCCTGTTTTTCAGTAAACCGCAACAAGAATGGTTTCAGAAAAAATACTTAGTTGCATTTTAACCTATACTAATGACAATAAAGAGCTCCTGTTTCCCAGAAGGAAATAAGTGTAGGGTTGAAACAAAGAGGGCATGTACTTCATAACCATGTGAATACCCAAACCAAACACAGATTTGGTTGGATCCAGAAGAGCTCTCCTTATAGTCTTAAATATTGATTCACAAAAGCCTACCAGTTCACCTGGGACCAAGAGAAAGAGGGCTTCACCTGGTATTTTGCCAGACCATTGGCCATGCATTCTATATAATCCAGTGCATTTAGAGCACACAAATTAAATAATACCCCAGTTTTGTGTGATGGTTTAGTACCAGGGTGAGCAACTGTGCCCCTTGATATGTCTTTTGGATTGCAATTCTCATACACCGCTACCCACGTCCACTTTGTACCGCAACAAACTAAAATGGGTAATAAATCTTGTTGCGGTCACGTGGTTTTGTTGCTGTTCCTATGTCCCCAAGGACGTACTTTATTGTTACGTAAATTGTGACCCGCATCAAAATGCATTTTGTTGTTTTCCCAAAGCACTATTTTTTAAAAAAAAAAAATTAAAACCCGATAGGTAGGTATATCAGTATATCAATTTTCATTTGTCATTTGTCCAACCTCGAATACTTCTTTTTTGGCTTCTTTCTTTCTGTGCACAGTGGCTTCTTGTGCTGTGAATTTACTGCCATGTGGCTGCTCCAAGTAGTGCCACTAGGTGGCCCTCTCTATGGTGATGGAACATTTATGCAGCAGATTAAACGGTACCCCATGGAGCGTGTACCGGTTTAAAAACCCTAACGGAACAGCGACAAGGATTCCACCACCCGGAGGCCACGTACAAGGAAGATGCGCTGGGTCGCACTTCGGGGGGGGCGTGGTCACATTTTATTTTAGATCCACATTTCTTAGCAACAAAGTAGCCATGGGATAACAGCCATAGCCACTCCTCACCACTGATGATACAGGCTAAGGTCAGAAACACCAACAGGACCACAGTTGTTTAGTTGTTTACTGTACTAAAATGAAATATCTAGAGCCAACTAAATGAAGCAGAGCACTGATCCAAAAGCATACATGCATAGATCCTCCATTAGTGTGCAACAGGGGACCTTTTAAAAAGTGCACCTTATCTGCAATCTGGGGTGTTACACTGGTCTCATCAGAGAATATTAACTGCATAAAGTGTGGCTCAATCCAATGTAGCTCCTTCTCCCTAGAATTCTCTATTTTTGTAGATTACCCAATCTTTTAGTAAGAAATTGTACCAAGAATGTTTATTCCACCTGCCCAGAAGTGGAAACATGGGTTCATATGCTCAGGCACATTCCTGCAATCCACAGTTTGCCAAAAAGCTTCCTACTGACCTTTGCTATTTCTCCAAGAGATCAATTCCTGGCCGCAGCAAATAAACACAGTATGAGATAAGAATGCTGGATCCTCTAAGGCAGTCGTTTAACGAAATGGTAGCTTTCCTTAATTTCATAAAACAATTACTGGGAAGAAAGAATACTGTACAAGCAAGATCTAATGGCTTGGTAATGGAACTGCAGCTAAAGGCTATATCAGAAAGATATGCTATCGTGGTTTTGTTTACCATATTTAGTGTAGTACTGGATACTTTTTGGATATTTGTATTCTTGCTGTTTTTAGTTTTAAATAGTACTTGAAAAATGTTAGCTCCCTTGGGTCCCTTTTAAGGGGAACCCCCCCCCCCCCAAATTACAGTTTGGCAAGAACACAGTTCTCTCCTCAGCTTAATTCCGTGTTATCAGATGACCCTCAATTTGTAGTCTAACAATTTTAGGCAAAAAAATACACTTATACATGGAGAAATACTGTAAATAAATGGGATGCTAGGCCTCAGTCTATTCATAAACCTGCACCCATCCCTGTGACCACTTTTTAAGTACCTAAGTGGGTGATTTATGAAGGCTGCAATCCTTTACACACTCACCTGACAGCATGTCCTAATTAACTCAGTAAGGCTTGATTCAAAATATGGAAGCTCCACTCAATAGAGAAGACTGTGATCCTATGCAGAATTACATGGCAGAATCGGACCCAGTGCATTCAGAGTGAACATGAGTCATAAGAAGCACACAGAAGAAAGCTATATTTCTCTCTCTCTTTCACTGCCTGTGTTTTATAATTTGTTTTCTAGGATTATAATTATTCATTTTAATCATTTAGTTGCACTTTATTCTTGCACTCTTGCTCTTGAAAGCTCCTTGTGCGCTCAAACGCAGGCTAAAATAGGGAAATAAATAATTTTATAATAATGAAGTTGAAAATCTTCTCAATATTGAGCTGTCCTGGATGTAGAGGTTACTATTTCATTTGAGACAATCTGCAATATCCCAAAATGGAAGGAAGATAATGGCTCACTGGAATGTCTGTTCCACATCAAAGAACACCCTTTACTGTTGACACACCAAACTATTTCATGCCACCAGTTCAGTTAGCACAATGTCCCTTCCTTTCGCCAATATGAATTACTTTTCTACTTACACAGCATTTACTGGAGAATATTTTTAGAACTTTCTGGAAAAGTGCTTTTACTAGCTGGTACTCAAGAGAGACAAGAAGATGGCGGAGGAACATAGAATACTTCGCTGTGGAGAAGTGAGGGTGAGCTTCCACGGGCACCGTTCAAACATTATTGTTTGTTCTGCTTAAGTGCAGATTTGCTCCTCTTTAAAAAGAGGTTATATCACATTTTTAATATTCTCAATTAAAAACTCACAATTAGTTGTTCAATGCCAGCAGAGACCTGCTGTCTACAATAGGTCTCTTTAGTCTGTAATAGGTTTCTTTTTTTCTCCTTTTTTTACCAGGAGGAGGGGGGGCACTAAAACACTTGTTATTAGTAGTAATATGGAGGAGGAACCAGAGCATGTTGCCTGCCACAGGAGAAACTGTTTAAGGAAATCTTAAACCATTCTTTTGTGTCTCTCATAATAACAAAACAATGAAACATGAATCGCAAGGGGTCAGGAAGGGAATACAGTACTCTATATGTACTGTATAGGGCTGGTGCTGCTCTATTTACAGCCTAATGGGCAGTATGACTACACTTAGACCTAAGCCTCCTAGGAAACACTGGAGCCATTTCTGATCTGGAGAAGTAGCCCACAATCTAGGTCAGTGTTGGTGAATCAATGGGTATTTGTACACGACCCCTAAACTCCGCCGCAAATGGCTCCCAGCTCCGGAGCTTAAAATTGTTTCCCCACCAGCTCCAGAGTTTACAGAAAATTAAGTGCGACCATGCCACCTAAGCGTGTCCCAGCGCACTTTTCAGGTACCTGCTCTCGGAGGGTGAAAAATCCCAAATCCAGATGTAACCTAGAGTGCCGGGCTCTCCTCGCTTCTGTTTGTTGTTGTTTTTTGCCTCCCGCCCCTTTAAGAGAAGGAATCAGGACGACGATGGGGCTCGGGGCGGCTTGGACCGGCAGACGGAGGTGAGCCTGCATTTTTCTCTCTCTTTTTTTCTCCCTCCCCTCACACAGACAGGAGCAAGGAAGTGCGGAGCGGGTGGGAACACAGGAAGAGCAACGAACCCCCCAAGATCTCTGGTCCGAATTTAAGTGGCCAGCAGATCTTAGGGGTCGTGTGAAAAGGCCCAATGGCATGGGTGACCTTTCTGTGGCCACGAAACCTCGCCCCCGCACAGCCACAGCACTTCCCCCTCCGCTCAGAGCATGCCACTGTGCAGTCTCTAACAAGAGAAAGGCAAGATATGTAACTAAACCCTCAATGGCCTGCCATCTATAGGTGGAGTGTGTTTGCTGGGTTTGTGGGATTAGAGGTTCCTGTGGCCCATTTAAAAATGTCACCCATCTTATTCTGCTCAAAAATAAAACAACAAACACATTGTTCTCAGCTTCTAAATGGAACGAAGTATCTTCCTGTTCTTAATTTTCCACGGCCTATTAAGAACGTGCAGAAAGCCTAATGATACACTCTTAAGTTTTCTCACATTTGCACCATGCCATTTATTAATCAGCTGCAAATCTACACAGAGCTAACTTGGCTCTACAGAACTGTTACAAAATTAAGCTGTGTAAACTGTAGTTTTATAAGAGATAGCCATGTTACGTAGTTTGTGCCAGCATATTGCAAACTGATTGTTCTGAAAGGAGGAGCCCTGAACAAGCGTTATCAGGCAGCATTCAGAATGAGAATCAGAATACTTTTATTGGCCAAGTGTGGTTGGACACACCCAGAATTTGTTTTGGTAAAATATGCTCTTGATATAAAAGGAAATATAAGAATCAGATAGTCAACAAGAAAAACACAGTACAACAATACAATATAACCCATTATTTAAAAGGAAGAAGAGAAGTAAAAATTAATTATTCAACAGTTTGATAGCACTTGGAAAGAAACTATCTTTATATCTAGTTGTCCTAGTATGCAATGCCCTAAAACGCTGCCCTGAGGGTAACAATCGAAACAGATTATGTCCTGGATGCCCTCTTTTTAGCTTGTGTGGTATACAATTCCACAATAGATGGCAGATTAGTAGCAATAATTTTTTCTGCAGTTCCAATTATCCTTTGAAGTCTATATCTGTCATGCCTAGTCGCAGAACTAAACCAGACAGTTATAGAGGAACAGATAATAGATGCAATAGCACCTCTATAGAATTGAATCAACAGTTCTTTTGGCAGTCTGAACTTCCTAAGTTGATGCAGAAAAAACATTCTTTGTTGTGCTTTCTTAATAATACTTTCAATATTAGATGACCATTTTAAATCTTGAGATATAATAGTACCTAAAAATTTAAAAGGACTCCACTATTTAAAGGACTCCACTATTGACACTAAGTTATTTGATATCATAAGAGGTGGCTGTATAGAATGAGTCCTCCTAAAATCCACCACCATTTCAACAGTTTTGCATGTGTTTAATTCGAGATTATTTTGAGTACACCATAAAACTAGTTGTGCAATCTCTTGCCTATAGGCAGATTCATACAATCATTAGTATATAAGGAAAAAAGAAATAGAGAAAGCACATAGCCCTGAGGGGCTCCTATGCTAACCTTGCTAATATCTGATATAATTTTACCTAACTTCACCTGCTGCTTTCTGTCTGTTAGGAAGCTTACAATCCATTTACAAGTGTAATCAGGTACAGACAGCTGTTTTAATTTAGTCATAAGGATATCTGGAATAATAGTGTTAAATGCAGAACTAAAATCAACAAAAAGAACCCTTGCATAAGATTTTGGAGACTCAAGATGTTGCAATATATAATGTTAGGACATATTAATAGCATCATCTATTGATCTATTTGCAGGGTAAGCAAATTGCAATGGATCTAATGACAAAGCTGTGATAGATTTCAGGTGAGCCAACACTAGTCTCTCAAAAGTTTTCATGACCACAGAAGTTAAAGCAACTAGTCTATAATCATTCAATTCCTTGACAGAAGATTTTTTTTTGTACTGGAATAATCAAGGAATGTTTGAAGCAAGAAGGAACATAACCCATCTCCAGTGATCTATTAAAGATGCGGGTAAAAATAGGAGCCAGTTGTTCAGCACAAACTCTTAAACAAGAAGTGATTTTATCTGGACCTGGTGCTTTCCTTAACTCCTGTCTGCAAAACAGACCTTACAACTCCTTCTCTGTGATCACCAAAGATGGAGGACCCGATGGCATGGGGTAAATTTCCACAGGCTCAGTTGTTGTTAAATCTGAGATGGAAATTGTAGGAATAGATGGTTGCAGTTTCCTCTCAAACCTGCAGTAAAACATATTCAAGTCATTCACCAGTTAATGATTTCCTTCAACATGGAGAGGAGGTTTACTATGACCAGTAATGGTTTTAAGAGTTTTCCACATATTTGCTGATTCATTTGTTGAAAACTGGTTCTTTAACTTTTCAGTGTAGTTCCTTTTGCTGCTCTAATTTCTCTGGTCAATATATTCTTAGCCTGGTTGTACAATGTTCTATCACCCTTTTTGTAGGCTTCCTCTTTGGTATGACGTAGCTGTTTGAGTTTAGTTGTAAACCACAGTTTGTTGTTACTGTAAATTTTCACATTCTTAGATGGCACACATAAGTCCTCACAAAAGCTGACATATGATGCTATAGTGTCTGTGAGCTCATCCAAATCAGTAGAAGTGTTTTCAAATAGGTCCCAATCAGTGCAGTCAAAACATGCTTGCAACTTTAACTTTGCTTCTTCAGTCCACGTTTTCACTGTTTTAATTGTTGGTTTTAAGGTTTTAAGCTTTTGTTTGTAAACAGGTACAAGGTGAACCATACAGTCATCAGAATGTCCCACAGCTGAGCGTGATAAAGAGCGATAAGCATCCTTTAAAGTTGTATAACAATGATCCAAAATATTTTCCCCTCTAGTAGGGCATTCTTGATCACTTAAAATATTTCTTTGGATTAGTTACTTCAGAAATATGCAGATTATGCAGAATTATGCAGATTATGCAGATGCTACAGTTCACCACCACTCTGCCTTCTGCCTTTGGATGTGGCATGTCCTGTTGGATCTAGACTAGACAAGCGTCACTTAATGGAAAAGAAACCGCCTTCAAGAAAAACTTCAATGAAGAGACATTCCAGAGAAATTGTCAAAAATCACTTCATTTCCAAAGCAGCAATGACTGTGTCTTGCCTGTCATTATATACAGTACAATCATTTCTGTAGCAGCCAGCTGCATTCCCAGTATCCCACTAGTCAATGAAAGCACAGTGGAATCTGTCATAAAGTAGTTCCTTCATAGCAAGAGGCATCTACAAATCAGGAAGGGTGGGCAGCCGGAAAGGGGGGGGGAGCTGCAGGGTGACGGAGAATTGTATAGTACAAAGACTAAAAATAAAGACCACCCTCTTTGGGCCTTTTTACACGACCCCTAAGATCCGCTGGTCCCTTAAATTCGGACCAGAGATCTTGGGGGTCTGTCGCTCTTCCTTCCTCCCCACCACTCCGCACGTCCTGGCTGCTGGCTGCGTGAGGGGAGGGAGGAAAAAAAGCCTTTAAAAGGGACTAAAGAAAAAGCCTTACCTCTGGTGCCTGCTCCGAGCCCCGGTGGGAGCCACGATTACTTCCTGGTTCCTCTTAAAGGGGCCGGAGGCAAAAGAAAAACAACAAAAAGAAGTGAGGAGAGCCGGCACTCTCCGCATCAAAATTTTCCACCCTCTTCAAGCAGGTACAAGAAAAGTGCGCTGGGTCGCGCTTAGGTGGGCGGGGTCGCACTTAATTGTCTGCAAACTCCGGAGCTGGTGGGGAAACATTTTTAAGCTCCGGAGCTTGCAGCCATTTGCGGCGGAGTTTAGGGGTCATGTATAAACGCCCTTAGCTACCTTTGTACCTTGCAGTACAAATCTGAAACAATTCTAAATCTGAAACAATTCTAAAAGACCCTGAGAATAAGCAGGAAAGAAAATGGAAGCTTTGTTCATGGGGGAGAAAAACCTAACTTTGTGAAACTGGAGGTCAAATTAAGGCACAACTCTAGCTTAATCCACTAGCTGCATGCAACACTTGGAACACGTGTAAGTTGTGCTACGGACACAGCTAATGTTGATATCCCTACCTCAAAAAAATGTTGGAGGATTATTTCTTCCTCTGCAGAAAACCAGAGAAATTGCACTTTCAATGTTTCTTTTCCCACAAACTGGTCAGAACATTTCAAAAGAGCATTGGCAGCACACAGCTATAACACAAATCTCAAACTTCCTTTGGTGTAATAACCATGACCCAGATGGGGTGCTGGGGTCGTTAGTACATCTCTGCAATATTAACCATGTATAGTATGCCTTAGTAATACTAAATCATACCCAGTGGAGCCTCCCTCCACCACCACCCCCCAAAAATGCAAGGACCGTAAACACATTTAGGCGTCCCATGGATAACAACAGCACCTTGACAGAAAGCCGACAGCTTTCTTTTTTACTCCACAAGTACAGTATTACCCCAGTATCCTCTGGGGATTGGTTCCAAGCCTTCCCGTGGATAAGAGAGAACACCAAAATGTCCCCAAAACTGCTGTTTTGTGATAGTAACTTGCTTTTCAGCTGCTGTTTATGATGGTAGCTTGCTTTACGGCTGCTGTTTTATGACAGTAAGCTTGCTTTACAGCTGCTCTTTGTGACAGTTGCTTGCTTTGCAGCTGCTGAATTACTTATTTATTTATTCCTCTGCCAACCATGGATAACTGAATCAGTGGATAATGTATCAGTGGATATGGGGGTCCTACTGTACCCTTGGATTGCTTCTGACACAATGAATCCTAGATTTCTGCAGCTGACTGATTCTTCTGTGGTAAACGTGCACGAGTTCTGTTCAGCCCACAATCACAACCAGCCCATTTCACTGTACAGGTTGATCATTACACCGTGAATTTACAGATGTTCTAGGGCTAGAGTGGCTTGGGAAGAAGCTCAGTAAGAATCAATTGTTAGGTATTAGACAATGGTCAAAATCCTAGTGCTTACAGCATAACAAGTTGCAGTAGAGCAGGTCCACTGAATGAATGGGGGTTTGTTAAGTCAGCTCCTTTGTCAGTTCCTCTGAATCAATACAGGGCTATTCCCGTGTGATTTACTACATTAAGCAACAGTCTGGGATAGTGTGTAGTAACAAGATGAATAAAATATTATACCTGGCAACTGTGACAGGAACTATTTGCATCCCGATCAGTTTCCTGGTCGAATGTTATCAGTGTCAGGAGCCATTGCCCTTTGGATTCTATTAAATGAGATCACTACTAAGCCAATCGGCCAGAGCAGGTTTTGCAACAGCCCTCTTGCGTTGGACCAAAGAGGTGGCAAAAATGTGAAAGGCCAGGAAGTAAAAGCCGGTTCATCTTTCAAGTCTTGATCTTTGTGAAACTAGAATCAGATGTTCCACACACGTGAAGGAGGCATCAACTGACTTGAGGAAATGCGAACAGTGTCAGAAATATCACACCCAAGTTCTTAAGGGGAGAACAATAATAAGGGAGGGGAATGTAACACCGGACAAGCTCAATAAAGTTTGGACACATTCACTGACTATGGATCACTTGGCCGTTTGAGGGAGAAGAGAAAATGGGACAGGCATTCTCTTTTGTCCCAAGTCCTTTGCAGAAGCGTTGAAGCAATACACAGGAAAAAGAAAAGGCAAAAGCTGGAGAATAAGGCTGATGAACAGAGAGCAAAGTGTTAGCAGTTTGTCAAATAAAATGAATACTCATTATAAAAGGACACTATAGTACAGTATACTCAAATAAGCCACCATTATTGATACAAAACCTCCAAAACAATAGTGTTACTGTCTTCAAAAATATAGAGCTTCTGCTCATCTTCCTGATGTCCATATCTCAAGCCAACTGCACAGTGGAAACAGTGATAAATAACTAACACGGTGCCTAAGAGGTCACCTGATTGAAGTTTATAAAAGGGGACGGCAAAGAATGAGATGGTTGGATGGTGTTATCGATGCAACCAACATGGATTTTAAACTTTGTGAGGCAGGGGAAGTCGGAAGGGCCTGTCATGCTCTGGTCCATTTGGTCATGAAGGGTCGGACATGGAACGACTGAACGACAACAACAACAACACAGTATGGACAAAGTAGATATGGAAAAGCTGTTTTCTCCATTGCACAACACTAGAACTAAGAGGCACTCCATAAAACTTTTGGGTGCTTTAAAAAAAAGGGTAAAGCTTCCCCCTGCACATGCGTGCTAGTTGTTTCTGACTCTAGGGGTCGTGTTTATCTCTGTATTCAAGCCGAACAGCCAGTGTTGTGCAAGTCCACGGCCATGTGGCCGGCATGGCTGCAAGGAAACATTGTTTTTGCCTTCCCACTTTTTACGGCAGTACTCATTTATCTACTTGCATTTACATACTTTCAAACTGCTAGGTTGGCAGGAGCTGGGGTTATCAGTGGGAGCTCGCTCCGCTGAGTGGCACCTGGGATTCGAACCACCCAGCTGCCGACTTTGCAGCCAACAGTTTTGGGAGCCTTAGTTCGATGAGCCGCTATGCCCCATTTTAGGTGCTAGACCTCAAACAAATAAGAGAAAGTACTGTTTCACCCAGAGGATCACTGGCCTGTGAAACTCCCTGCCAGAAGAAGTAGTGACAGCTGTCAGGTTTAACAGGTTTAAGAAAGGATTGAACATGTTCATGGAGAACAAGGGTATCAATGGCTATCATTATGGATGCCTAAAGACAACCTCCGGGTTGGAGAGGAAGGCAGGATATCTCTCAATGCCATTTGCAGGGAATCGTAAGCAGGTGAAGACATCTGCTTGGGAATACCCTGAAGCAAATGGTGAGCCATGTGCAAGACAGAATGCTGGACTGGATGGGCTGTGGCCTGTTCCAGCAAGGCTGTTGTTATGTTAAGATTTAGTAACCATCAAAGTTCTGTCCCAGGTTTAAAGACTTCTAGTTCTTTCCTAAGTAGCTATGTCAATTTCTGCAACAACAAAAAGTCCATAATTATTTTCAAAAGAAAATAATTTGACAACACTGATCTTGACCCAATTTAAAGATTTTATACATCTCAGCTACCTTATCCCAATGTGAAATTTGCATGTGAGATGTATGATATCCAATAGCTTGGCCTCACTTGGTCACCAGCCCTGGGATTAAAATAAATGCAAGAAAATTGTGTTATATGAAGTCCTGCTGGCCTTTTAAGTACTTTCCAGACTAATGGCTGGTACCCTTGTTTAAGCAAGACAAAAGACTGAGATGTAAAGGGCAATATCAAAAGCCACACCAGTGATTCAGACTTAACATTGCTGCCTAATCTGCATGGCTTTATCCCAATCCCTTCTCTACACACTCATTTCCACATGTTGGCAATGTCTTCCCGAGGCTAGCATCACCTCAAAGATGCAGCTAGGCATTGTGTCACAAGTTGGCCTTTGCTCCATACTAAGCGTGTAAGAACTTGGCGTCTTTTCCACAGATAAAAGATGTGTAAGATAAAACCTGAGCCTGTCTGTTAGCCGCCGCTAAGGTGCAAGTACCAGTCTCGGTGACGGTCTATGATGTTTCCCTGAAGGCAGTGTTTGTGCAACTTGTTAATTCTTCAGTATTTTCTCAACAAAAAGTACTGACTCATAGTCACAAACAGGGTTGACCTCTGTCTTCTGGTCTTGTGCATGAGCTGCTGCCATCGTCTTAAAAACAACCCATTCCTTCTCACAGGGAAAAGACAAAGAATGAAAAACTGGCACAAACATCTGAAAAACGAGGTTGCAATTTGCATGAATATTAAATATTGACAAGAAATGCTATTTATAGGTGTACAGGTGTGAGCAGAAATCAGAACAGCCTGTGGCAAAGTTTAGATTTAAATAAAATGACACTAATTTTGTTAAAAAATACAATCAGTAGGCAGCAGGGTAGACGTTGAAAGACTTCTCTCACCTTCATCCTAGCATGAGTTCAACGTAGAGGTCAAAACAAATGCTGTATCTTTCCAAAACACGCCAATAATTTTGAATTCTGTTCAAGGTTCACATTATTAGCTCAAGTAATACCAGCGCATCAAAAACTAGCCAATACACAGTTTCTCGTGAGTTAAAAAGGAATCAACAGGATTATACTGAGACCTTAGGCAAATAAAATAAATGTTAATGTCTGAAAGACAGGGAAAGGGTTATGAAAATCTCATTGGGATCCAAGCTGTACATGACTATTTTGGTAAAAGTGTGTATATGCTTCTTTTTACAACTGAAAATAAGATGGTTTAAATGCAAATCTTATATGTCAGATATTCCATATCTCTAATGGACACAGCATCAAACCAAGATCATATGCCTAATATTTCCCTCAAAAAAGGGAACATTGAGTGAATCCAAGGAATCAGGAATAAGAATAATACAAAGCCTTAAACTACACATTGTATTCTCCATTTCTTTATACAATTCTTAAGATACTGACCATCCCATTTCTCTCCAAAAATACACTGAGTCTTCTCCTGGTGTATACACAAGTTTTGCCAGGCCAAATGAAGTGTCAATTTTTTTTCCATTCTGTGCTTTGTTTTTTCTTTGGCTGCTGGCCCCACTGCCTCCCCTACCTGGTCCTGCCACCTTCTATCCCACCACCATCTTCAAAGACAGTGGCTTAGAGGAGCCAGGCTTGTTCTCTTTGAAGATGGCGGCAGCAGAGGAGGAGGAGGAAGACAAGGAGAAAACAGAACCTGGTAGGGAGGCAATGGGCCAGTTGGGTGGGTGGGCGGGCAGCAGGGGGTGGAGGCAGTAGTTTCCCCTTCCCCAACCCCTGAATTGGAAAAAGAAATCACAAACTGGTTTGTTTTTCTGCAGGTTCAGGGTTGTTCATGGTTCGTTGTTAGGCATGAACAATTCATCATTTTTTGCTAGTTCGTACCCATCGATACCTGGGCCTGGGTTCAAATCCTGGTTTATTATAAGAAACTCATGGGGAGAGGACTGATAAAACTAATTCACAAATACTTCACTTACCTTGAAAACCCTCTTAGGGTTATTATAAGCCAGTTTCACCTTGACAGTGCATAAGATAAAAAACATATGACAATTTTATCCTATAGTATTGGTATGAATTTCTGGTGTTTAGAAATAAAGGAGGTACTACTACAATTGCACATTGAAGAGTACACTTTAATGAGGTGACTGAGCTGAAGAGAGTAAGATGCAACTTAAAGTTGGCTCTCATCCAGTTACCATTACATCATCTCCACTGCCCTAAATGCATCTTTTTAATCCTTGTGTCAACAACCAGTCCCCAGCCCAACCCACTACATAGTGAAGATAAAACAAAGAGGAGAGAAAGAATTATCTACAACCTTGAGCTCCATAAAGTACAAGTACAATTCAGGAGTAACTGAAAAGACAGCCCTGGCTACCTGCTTTGTTCTCATCCAGATGGAAGTAGAGATGGGCACGACTCAAAAAAAATGGTGTTTCGTTTGTCGTTTGTCGTTTAGGGGGTCCATTTCAGTTCGTTTTCGTTTATTGTGAATTTTTGCAAAAAAAATCATTTTTGTTTCGTTACGTAACGAAACGAAAAAACAAAAACGAAAATGAAAAATTGCTGTTTCGTTAGCATTCATTACAGTTCAATGTATTTGCCGCAACGAAAACGAAACGCACGACAAAATTTCTGGTGTTTCGGTTCAGTTCGTTTCATTTTGGAGACAAAATTCGTTTTTCATTTCGTTACGTAATGAAACGAAAAAAACAAAAACAAAAATGAAAAGTTGCTCATTTCGTGCCCATCTCTAGATGGAAGCATGACACCGTGCTCCCTTTCAGGCTGCTGTCAGTCAGTCCAGAATGAGGCTGTTGGAGCACTGCTGGGATCCATTATTTTAAGCATATTTCATCATCTTCTTGACTCTTAGTTTCTGCAAGTTCAGTTGCAAGTGCCTACAACGGTGTGGGATTTGGGTATGTCTCAAATACTGCCTTCAACTATGATCCCAACTACAGAGCTCTATGGGTCTCCTGGAGAGAGTGTCCACTTTCCTTCAGAGTAGCCATTGGGCAATTTTCTTATTTGCCATTGACAAATATAGATACACGCCACTACCTAAATATTTAGACATCACGCTTTCCCCATACTTTCAGAGTAGGTTGAAACTGATTATTGCTTGAATCCTAAGACAGCACCATGGGGGGGGGGGAGTTTCCTTCTGCTCCTTCTCCCACAGTCATCTACATCACCATTCCAGAAGCCTCTCAAAAGGCTCACAAGAGCCCTCATGAACAATTTGAGTGCTGGAAACCGCAGGTGGAGAAGGGTGTTGCCTTAAATCAGGCCAAAATCTTAGCTCTAAGGTAGTACGTGGAAGATAGATTTTTCCAACTCTTATTTCCAGCAAGCTCCATTTCCCATTCCATGTCATTCTGGGAGTGCCCATGATCACTCCAAAAGACTTTGGGTGAGGCACAGATGGCTACAGGAGAGAGGTAGAGTAACTTTTCTTCTACTGTATACTCTTCTTCAAATTGACTTAAGCTAGGATCCGAGACAACACATTTTGATTTTGATCCTCTTAACATAATATTTCTTGGCTTTCATGCTTTTGTTTCTGAACTGTGCTATCTAGTGTATTATTTGCAATGAAAATGGTAATAGCATGGATGGACAGATTGAAGCATACAGTACTTGTATATATTGAAATGTATACTCCTTGAAGGAGTGGGGGATCCTAAACAAATTTCCAAGTCTGGAATACAGTTTGAATTCTTTGCCTGAGCCTTCTGCAGGCATATTTCACTGTTGTTTTATGTTCTGAAAATGCACTTGGTGCACAGTGATCCAGGTTAAGTCAGCTGATTGGTGAAGAACAGATGAGTCTATGATCTGCCTAGAAATAGCAGAGTATACCAGCTAAGCCTTAGAAGTGTTTCTACTTTAGGACCTAAAAATCACTAGCGAATCATACTGCGGTTTTAAAAGCCAAGTCCACATAAAGCAAACATGGGACATTTTCAGTTTTCTGCCCTGTAGAATGTGTGCCTTAGGATTGTGGAAAATCTGGCATTAGTAAGTAATAACATGTATATTTCAATTACAAATTCTCTCCTCTGTAAACAAAGCCCAGAAAAAGCAATTTAATTATTTCTGGAACCATGACATTTATAAATTACTCTCATAAAGGGTGAAATAAGGGTCACTAATAGGGTCATGGGGCATGTTTTATTTCAAAATGAAAGCCATAATTCACCATCTTGATTTCGCATGTGGATGCCAATACAGGGTACTTCATTTAGTAAATGGTGCCAGGCTTCCTCTATCATCACTGTCAGCTGTCATGTTTCCTCTTGTACATTAAGTCACAGAAACAGACCTTATCAATGTTTGCAGAAGCAGATTTCACAGAATGCACAAGCAAGCCTTGGGAGTGTCTGTGACACTGTTCTTTCCCCTTTGGCTTCCAGACACATTGTTTTTCACAGGAGTTGCAAAAGAATTATGTGCCTAGGGAAAATTTAATACTATACCAGTGATGGTGAACCTTTTAGAGACCGAGTGCCTGAACTGCCATTCAAAACCCACTAACTTTTCTCAAAGTACCAATATGGCCATTTAACTTGAATACAAGTGGCTGTGAAGGGGCAATGTTGGGTGCCCACAGAAAGGGCTCCGAGTGCCAACTTTGGCACCCGTGCCATAGGTCCGCCCACACTGTACTATACTATAATACAGGCCTGCCCAACAGGTAGACCGTGGGCTACTGGGAGCCCGTGAAGGGTTCAAAAGTAGCTCGCCAGCCATCAATAAAAAAAAGTGAGGGGTTCTCCACCCCTCCCTCCCCCATCCCAAGGACCACCACTGCTGCAGCAAAGTTCTGGGTCTGCCAGCCCACTGTCTCAGCCCTAGCAGGGCAGTTCAAGGGCCATGGCATTGAAATCTGTTCCCTCCAGAATAGATTAATTGGTTTTCAATGCATTCCTATAGGAAACCGCTGCTCTACTTACAAAAGTTTTTACTTATGAGCATGTGCTCGGAACATATAAAATTCACAAGTAGAGGTTTTAGTGTAGTAGCCCTCAGGCACTTTGGGCCGGAAAAAGTAGATCTTGGCATGTTCAAAGTTGAACAGCCCTGCTATAATATATACTATGTATTTAAAAAAAAACATTTTGTAGCTCTCTTGGAAGGATCTACGCAAAACATGTAGTTGAGTAAACCTAAACCGAAGACGGATCATGATGCTGCATTATCAAGACTCGCACACTCGAATCCAGCTGGCAAGGAAGAGCCAGTATTCTCAGCCCCAAGGTTCTACTCATATTCCAAGGAGAAGACAAAGAAGTCAGGCTGAGAATGTAAACTTCAGTTACTCCCTGGGAACCTAAAGGTACAATAGACTTCACTACCCAGTATACAACCTGAGCAGTAGAACTAGGCTCTGCTGACCAGCACTGAGCCTTCCAGCTACTGGAACTGCTGGACAGTTCCCCCTAACTGGCTAGAAGACTGGAAAGGGACATTAAAACCACAGGCAACAAATACCAGGGCAGGCTCAGAGTAAACTCAGGTCAAAGACAAAATTAAGCAAAAATATGTGTCTCAGGAGCACAGCCAACTCTGGGATTTATTCTACAACTGGCTATCTGTCATAATTTTGTTTTCACTGCTTCTTTTCTAGTGCAAGGTCACAGAGAACTTGACCATAATAGATACAAAGAGATTGCATTCGATTATTTAATACTGTATATTTAGAATCAATAATATCTACAAATTATAATTACATTCACTTCTATCAGGCTAAAAAAACCAGTGCTGTACACAGCTGCAAGTAGATATATAACAGAAATTTCACATACCGCTTTTTTAGCTTCAGGAACCATGGAGAACAAAAGCTGTATACTGTATTCAAGGTACCACTTGACATACAAAATACAATCAAGGATATTGTGGGTAATGACTTCTTCTAAATCTGCAGAATATACATTAAGCCATTAGAAGCTTTCCTCCCAATTTCCAAACACATTATTCAAAGTGCTTTTTCTTTAGTTCCTCCATGAAGCTGCCCCTGCTGCTTATTGGCACTGGGAGAAAGTACCTTAAGGTTTCTGAACTTCATGAAATCCATAATATATTGGTACAAGTTCCTGGGATCACAGCCCACTGGTGGTTTGCTACAGAGAGAAACGAGAAGCTATGGCCCATCCTGATTCTCTAGGGCAATGGCTCTCAACCTATGGGTCCCCAGATGTTCCTGGACTGCAACTCTCAGAAATCTTGGCCAGCTCAGCTAGTGATGAAGACTTTTGGGAGTTGCAGTCCAGGAACATCTGGGGACCCACAGGTTGAGAACCACTGCTCTAGGGAGTCAACATGTGCGGCATAAATTTGTGTCATTCACAACATTCATGGTCAAGCATGCATCTCAAACAGGAAAGAAACTTCTGTTAAACTAACACAGCCACCTTTCTAGAATGATCAGACTTAGTTGCAGTTTAAGCAAATTTGTCTGGGCCTCTACTGGGCCAGTTCAATGACCTTCATAGAAAAGCCCACATCTCCTGAGGATGCAGACAAATCAATCCAAAGGGGCCTGACTGTGCCCAGACTTCAGGCTTCTGCACATCCCTGCAGACATGGCAGGCAGCTTGCATGGCTTTGTTGCCTGCCACCTCTGGAGAAAGTGTCATCATCTGATCCCTCAGGAACTCCAACCCAATGTTTTCCCATCCTTAGTGTGTGGAATGCTTGATTGCTCTTCTATAACTACTACTTATATGCTTCCTTGGGAGTAAGTCTCGTTTAATGTATTTGGACTTAACTTGGAGGTAAACCTGCACAGAGGAGCACTTAGGCGTCAATTGTATACATGCCTAGAGATAAAAAAAAAAGGGGGCTCACTGGATGCTGTAGGATTTAATGCAAAGTCAAATGGGCACCGGAATGTACTCCAAATTAATATTCTGATCCTTAACAGCCATCATATTCACCCCAGATATAACTCATGATACAATCACTGCCAACCAGAACTGCTGCTTTTCATATTCAATATCCTCAAGTCACGATTTCAGCTCATTTGATGAGGGATGTGAATCATGATTTTCTCTTGCTTGGCTGAATCAATGTAGCTCATCAAGTTTGTGATGCAAATAGACTTAGCTGAAATAACTCCTAAAACTCCAAACATAAAAAAGGATACAAGCAATATGTGTATGTGTGTGTGCATGAATGTGTGTCTTATTTTTCAATTGCCACTGAACTCTCTGAGCATAACCCCTCTTCATGCTTGCAGTGTAATCAAACTTAGCCTACCCACACACTCTATAAATGGAGCTAAAATCTTTGCTGAGCTTTTTCTAGGAATCTGAACGTAAGTAGAAGGCGGCCCACCCAGAACCTTTTTCTCCACTGTTTCTGTTATAGCATGGTGAAATTCTTCATCCAGACCAATACACAGAAAGCAGTCTCAAACTGTTTGTCCAATTAGTCCAGTACTGAAGCAACTGTACATGAGTTCAGGAAGCGGTTTTTCATCCTGCCTGCTGCTGGAGCCTTTTGGCTGATGATTCCACAAGCTAACCTTGGAACTTTCTCCTTTCAAAGGAAGTGCTACACTACTAAGCTGTGATCCCTCTTCCAATGCCTCTTGTTTCTGAACATACAGTACTTATATATTTTATGGCAGTGGCCAACCTTCCTAATGCTGTGACCCTTTAATGCAGTTCCTCATGTTGTGGTGACCCCTTGCCCTGCTTGGAAGAGGCCACAAGCCCCCTTTGGCAGGCCGCAGCCGCAGGTGCCTTAGAGAACGTCCCTCTACAGGCACTCTCAGTCAAAAGCAGCCTCCAGTGCGATTGACTGACACCCCCTCCAACCTATCAAGCTGTAACTCACTCTTCCTGCCCCCACTCCAGACCCAAGCCGTTTGTGCTTTTTCTTCACTGGCTTATGGCGACCCCTGTGAAATGGTCATTTGACCCCCAAAGGAGTCCTGACCTCCAGGTTGGGAATCAGTGTTTTAGGGGGAAACAGATTCTAGCCCATTCAAGTGCAAGGAAACACAATCTGTCATGATCCAACAAAAGCAATTCTTAATGGTCAGAGTCCTATCAGGGTTTACTCTGGCACTGGCTGCATGCCACTATGTGACCAGCCACATACTTGACATGCGACCAGGCATACAACCAAAACCCCATTAATTACCAGCAGTTGGTGCAATGACTTACATAATTTTATTCACTCCAGAGTAAAATCCAACAGGATTTTGACTGTTGGGTTCTTTGGAATTAACTAACTTTAAAGTACATAGATAAGTGAAACCTAAACTATAGAAAGGAAGAATGAGGTCTAAGATCAAGTCAGAAACTTCATCGGGACAATATAGCATAAAAGATACTGTACATATATGTTATAGAATCCTGAAATAACAAGGCTGCCCTATTAAACTGCAAGCTGTCTAAGAAGATATTTGACAATATCGTTTATAGACCATAGTACGGCACAATCAAAGATATTTAGGTCTTATCATCAGCCACAACAATACTAGAAATAGCTCTTGAGCTGTCAAGTAAGGCAGAAATTAATATCTAGATACAATTAATATATAAATAGTTCTCAACGTATGTCACAGCACATATGAAAAGTGAATAAAAGTAAAATATTAGCATGTACACACAAACCTTATAAACTCAGAAGACAGAAGGACAGCCCAGGAGATGGTGCAAGTTTCTCTGCTGAGCTGCTCGACGGATAAGTCACAGAAAAGCTAGGTTGCAGACTAGGGCTGTAAGACTTTGAACTACAACCTCGAAAATCCCTTAAAATTGGGCAAGTTAGGTTACAAGCTAAATGGAATGTTTTGGAGTTCTAAGCCAGATCTTCTGGAGAGGTGCATGTTTCCTAAAGTAGAGTATACCTTCATAACCAGAAAAGTGAAATGTTGACTGTTTCTCCCAGTTATCCTGGGAATTATAGACCAAAAAAATTTTTTTTGTTCTTCCAATGACTCAAAAATCCTGTGGAAACTATAGGAAGCACCCAACAAAAGAAAGGGAAAACACAAAGAGGTGCCCACATGGCTTTCTAAAACTGGATTTCAAGAAGCTCAGAATAAGCCGATGAGTCAATCTATCCACATTTCATAGTTCACTAAGATGTATACCACAGCCAAAAAACACTGAAACATATATTTATTGGGAAATCAGCCTCACAAACCCATTACACCAGGGTCATTTATCTGATTCACTTGTCTGCTTTTACAATGCTCCCCCCCCCTCTCTCTGTGGGCTTTTTAATTTAAAAAATAAAAAATAAAATTTGTGGTGGTAGTGGTGGTGGCTATATGGGCTTTGAGTAGTTAGGTCAGAATTTTACTTCAAGATATCAAGGTCCTTTCTCCCTCCACCAAAATCTTAGCTCTCCCCTCTGTTGCCATTGTTGTTGTTGTTGTTCTTGTTGTTCTTGTTGTTGCTGCTGCTGCTGCTGCTGTTGCTGTTGTTCCTATAGTTACAGTATTTAACTCCTGAAGTTCACAGCAGCCTTCTTTTCTTGTCCTCTTTTCTTCTTGTATTCCCTGGGCTGGAGAGGGCCAAATAATTCTGCCAAAAATAATTTTAATGGTGCTATGTAACTCTCACCCTCTAACATAAGAACAAAATGCTATCAAGTCAATTCTGACCTTTGGCAATACTTTCCAACGTTTTCTACATATAAATTAGCTCTGTAGCTTCCCCATTCCAAGTCCAGCCTTGGCAGCGAAAAGAGTCTGTTGGAGACATCAACAAGAGGAACACATCCTGACCTAGCACCCCTACCTGTGGAAAGTTAAGAGACTAAGGCCATAACCCACTTGCACCCTATTGCTACCTCTAGAAATCAATAGCCGGGAGCTGGGGCAGGACCCATGACTTGGGGACGGGGAGGAGGGAGGAACCACTAATCACAAACAATGTAAAGGTTCTAGAAAGCCTGGATGAAAAGGAGGACATGGACCTTTCAGGGCAAGGGGTGTAGAGTGAGGCCCTGAAATGGATCCTGAACCTCTAGAGCACATGGTGAGCCCATCCTACCAAGTCCAGGTGGACTGCAAGCCCCTGCCTAAGGGCCATGCCTGAAACCCAAAGGATGGAGGGCAGCCATGGAAAAAGAAGTTCCTCCAGAGCTTGCACCTGGACACCGAATGTTCCCCATCATCATCACTGGTGATGAAGACAACATCTGCAGTTGGAGCGGGTCCTGAGGGCCCAGGAGGGATCAATGTCAGGTTCAGAGTTTCCCACAGGAAACAGGAGCTGATGCACATGAGAGACAGTGGATCCCTGACAGGCTTGAACAGAACCACTTCAGAGCAAATGGACATTTTTCCCATGTAAGTAAGGTGAGAGGAATTACGGTGACAGGAAGGAGAGGGATTTGGTGACAATGGGTTTGGGGTTAGGTTCCAATCTTATTTGTCATCTCCACCAATAAAAGTCTCCTGTTTTGCAAATTAATGGCTGCCCCTACTGGCCCTTAAAAATCCCTCTGACCATGGAGGGGCCTAGGGGAGAAATACACTTCCATATTCTTTCCCAAAAGACTGAATATATAGGGTCTAGAAATACTTCAATTAAGATACTGTATTTTTGCTGAGAGAATTATAACCTTTAAAAAAAAAAAACCCAAGGATTTAAATAGCAAGTAATTACACCTCTTCACATGGAGAAGAATGGTCCTTTGCTCAAAGTATGCATAATACTGGGTATACTGATATATTCATGACACCTCATGATTACATAACTGATAAGAGGCTATTGTTGTTAATTGTAGAAGTGCAAAGCGAGATGGTGTTGTTAAAATTAGTATAAATGTAAGAGTTCACACCCACAGAACTAATGCACCAAGAAACAAATAATCACCTTTTTGGTTCCACCACATGGACACCATTTGCTAGCCAAGGTAAACAAGCTAAGGATGGGGATAAGATAAGATCAGCAGCTTTGAACAATGCTATGTTCTCAGAAAGCTGAGCTGAGCGAATGCAATTTTAATATAACTGTTTGTTTTTTGTAAAAGTTTTTCTAGTGTATTTTTTTCTTTTTAGTTATCCAGTTCAAGTATAATGAAAAAAAGTAGAAAAAAGGCTCTCCACGAGGAACTCTGTTCCTCATGTGATTTTATGATGAACCTGATGAGAGACTCTGCACAAACATACTGTATCTTTGCACAGGTGAATGGCAGTCTCTATCCATCAGAAAGTTTAACAGCTTAGAGAAAGCCCTCTCTGCGTACAACTGAATGCATTGGGTCTCCCTCTGACATCACGTCAAGATTAGGGCAGATGGGGAACTTGCCGGCCCCAAGGGTTCGCTCCTACTCACCAAACTGAGCATCTGTATACTGTGGTCCCTTGTATAAAGGAATTAATTCGTTCCAAATGAAATTATAAGCAAATTTTCCTTTATACAAATTTCCCATAGGAATACATTGAAAATGGAGTCATCCCATTTTTATGTTGTACGGATTCACCCTATAGGCGATTATGTTAAGCAAATTTCCCCTATCTCCGGAATTTTTTATGTTGTACAGATTTTTATGTTATACAGACTATTTGTTATACAAGGGTCCACTGTAGCTTGGTTTAATGGGATCTGCTGCAACAGGCAGTACTTTTGATGGTGGAGTTTTTGGCAACAATTATCATTAAATCTGTTCTTGTGCTACTCCAATAAATACAGCACATAACCAGAAAGGGAAGCATGATTACCGGAACAGGGCACAATGCGGGCATAGCCTTTTCCAAGACAAGCACAATCTTATTTGTTCAATTTTTGTTTTTATCCCCACCCCCACCTTGCAATTCCAAAGGAAATGTTCATTAGGATCATTTCAATCAGTCACAGAATCAGTTCCTATCCTCTGCACACACTGCCTCCCCTACCCATCCACACTGAGCAACCTGCCGCCAATTAAAGCCAACATAATGCCTTTTCGACACAGGATATAATTAATAAAAACCTGTCCACAGTAGTGTCAAATAAAATGCATTATTCACACCCATTGGTTCCTGCTAATAACAGGTTTAACAGAAGTGTTTCCAAGCGCTCTCCCCTCCTTATAGGTCAAAGGGATGAAATGATTCGAACTCATAAAATATGCAATGCCATGATTTACAAAAGGGCCTCTCTAGCTCCCTGCCAGCTAGTATTCCGACTACTCCACAATGAAGAAGGAGAGACAGAACTTCTATATATCTACACGATTGGGGCTATCTAAGAAATTCCGTTTTCATTATTAGCATAAAGACACTAATTATGACCAGTGGATTCTGCTTAACTTAGTATTTACACAGCACTTTCAATGTTCAAATACCTTCATAAAGTTTATCCCAGTAATCTTTGCACCGAGCTTGTCAAGTAGGTCAGTAGCATTAGCAAGAATCCATGTGAAAAGGTTATACGTTAACAATGGTATCATTAGGCTAAGACTGGGGAGATGCAAGTTTAAATCTTCAGCCAACCATGAAGCTCGCTGGATAACCTTGAGCTAGTTGTAACTGTACTTCTCACCCCACGCTACTTTGAAGACACAATGGAGGAAGAGACATCACTGGGTGAAATGTATCATATAGGTGTAGTAAAAACAGCATTGTAATGAGACAAATATTGAACTGTGCTCTTACGTCAGGTGTGAACCATGCATGTTATTGCAGCCTTAATGAGTTTAGGACAAAGGAGTTATTTGATCATCATCATGCTAAGCCATCTCCTGTTATATTTCAGTTGCTAAGACACAAGAGCCAACCTGGAGCAAAGCCTTTTAGAGACCGAGTGCCCAAACTGCGATTCAAAATCCACTGAATTTTTGCAAAGTGCCAATCCAGCAATTTAACCTGAATACAGGTGGCGGTGAAGGGGCGATGTCGGGTGCCCACAGAAAGGGCTCCAAGTGCCACCTTTGGCACCTGTGCCATAGGCTTTCCAACACTGTTCTATAAGCTGTCGACTATAAGCTTAGTGGTACTCCTTGATAGCCCAGAGTCACATCATAATAATTACAAGTTTCCTTTTGAAGAAGCTTGGCCTGAGAGGGACTCAGTAGGAATGCAACTGGGAGATAGGGGGAGAAATGTAAGAGAGGGAAAAGAATAGATGTGTGGTTGAGAGAAGTGGCATATGGTTGGGCAGAAGATGACTACTGAGAATTACAAGAATTTGTCTGTGCGGAAGGAGACAGGGATACCCTAGTCCAGTGGTGGCAAACCTTTGGCACTCCAGCTGTTTTGGACCACAACTCCCACAGTCCTTTATCACTGGCAATATAGGGTTGGAATTCTGGGAGTTGTGGCCCAAAACATCTGGAGTGCCAAAGGTTCACCACCATGCCACTGCACCTCCAAGCACCCATGATGAGTTTTCCCACATCCACCTCACCTGTAGACATAGGAGATGTGAAGCCAGAGCCAGAAGATGAAGGAGAATGAGAAACAAAAAAAGACAGAGCATGGAAAGGAAAAAAATGGAAGGAGGACAGTTAGAAGGACCCTAGAAAGTGACTGGATTGGGAAGCTGGTCAGGCCAAAATTGTGTCTGAGCCCTGGGATGACTGGGAATTTACTGAGACAAATGACACATGGACAGGGAAACAAGTTCAACTTTGTGTGTCCAAGGCAAATGTAGAATGACTGCGCCAAGTGAAGCAATTGAGAAAACCATCCCTTGGATGATAACAAGAGAGGAAAGAAAGGAGAAAGAAGGCTATTGAAAGATAAGAGAGGCATTCCACTCTTGGCTCCTAAACACCCTGGCTCAGTTCTCCTTCAGGAGGAGGATTTGTTAACCCCTTCAGCAACCTGAGAAGAAAGGGGAAGACATGGAAAGTCTCCTCAAGATACGAGTAAGCTAAAATATAAGGTATCCCTACAGTGGTACCCCCTGTCCAACATGTCTAAATGGGGCCGAGGGTCTTGTAAATCCTAGA
>JAHTLZ010000348.1:23223851-23235689 GCA_023846285.1 Phrynocephalus versicolor
CCTGTCCAACATGTCTAAATGGGGCCGAGGGTCTTGTAAATCCTAGAGAAGCAGCAGACATCCCCTCTGAAGTAATACCAAGGGGACTTGTGACCACTAAGATTGGGTTATCCGTAGATAAGGACCGTTCAGAGGTAAGGAAGTTCCAATTGTATCACTACACTCTAGTTTAATAAACCCATTAGTTCCAGTCATGGATCAAAAACATGGGTAACATGAAAAGACTTGGGGAAACCAAGGACAACTATATCATGTTATGGAAGGAAGACAATGTACAAAAAGAGGACTCTCTTTTCACAGCTACTGTGCCATGTGGCATTCTTAGCTAAGTAGCTAAGTCAGACGTGATGCCATGAAACTCTTCAAATCATCAGCACATTTCAGATGGCCAGTGTTAACGCCATTCTGACTTTAGGAAACCTCTACTCATAAGCACACCCGGTTGCAAATTTTAACAGCTCTTCTTCGTCAAATAACACTGAGACAGAACATTAGCTATCCTCTGATCAGGCTAGTTTTAAAATTAATGCACACCAGATAATTGGGATATGTTTAATGAAAAGCCTCCAAGGCATTCAATACAAATTTTACTGCTGCATTTTAATATAAATGGTGCCATTATGCAAGCAGTTCCAAAGATTTGCAGGAGAAGCATTAGGCCATGCTATACAGCCTGGTGTGCTATGACCATCAGATTAAAAGCAGATGGATGTTAAGATATAGGGATAGAAAGCAACAGCCAACTGAAATCCTAACTCTTCAACTCTTCTGTTAAGTAACAACATTCTTCTAATGATTATTTTCTGACCTTTTTTAAAAAAGAAGAGTGATTTCCAGGGAAGTCTTGTTCCCTTCTTGGTTACAAAATTGAAATCATGTTTGATGAAAAATTTAGTGCCATCACTTCTGTAGTCCTCTGCATCTCCATGACCTCTTTATTTAATGAACAGAAACATTGTGTGCATAGCCAATACAAAGGAGATACTGTATTCCTACGATTCTCCGGAACATTATGTCAAATGCATAGCTACTGGAACAGAGCAGAAAATAAGTCGTTATGCATTGTCCAAGGCTGCCAACAATCAACAATGACTCAGGATTCTTCTATAAAGTCATTGCACAAGAATGGCATTTTACCTTAGATGTTCTGACCAACTGATTTCAGAACTTAGCCTTCACAATTTAAACCAGAAGGCTTTTAGCTCCAGATTATGATTGCAGCCTCTTTGGTATTAGGCAGTCAAACAACACTGGATATTTTCTAGTTCACCTATCAAAGCAAACAAAGCAAGAGTGCTTAAAGCACTCTCTTGGCAGGTTGAAAATTAATTATGCAGATGACACATCCCCCCCCAGCAAACTGGGTATTTATTTTACACTGACCTTGGGAGGATAGAAAGCTGAGTCAACCATAAGCCTGCTACCTGGAATTGAACCCCAGGTCGTAAGCACAGTTACAGCTGCAGTACAGCTGTTTAACCACTGCACTATGAGGCTTCCACTATCTCAAACCTGTTTGGGATCTGATCCTACCAACATGAAAGAAGTGGTCAAGAAGTTAGAAATAAGTGTCCTTTGGGATTCATTACAAAAAGGGAAAGGGAAAGGTGACTGCCACTGCACATGTACTCTGAACTTAGAAAATGCTGAATGGGGCAAATCTTACTGGTCACAATCCTAATGGAATTTTCTTCTGGGGTAAATGAAATTGTGCAAACTGTGGCAGCAAATTAACAAGGTGCTGCATACGACTAGTCACATAACTAGTAGCTTTTTTATCAGATGCAATCTGTGGTCCTGATTTATGCAATTCACTCAGTCAAGAATAAAATCCCAATACTGTGTTGTAAAGTATATTGGTTAGCTGTATTATGTCTCAGTGGCCCTCCACTGGTCTCTGCCCAGGCCACCTGCTGGTCAGGGATGCACCAGAAATATCCATTTCTATGGTGATGCAATTAGCTAGTCAGGCAGAGGCGGGATGATGCATGTCCCTGCACAGCAACTCATTGACCAGCGCCAAGGAGAGTGAAAAATGACAAATCCGAGGCTGCTTCCTCATTGGAGTATAGCTCCATGCTACCCAAAACAAGGTAAGAGACTGGTTGATTTTGTTGTGGGAGGTGGATCCCGGTACCGAACAGCATCTGTTCTGCCATGTTTTATTTCGGAAACGGATGCCTTCTGAAACAAAATGTCCATGTCTAGTCTGTGAAGGTATGCCTGAACAATACAGTCCCAGCACTTCAATGATGAGCCCTCCTCACAGCACTTGTCATCAGGGACAGCTGCCTTAAGCTTTCCTAAATATGGGGCCAGCCCAGATAAGGCCAGGGAAGTCTCTCTGGAAAGATGATTAAATACTGTACATAGATGTGATTCACAAATGTGGACACTTCACAGCTGAATTCTAATTCCAGCTCTCATATCCACACATTAAATAGCACTCTTTCTGATGCATAGAACTTCCCTTGGGGATGCTTCTGCTTACTGCCCTCCATTTAGAGAACTGCCTGCTTGCTCCTAACCTCTGCTCTGTGTTGTTCAGCTGGTTGCTAATCCACCCCCTTATCTCACGAAGGCTAAATTTATTCAGGAGCTGTTAGTCAAAGGCTTTGTGGAGATCCCAATAAATGCTGTTAACTGCCTCCTCTTGACGAACAGCTGTTGACATTTTTACATTTTATAAATTCCAAGTAAAACAACTTTCAGGGAAGACTCACATTGGCCTTGGACTAATTTTGATATGGGCACTTTAGTTTGTGCCCTAAATAATTCTGGAATATGGCTTTCCATGCCTGGTTGGAATATGCGTTCTTATTTGACAACCACTCCTTTTTGCCTACAGCCTGCTCTTCTCTAGACCCTTCACTTTTGAAAGCAAAAGCCAATGTAATGGAGATTTATGTATAAAACCTTGAAAAGGCAGATGTGAACACAGCAGTGGCTAAAAAGACCAGTGAATGTTGTGTTGCGTCGTTACAGTCGTAGCGGACTCTTCATGACCCCATGTCCATGGAGTTTTTCTTGGCAGGAATACTGGAGTGGTTTGCCACTCCAGTATTCAAAAAACAGATATTCAAAAAATGGGTATGTGTTAAGAGTGTATTGAGCCATTAGTACTGATATGATATGAAGGTCTGGGTGGAAAACAGAAAAATGCAGAAGAGTTTACCCCTATTTTTCCAAAGATGTTTGAAAAACCCAGAAAAGCACACTTCTTTCAGAATAAATGAAATGCTTTTTAAGGCAAAGTTTCATTCACTTAAAATGCCAGGAACCATTTAGTATGATTTGTACAGAACTAGACAACAGTAATTCTTGCACATACTGTAAAAATACAGAACATTACAATAAACTATATACTGTGTGTCAACAAATAAGTGTGTGCTGCCAGCCTCATGAAACAAACATACAGTGCGGCTTCACTGTTGTGGGTAAGCAACCTACAGGATGCAACGTTTTAGAGCAGTGTTAGCGAACCTATAGCACAGGTGCCAAAGGCGGCACTCAGAGCCCTTTCTGTGGGCCCCTTCACAGCCACCTGTACTCAGGTTATTTATTTATTTATTTATTTTCACGTTTATATACTGCTCGTACTTCCCAAGCGAGAACTCAGGGCGGTTCACATAAAAATCAAAAGACAGAGACGGTGGCAACGGCAGGAGCAATCTTCCAACATATGGGCATATAAGTAAGAGTAAACCGGAGAAACAAGGAACAAGGAAAAGAAAAGGGGAAAAAATTGCTGTACAGACACTGTGGGAAAACTTAGTGGGTTCTGAACCTCAGTTTGGGCACTCAGGCTCTAAAAAGTTCCTCATCACTGTTTTAGAGTGTTCACTAATAGTGGGTACATTGATAAATTTGCTTGCATAACTTAGGGTTTTATGTTTTTAAATTTTATAAATATGCCACATAGTAGAATTTCATTGGCTAACAATTGAAAGCCTTCAACAAACAAAACCCTTAAGATAAGTTTAGGTTTTATATGAAAATTAATATTGCATGTATTTTCTTCCTTCCTTTCCCATTCCTTAGAGAGGAGAGAACAAAAAGAATGGGGATCTCCCCATGACTTCATTTTCATAGATGTTATATCTCTAATGACGGCTATGGTTTACAAGTCCTGCCCAGTCCTAACCACTGAACTTTACATTCTTTCAAGCTCTGGAACTAGTGAGGGACAAGCTTCTTCAACAAGACTAAAGAATAATATTGTGCAGCAAATTTCAGTAATGAGGAAAATGAAAAAAGGCTATGAACAAATAATAAAGTCCCTAACAAATATATAAAAAAATTCTCAAAATCTTCCAGTGCTGAGTTGTAATGGGTAACAGATTTAACAGCATGTGTTTCCAGTGGAGGCAAAGACGCATTAAGTTCTTAACTCATACATTTTGCACAGCCTTCAGCATAGATATCTTATTTAGTTGAATATGGTTATCATATTGGCAGAGGCTTCATGTCAAAACAGCTTTCTTCCTAATAGGATCCTACAGGATATTTTGAAAGCATTATGCTGGTAGTGACTCTCACCGCATGCAAGTTTCCAGATGTAAACACAAGTAACAGAGACGGCTTTAAAGATCACAAAAAGAAGGAGGTAAGCAAGTATTTGTGCCAAATTTATATTTTACATCAAAGGCATTACATTAATTATTTCAATTATGTGTAAGCAATCCTAAGAGAGAGAAGGTTACACATAAGCCAGGAAGAATGATGGCCTATAGCACCAATCAACCCTAAACAGCACAAACAACAGCAAAGGATTATTTGAGCAACAGTCTAAAAAACAACCTTCTGGAGCACCACAGTTGTTCATCCATAATCTAAGTGACTGTGACACCAATATCTTTTATGATGATAATTTAAATGAGGTCCTGTTTTCTGCAAAGCAACTTCGACCTGTCATGTGGTCTGCTAAAAAAAAACCTCAGGGACTTTCCTGGTAGCTTTTGTGGTGAAATGAGAATATAAAAACCTATAGACAGCTGCAATCACATAAAGACAGACAAAACCCAGTCTGGAGTACAAGACCTGAGCATCTATGTCTTGTAAGACTGACATCAACATCCAGTTTTCTGGGACAAAAGATTCTGATTCCAAGTAGGGCCACAGCAGGGAAGAAATTTTGAAGAAGGTGGGAATAACCAAACCTGACAATTGTGTTTGAATCTGGCACCCATCTTGTTAAGTGACCTGTTTTCAAAATGAGGCAACATTTGGAGACACAATCACTATTTTGCACTCTTTGTTGTATTGCAGAATCATCGGACACATTTATAGAATTTCTTAATATCATAGGAAAAAGATAAAACATAAAATAGCCCTGACACAGAAGGAGATATGGATACATCAGCCACCATTCCCTATAGTTACAGTATTTAAATAGGCAGACACATTTGGATTTTTCAACATCATTAGGTAGCAATGCTTCTAAATCTGCTTTTGTCTACAATGTATTCAATCTTAAATCTTGTTAAATATGCGTGCCCAATACTGGCAAATATTTTGTTGTCTAGCTCTGCTGGGATAGTGGTAGCGAAATCGGCACCACCAGCAGACGTTCACTAATTAAAGATGCTCTAATTTCATTGAGGGTTGTATACACAACTTCATGTCATTCTGCGCATGTCACATGTAGCCTGAAAACAAAGTGGGAACTATTTAATCTTCAGCAGTCCGCTGTTGCTGGTGACCTCATTCCTGCTACACTGGAAGACCCATACAACAGGATAGCAGAGGCAATGTTTAATTCAAACTTTTCAGCAATAGTACGAATAAGGTTTTACCCTGGGCTTGTTCCTCTAGTCTCAAACTCATAATTTTAGCACAGCTTCCATCACATCAGGAACAAGAATGACATGCCTGGGTTGTCCCATTAGTCTTAATGTTAGCCGCTTAGAGTTCGTTTGAAGATAAGCGGGATATAAATGCAAAAATATATAAATAAAATAAATTAATTAATTAATGGAAAAAAGATGCTTAGTTGTTTATTTTATTTTTTAATTAATTTTATTTTAGAGTATGTTTACCCCACCTTTCTCCTTGGAAAGCGGTTTACAGTAATTAAATTGCCATTTTAGGATGCAGAGATGAAAGAATGCAAACATATTCCTTATGCCTGCACATCACCCAGTGACCCAAAACTTTAGCCAAGAGGGAAATGTATAGATTTGTATTTATTTTCTGCTTTAGTGTTATCTAACAACTAGCAGTCTCCACTGGATTCCAAAATATAATTCAAAGCAAGAAATTTAGAAACCCTGAGCAAATATCACATTGATTTGGCATAGGCTTTGGGTTCCTACTTCAACTCTTGGTTCTGATTTCATGCAAACAAAAGAAAGAAAATCAGCACATAAAGTAAAAGCAAAGCAAAACACAAAGCATACCACCCTACAGTATTCAAAGCACTATCAGGGCAGTTACAATTTAATTATGTAGGCTACAGACTGCTCTCCCTCCCCAGCAAGCTGGGTAGTCATTTCACCATTATCAGAAGGCTGGAAGGCTGAGTGAACCTTCAGCCTGCTACCTGGATTTGAACACCAGGTCATGACCACAGTTATAGCTGAAGTACAGCACTTGAACCACTGCACTACAAGGCTCTCTGATTTGGAACATGTTCTATATAGTCAGAATGAGATGCAATGAATAAAAAAAGAACATGTTTTTTTCCACTAAAGTTGATTGGCTATACTACCAGACATGGTGCAATTTAACGCCAGGTAAGAGAAACAAATTTGCTAAATTTCACTAGCACATGAGCAAGATCTGAAACACTCTCTGTTTGGTATATATGCTCCTGGACCTGGGAGGCAGAAACCACTTGAACTTCCAGGATCATTCAAGTTGTACCTGGAAAATAATTTTCTTTGTAGAAGACAGGAGACATGGTAATCAGAGGATAAAGCCACAAAGGTAAATGCAAATGTAAGAAAGAGTTTTGAACATAATTGCATCTTCTAATCTAATGTCACTTTAACAGAATAAAAGGGACAGCCCAAAAATTGTTCCTGAATTCCCGCTTACTATTCAGATTCCAGAGCCTCCTGACCACCATTATAACTCAACTAACCTGAAATCAGCCCCTGCTGGCTGACTGAAATCCACAAAGGACAAATACCCAAGAAATTATTGCACTGAAAACCTTTTCGGAAAGGATGCTTTAAAAAGCGATCATTTGGGAAAGTGTTTCCTATATAGCACCTCCTACCATGAGTCACTTGATCCAAGACCATGATGTTCTCTGGAAACACAGGAACCACCGTTCTTTGGAAGAACAATTTATATTTAAAAAAACCTTTGCAACACCCCCAAAGTTCACATTTCTAAGCTGTGCGGAACAAGGAGCCATATAGCTGTACTACTGCGTTATCTGTAGAAGTCAATGACATAGCTGCAGAAGCCTAAATCATGTGCAAAACATGAAATCTTACAGATAACTGATTGGATTTTTAAAATTCATTTGGTTTGCATGCTGCCTTTTGTCGGAAATAGGATCCAATGTGGCTAAAAGGAATTTTTTTAAAAGGCAACAGGTAGATCTGAGAGGATATAAAAGGTATCTTTAAGCCAACTACAAACAAGCCAACAAACTATTAAATTAAGAGGTTAAAGTAGAACAGGTGGAGATTTTAAGCATAGGTTGCTTTAGGCATTGCTTTAGTGCAGCAGTTCTCAACCTGTGGGTCATGAACCTTTCACAGGGGTCACCTAAGACCATCAGAAAACACGTATTACCGATGGTCTTAGGAACCGTGCCACAGATGCAGCAGGATCGCGCCCCCAAAGTACGCCCGGAGGAGAAGCCTGCTGCAACTATATTCCATGGAGTGAGGGCGCGCCTGGGACCAGAGGCAGCCACCTAGGAGGAACCAGGGCAGGCAACTGAGGCATTGCTCCTCCGAACCAGCCAGGGTGCCCCGTGTGCTGCCCTGCACCTCCTCACTGTCCGCCTCTGCCACCTTCCCGCCCTTTCTGTCTGCCCCCTCCCCTCCTCCTCCTCCGCTGTGGATCCGGTGCCATTCCTCCTCCTATTCCTCTTCCTCCCCCTCGGACATAACTTGCCACCATGAGATCCCCAACTCCTTGTTTGGCGCTGCCTTTCTGGCTTGGCCCTGGTCTTCATCCTGGTGTGTCAGCTGCCTGCACATGGGTTGGCACCACCTCTCTGCCCAGGTCACTTTCACTCCCTCCTTATGGGCACCGCCTCCTGGGCCGGTCACTTTTACTTCCGGAGGTGCCCGCCTGCATGCCAAAAGGAGAAAGCCCAGCGAGAAGGAACGCAGGTCCAGCAAATTGGTCCTGGAATCAGTGGTCCTTGGGCTCTCTCCAAGTTGTACCATTCTCTAACTATAACACTACTGAATTAGAAAACAAAACAGGCAAAAAGGATGGAAGACAAAAAAGGTATGGAGATGACGAGAGTTAACTCAAGGATGTTAGGCTGGTATTTGATTTTACCCCTCCTGTTACCACTGGAACTCTGGAACCCAATGGATCACCGTAAAACCTGATGGTCTAGAATGGCAAACATGTTTCTGAAGCAAGTCAGATCTGAGTCTGGTCATGGATAGAAAAATACCTGAGAATTCCCTGTATGTGGTGGTCCTGAATTTCATGATGGGGGAAAAGACATGAAAACGACAAATAAACAGAATTTCATAATGGAAAAAAAAACCAAAAATTCATCTTCCGGAAATGTTTCAAAAACCAGACCTTTCTTACAGCAAAGCATCTTACCTGTACAGCCTTTTGTCTAATAATAACAAAGGCAATTCCAACAAGGTTGACGTGTTTAACCTTGGAACTACTTTTAATGTCAAGAGGGACCTATTTAATTTTAACTCCACAAACTGATTAAGCAAAACAATTTCCAAGAGACTACTTCTCGTGCTCAAATATTAAAATAGTGCACTGCAAAAATCCAACATGACTATTCTCCAAATAAAATTATTTGGGTGTGGGAGCAACACAAATAAATATAGGCTGTTTTAAGTTTTTAATTTTAGATTATATTTGTTTACAATTTGTTGTCTCTTGAGTCCCAGGATTTCATTCCATCTTACAAAAAGAAAAGAAAACAGAAATACAGTATATGTGGCAATCTACTGTTGTAGTAGTGCAGTAGAAGACTGAATTTCAATTCTGACTCATAATATTACAAATGTTGCAAATGTTGTTCAGTTAAGCCAAAAACAGCAATATCAAACTTTTGATATAATTTTATCAAACTTGAGCACTCTGGGTTTCATCTGCAGAGTTCCAAAATTGAAATAGCTTCCACTGAAATGAATAACTTTAATTAACAGGTATTCAAATCTTCAAAAAAACCAAACCCAACCCTCCAGTTTATGAATTTAGAATATTATGCATCTATATCCACAATCTTAAAAAGGTCAGGAAATGGCCCAATATTATTGCACTATATTATGCATGTCTTGCAAGCAAAAAAATTAATGGGAAAATTTTGTCTGTTCTCACTCTCCCAACCCTCAGTTTGAGTGGATGTCCCCTAATTCTGGTATTTTATGAGAGGGAGAAGAGAGTCCCTCTATCCACTTTACTCATGCACTGCATTATTTTGTTCGTCTCTATCATATCCACCCTCAGGCGCCTTTTTTCCAGACTAAAGAGTCCCAAATGTTCTAGCTTTTCCTCATAAGGGAGGTGCCCCAGCCCAATAATCATTTTAGGCACTCTCTTCTGAACCTTTTCCAGTTTCACTATATCTTTTTTCGAGATGTGGTGACCAGAATTGTACGCAGTACTCCAGGTGTGGCCTTACCATCGTTTTGTACAATGGCATTATAATGTTGGCTGTTTTATTTTCAATCCCCTTGTTGATAATCCCTAGCATGGAATTGGCCTTCTTCACCACTGCCACACATTGGGTAGACACCTTTATTGAGCTGTCCACCAGCACACTAAGATCTCTTTCCTGATCCATCACGGATAGCTCAGAGACCATGAGTTGATAGATAAAGGTTTGATTTTTTGCTCCAATGTGCATTACTTTACATTTTCCTACACTGAAATACATTTGCCATTTTGCAGCCCATTGTCCCAGTCTGAAGAGATCCTTCTGGAGCTCTTCACAATCTTCTCTGGTTTTTACCACCCGTAAAAGTTTCATGTCATCTGCAAACTTGGCCACCTCACTGCTTATCCCTATCTCCAGGTCATTTATGAACAGTTTTGAAAAGCACCGGTCCCTGGGGACAGATCCCTGGGGCAGACCACTTTTCACCTCTCTCCATTGTGAAAATTGCCCCTTGATACCTACCCCTTGTTTCCTGGATCTCAACCAGTAACTCCTAGTTTCCTGAGCTCCTTGCCCTCTGAAGAAGCCAGCCACAGAGTCTGGCGAAACGTCAGGAAGAAAGACTTCCAGAACACAGCCAAACAGCCTGAAAAACTCCCAACAACTATCAGATCCTGCCCATGAAAGGCTTCAAAAATACAAGCTAAAAATTCTCTTCCTGGGTATCAGCTAATTGGGTCCTGTCTGAAAGTGTTAAAAGTTCAGATTGTCCTAGGCCTGGAGCTGATTTCTCTTTTGTAAAATTAAACCAGGAGCTTGTTCTCAGAAATTCTGAGAATATGTTTACTCAAAGCACTCAGGGTTGGGACAAAGACAACTCTTCTGTCCTTTTGCAATGCAGAAATACTTTGTATATGCCTTAAAAAACTGTATGCAAATTCCCTGGAGATACATGTCAAAATGACCCTTCAAGAAGCACTATCACTCCATTACTTTCTTTATAGCAAACCTGGGTGTTTGTTTGTTTTGCTTTTATTTTTTGAATCTTTGAAGAAAATCTGTCTTTTGACAGTTTATGTGAACTTTCATTGCTCTCCAAAACTCTCCTTTCCTGGACAATATGTCTAATTTGAAACATGTTGCTGGTATGCCTGATCCACACATGCTCAGTTTATAATAAAGTCACCATTTTATCCTTTTGAAAGGCTTTTTTGAGGATCCATATTTCAGCTCCTGCAACCTAGATTTCTTCAAAATAAAAACTGTATGGGGACAATCATTCTCTTTCAAGATAAACAAGACAGTTTTTATGCAATATATATTTTGAATCTGGGGATATTTAAGGTCACTTGTTTCTCCGTGGCGGGAACAGTTTTACTTTAAAAAAAAAAAAAACTCAAAAACTCTTTGACCATACCTTCCCAACTCTGGCACAGCACAAGAGCAGACAGTCTGCTACATCTATGCCAAATTTGCTTCTGCTCCAAAATCCAGTCTTAATGGTATAATTTTTGTTTGGGGTGTCACCAGGTTGAGAATTGCCTTTTAGAACACTGATTTGCTCTACTGCACAATAATATTATCACTGTTGTGCAGTGATAATAACTAAGCCAAAGTTAATAGATATCTAGCACTTTAAGTAACGAATGCTATATTATTCTCTTTTAAAGAGTGCATCAATTCAAAGCAGCAGCTGAGGCTTTATCATATAAAATTTCATTGTATCACAGCACTTTCACGAGAGGAATGAGCTGATGTATAATTGCTTTTCACAGATTAGTTTTGGGGTTCTCAAAGAAGGGAGCCTTTGGAACTCTGTGAAAAAGCTAAATAATCTATCCTACACTAGATGCATTACAGAACTGCGCCATACAACAAAGTGGCTGAAATCTAGTGGAAGTCACAGTAGAATAGGTCCATTAAACCAGTGGGGATTTGGTGGCTTAACTCCTCCATAGGTACCACTGATTCATATAGCTTACAAAATAATTTTTATGATGCAATCAAAACCAAAGTTTTATAATAATAATAATAATAATAATAATAATAATAATAATAATAATAAT
>JAHTLZ010000348.1:23235699-23256216 GCA_023846285.1 Phrynocephalus versicolor
TCATCATCATCATCATCATCATCATCATCATCATCATCATCATCATCCATCATCATCCCTTGTTTTTCAGGTTCTGCTCTATAATAGCATTTCATGATTGTCCGATTCTCTGGTAAAGTATCTCCCACTTCTGAGATTGTTCATCTTCTGGTAATTCTACAGGCCTGTGCCGTGGTTGCTCAGCAATGGGATCCATGACCTGTAGGCCATTTATCGATGGATGTCCATGTTGATCAACAATCGTTGCGGTCCTTGTTAACCTGGACAACAACTGAGCCGGTATAGGCTTCTTTTGATTATATTTCACTATGATTCATGGGTTGTTGGGGGATTATAAGCCTGGAAAAGTGATTGAAAATGAGCATGCAAAATTACTTTGGGACTTCCGAATACAGACAGACAGGGTTTTGGAGCATATTACCCCAGATATTGTGATTGGGGAGGGGGGGAGTGAGGATCATTGATGTTGCTACACCAGGTGATAGTAGAGTTACCGAGAAACAACTTGAAAATTACCCGAGCTCAGGATCTGAAAATGGAACTTCAGAGATTCTAGCATGAACTGGTACAGGTGGTCCCAGTGGTAACTGGCACACTGGGTGCAGTGCCCAAAGAGCTAAGCCAGTACAGTAACCCCACCCGTAATGCATGAAAATCCGCGATATGCGGAAGCAGGTAGGGTGGGGCCTGGGGGTAGGGGGGGCGATCGCGCACCTGTCCGAGAAGTCTTGGGGCGGTGCATGCAGGTGGTGTTGTGGGATCTTACCTCCCGCCGCTGCCCGCCCACCCGCCCGCGTGGCCCCAAGGCTTCTCGGCGGAGTCTGGGGCAGCGCGGAGCAACCCGATCGCCCCCTGCTGCCGCCCCCATGGCCCCGAGGCTTCTCGGCGGAGTCTGGAGGCGGTGCGGAGCAACCCGATTGCCCCCTGCCGCCGCCCCCCCATGGCCCCGAGGCTTCTCGGTGGAGTCTGGAGGCGGCGCGGAGCAACCCGATCACCCGCCGCCGCCCTCCCAAGTGGTCCCGAGGTGCAGGTACTGCGATCCCGCGATGTAGTGGGACCACAGTACCTGAACTGCGAAATGCTGGGGGGGGTGACTGTATTTAGAAGAAATTGGAGTTGACAAAGTCACCATCAGTCAGCTGCAGAAGGCCACCTTACTGGGATCTGCTCGCATAATTCGCCAATACATCACCTAGTCCTAAACGCCTGGGAAACGTTTGACTAGTGATTTATAATACAAAATCCAGCATAGTTATCTTGTCTGCTGTGTGATAATTTGATAATAATATGCCATCAAGTAAATTCTGACTTATTATGACCTTGTTCAGAGTTTTTTAGGTAGAGGGTAGTTAGAAGTAGCTTACCATTCCCTTCATTTGCAAGCACACTTGCACTGTGCAACTCTGCCCAAGGCCACACAGGCTGGTTCTTCTGATATGCACAGTAGTAAACCAAACTCCCAACTTCTAGTTCCACAGACAAATACCTTACTCACTTAGTTGGATGAACAGCTTATTATAATAAGTTATAATATTGAAATACAGTGGACCCTCATATAACAAATGGTTTGTATAACATAAAATCTGGACAACATAAAAAATTCCAGTGATAGGGGAAATTTGCTTAACAGAATAGTCTATGGGGCGAATCTGTACAACATAAAATGGTCGTGATTAGGGATTACTCTGTTTTCAATGCATTCCTATGGGAAATTTGAATAAAGGAAAAATTGCTTAACGTAATTTCATCTGGAACAAATTAATTCTTTTATACAAGGTACCACTGTGTAGGTAAATACAGAGTGATATTAGCAGACTACTGACTGAAAACAAATTAAAACATCTTGGCACCACGTCAGAAAAGTACAGTATAATAATACAGCATCCCTCATTAAAGGCTTTCTTTGTCAGCAAGTCACTCAGTTGCCAATAGCCTTCCTGAAGAGAAATATTTTACCTACTGATGTGGAAAGACAGCAAGGAAGGAGCCAATACAGACTTTCAGGGAGCCTCAGAAAGAGACACCAAAAAGATCCTCTCTCTTGACATCATCTGCTGTGACATGGAATGGCTATAAGACCAAAAGAAGTCCTCCCCTGAAAATCATAAAAGCCAGGGGTGCTCATTTTAGGATATGTAATCCTCCTTAATAGGTCATAACCAGCAACCCTAATTGGTCCACCAACTCAAGTAAGACATATAAATATAATGGCCATTCGTTAACGTGACAATGGTATTTATATGGCAATATATACAATACTTTATACAAGGTCAACTTCTTCATTTAAATAAGCTTCACATATACAGTATCTTATAAATGTTTCATTTGTTTGTTTGTTCGTTCATTCATTCATTCATTCATTCATTCATCGGTCTGTCATAATACAGTATCCTGCTGAATTATGATACCAGTAATCATACTCCTGTCATACTTTGCCATTAGAGAGCACAAGATTCCCCCCTCCCCCCACTCTCTCTCTATCTATATTAGAAGCAAGAACTGACATGCTGTAAATGTCATTAAGCTAGCGCAATTCAAGGGGAAAGGAGATACAGTGGTACCTCAACTTACAAATTTATTCCTTTTCGAATGCACACTCTTAAGTCAATGTTTTAGATAGGTACCCTGACTTAACAGTAGTTCGACTTGAGAGCATGCATTCAGGATGGATTAAATTTGTAAGTTGAGGTAACACTGTACCCATAACGCACACAGTGCAAATCTGTTTTACCCTCATAGATGAGATACTTATATGCAGGATAGAAACAAAGTTTCATATGTTTGATGGAGAAGAAGTCACGTGGTTCCACCACAGCTTTGCAACAGGGGAGCCTTTCCTAAGATGGCACTTGTCAGAAATTGTTGGACTAAATGGCCATGTGCTGAAGGTCAATGTGGAAGGCTGGCATGGGTGATACACATAACAACAGGCATGACTGTGTAAAGATTTTTCTTTGGTGGGGATGGAAAGGTAGCAGAACTAAGCTGATACAGTGTGTCACTAATTATATTATGGGTAAATTACTAAACCATAAAATCTGCTGCCTCTCTTCTAACAGCATTGCCATAGTCATGAACTGGACCAGGATGGAACCATTCTCACTAACAAGCAGAAGCTGTGTGCACTGATACAATTAAATCCATGCCTTTCTCATTTACAGTGCAAACCGATGAACGTTTGGTGAAAAATACAACTTTCAGTGGACCTCAATCCCTTGCATAAGCACTTAAGGGCTGCAGCCCACAAGTGACTGGTTCAGTAAAGGGAATATATGTTTCCTACCTTCTGGTTTCCATAAAATTGTACAGTCCTTCCCATTTTAACTGCCAGCTCTTACTCTGGATTACAGTGATCAGTTTATCATTTTATACCCCCAATGGCAAGAAGATCTGCCTGGAAGCATATACTAGGAAAGAGGCTCATGTAATGTGAAGCTGGCTAAAATTTCCAGTGGCAGCTTGGACTCCACCAGGCAGCTGCACTCCATAGGGATTCCCAGGATATGGCAATAATCAGTGTTTGAATCTTCTTAAACAGAGGTATCATGCCGCACATACACAGCAAAACCAGAAATTTAGCCCAACAGCATAATGATACTATCTTTCCCCTGCAAAAATGGCCACTGAATCATAGGCACTCCAGTTACCTTCTTACCTGCTTTTTAACATGTCATCCCTTTGCATAAACCAGCGTGGAGAAGACAGGTATTTACTTTTTTATTATTTATTTTAGAGTATTTTTACCCCGCCTTTCTCCTTGGAAAAGGACCCAAGGCAGCTTACAGTACTGAACGATAATATAAAGTTCAGTACAATTAAGACATGTTCAACAAGTATTTGAGGACAAAGAATTGAGGTAGCGAGACTACAAATCTCAGCAGCTCCATCCGGTACTGGAGACAGACATGGGAGTTGCAATTAAGTATCTGGATGATTACACACCCCTCGGGCTAGCTGTTAAGCAAGGCTGTAGATTTATACATAAATTTCGAGTTTCGGCAAGCAAAATGTCCTCCTACACCAATATCCTATTTCCAATCAATAACAGAAACTTGAACAAAAGTACAGTGGTACCTCTTAAGACAAATTTAATTCGTTCTATGGGTGAATTTGTTTTAAGAAAATCTTGTCTTGCGAAACGCAGTTTCCCATAGGAATGCATTGAAAATGGATTAATCTGTTCCGGAAGCCATGGGGTGCTTCATTTTATGAAAAAAAATTCTTATGAAATGCAGTTTCCCATAGGAATGCATTGAAAATGAATTCATCCGTTCCAGAGGCTAGAATAAAGACATAAATACCTGGGGGGTGTCCTGGGTACGTGTGAAATTTTTTTTTTGTCTTGCAAAGCATCCCATAGGATTCTTTTTGTCATGTGAAGCATGCCTATTCCTAGAATTTTTTTTCTTCCTATGAGTTTTTTGTCTTACGAGGCATTTGTCTTAAGGGATACCGCTGTACAATATTTAAAAAGAGAGATTAAAGCTACCGAGCGCAGCGTCGAGTTCAAAGAAGTCCACAAACACAGCCCAGAATATCTATGAATATACATTTGCCTGTACATGTATGAGGAAGAAAGAGAAAAGGAAAACAGAAAGAGAACGAGAGAGCTAGGAATAATAGACTATATACAGTATATCAAATATTCCATTTTTATTTAACTCTAATCTGTATTCTTTATCTCAGCACAGCACCCCATTAAATCCCATGCTGTGGCAATGCTACATATTATGCAGCGTGATTGCATCCTATAGGTGGTAAATTATGTCCACATTTGCATTAGAAAGTTTTCAAGGTTTAATACCGTTCAGCAGTATGCTGCCTGTATAGCCCAACTGCACATTCATACTGCAATTCGTTTGCAGCATGAATGTGCAGTTGGGCTATAAAGGCAGCATACTGCTGAACGGTAAACTCAAAGTGACTTATTTTCAGTATGGATAGATAAGACTGCACTGCCACTCTTTTAAGACAGGGGGTAGGGCTTGTATTAATCTAGATGTTGATGAATTAACTGTTCTGATCATCCTTCACCATTTGCCATGTTGAAAAGTCTCATGGGAATCTGAGTCCTTCGGCTCACGGAGGGCCTCACACTCCTTGGCTCTTCTTAAAAGACAGCCTATAATTGTCCGCTCAAGATCCATCATGTGTCTGATGACCTCTAGACATCCATCTGGTGAGAACTTGTGTCATAGGATTGCTGTATGGTTGCTTCTTGTCTTTAAAAGGCAATCTGTTGGCTGATACACGCCTGATTTGTATGGGTGGATGAGCCATCACAGATGCAATAACAACACAGATTAAACTTTCATATACAGTATTCTCACATCACTTTGCACACAATACTTTTCAACGGGATCACTTCCCACATTCAAGGAGCAGTCATCAATTGCACAGGAGTGGAGTGTACAGAAATCAGCTGTGAATCATGCTGCTGTCACGCACAAATGAGGGCCACAAGGCTGCTGCAGTCAAATGTTGCCATTCAGCTGTGGACAAGACCCATCCAGAACAGCATCGTGGATAAAAATCGATGATTTTTTAAAACAATCAAATTGATTTAAATCACAGTTTAAATGTAATTTAAATTTAAAAATACATTCTTATTTAAATCATTAACAATCCCACTGTTTTGTTTAAATCATGATTTTAAATCAATTTGATTTAAATCCAATTCATCCTGCTAGATAGTGAATGGTTTTATATAGGTTCATATGGCCAGAATCTAGTTGTATACCTTCAGAATACTTTAAGGTGCACTACCACTCTGTTGCTAGTTCATTGGCAACATTCCCTGCCCTACCCCTACCGACCCTGATCTATACGTTTTCTAAACCCACCCCCTGCCAAGTAAGGTTTAAAGAGTGCACCGAAGGAAGAAACTGCAAAAGGGGAGAGTGATCAGCACCCCCAGTTCCACTAGTGGTATCTATTCTGGCCTAGATTCCCTCTTTTCATTGCAAATGATTTTTTGCAAATGATTCCCCCCCCCAGTCCATTTCTTTGCAGCTCAGTTCTATGCATGAATTCCCAGAAGAAGAAAATGAATGAAGTTTAATCCCCAATAAATATATCGTATATAGTGCTTACAGTGTGTGTGTGTGTGTGTCGTTACAGTCGTGACCGACTCTTCGTGACTCCACATCCATGGAGTTTTCTTGTCAGGAATACTACATGTGAATAAGTCCCACTGTAAGACCAACCTCTTAGTAAATAGGCACAGAATTGCACTATAATACTGCAATCCTAATCGCACTTCCTGAAGAGTAAGGACCACTGAACTTAATGGTGCTTACTACTGACAAGCAGTGAAGTGTTTGGTGTCTTTTTTGGCTTTAGCTCTGAATGACATGACATAATTTGAAATCCACAGACTAATAGCCAATTAGCTTTTAAAGAAACATACTGTACAGTATTTGTAAAGAAACCTAAAATTAAATCAAATAAATCACAGCCAGATCTTCACTCCTGCAGATTACAATTCAGAATTTGCAAGACGTCAGAGAATTTGTATCCTAACTTGTTTCAATGCTTGACCTTCATCCTTTACAGAGGGAAAATACTCATGTATCCCTATAACCAATGTTTTCAGGCCTGCCAATTTGGCATGTTGGATCAGGAGAACATAACCTGCTGTACAGTACATTTTATAAGGGTTCATGCAATCTATGTGTTCCCCAATTTTAAAATGTTATCCAGGTAGATTTGACAAATGTTACATCTCTTTTCTCCTCTGATTCCCTCAACTGAAACCACAACTGAGGCTGCAAACTTTTGTGCTGTGTTTTGTTCAGTAAGAAAACAGATGACTATATCATAGCAGCAGTAAATTAGGAGCTCACTCTTAACTGAAATCTGAATTTAAGACTGCTTGCTGAATAGCCCTGTGGTTTTAATTTGTTTCCAAAGTAAATCTTAGATGCTTGGATACTGTTTTTTCAGTCTTGCAGATCTAAAATGACTGAGTTATGGTTGTAATAATAAAGTTATATGGAGTAAACAACAAACAGAGGATGCTGGGCCTATAAGGCAATCGTCAAGCTTAGTACTTTCGCCTTTGACTAGCAGGAGATCTCCAGCAATCTCTCCATTACTTCAAAACTGGTCTCAATTGGACCAGTTTGGAAGGACTGAACATATTATCTGCATGCAACGTGTGCACTGTGCTTTGTCTTCTCTTTCAGGCGAATTCCCTCCCAAAGGCGAATTTTTAAATCCTGCTACAGATGCCCAATTTCTTAAACTAACTTAGCAATAGAAACATATGGTGTTCTCCCACATGAACCTGCCAACTAATTATGACCTTGGACATTAGCTGAGCAGAGATGAAAGAGGCGAGAGGCATCTCCTGTGCAAGCCCCAGATTTTGGAATCTCTTCTCTAGAACTGTCTATCTTCTTACTATCTTGATGGTAAAAGACAATGGCTGAATTCCTGTTGCACAGTTATACAAATGCTATAATTTTTAGCAACAAATTGCCAGATGTTAAGAGATCGTCATAGGTATAGACCACTGTTGGCGTACCTATGGCATGGGTAGACACCCAACATTGCCCCTTCACAGCCACCTGTATTCAGGTTAAATTGCTGCATTGGCACTTTGTGAAAAATTAGTGCAATTGAATTGCAGTTTGGGCACTTGGTCTCTAAAAGGTTCGCCATCACTGGCATACACTGTTGCATAACATGTTGCAATTCACCTTTAAAATGTAACCTTTTGCATAACTAACAAGATTGTAGCCAAATTCTCTCCTGCTCTAACAGTGTGTTATATTTGGCATCATTCAAGTTAAGGACTTGCCTGTGTTGTCTTGGATTTCTCAAACCTCAAACCTGTTGCTATTTCCCCCAGCTGTTTAATCACATTTGCTTTACATTGTCTGTTGTGGTTTTATAAACCACCCCAGTGCTAATGCCAGAAGGTAGGGTATATATACCTATTAAAAACATTAATTGCTTACAACAGTCAATACTATGTGAATCACTTCCAGTGGCAAGCAGGGTAATTCAAAACAGTAGCATTTATTATGCAATTGGAGGATGCCTGCCAGTCTTAAATGAGTTCTAAAACCTTGCTGCAATGCATCTGGGAACAAGCCCTCTGGCAATGTGGCTGCCCCTATATCCCTTAAAAGAGTGAATAATAGTCATCCCCAATCTTCCTCCTATCATCTCCGCATTCAATCCATTAATCCAAGCATGGGGAATGTACGGTCCATCAGTGGTTACTGGACTGAATCTCCCATCGTAAAGCTGGCTTTTGGCAGCCCAGCAGTTTCGGCCTCAACTGTTCTCGAACAGTAGCTCATAGTCATCCTAAACAAAATTGAAGGTTGGTTGGAATAAGGCAGGGATTCCTAGAGATGAATTATAATTACAGTGAAAATAGACCAAGCCCTCTTCTTTCCTCAGCCAATGATTACTGCCAAATAAGAAAGTACTGCATTCATTGTTCTTCAATTTGACCCTTTATAGTTGGAGTAGGACCAGCACTTCATCAACACGCGAAAGAGTAGCACCATATTCTGTGATCAAGGTTCCTAATCATTTGGAAAGAAACCAAGACTGGTTCCCTTTTTTTCTGCCAGCATCCTATTTTATAAATGATCTCTCTCACACACACCGAGTGGCTCTTTTGCTGATTGCAGTAGCCAATGATCGTTGCCAATGTCATACTTTGAAACAAGATCTGAGTTAAGAATCAGAGAATCAGAATCAGAATACTTTTTATTGGCCAAGTGTGGTTGGACACACCCAGAATTTGTTTTGGTAAAATATGCTCTCCATATAAAAGGAAATATAAGAATCAGATAGTCAACAATAAAAACACAGTACAACAATACAATATAACCTATTATTTAAAAAGGAAGAAGAGAAGTAAAAATTAATTATTCAACAGTTTGATAGCACTTGGAAAGAAACTATCTTTATATCTAGCTTGCTCTTGAGTTTTCAGGACATTAGATGCACATCTTAATCAACATGGAGAATAATTAACTTGCTACACCAATGAAGAAGACCAAGTATGACCAAGCAATGGGAACCAACAATGAGTGATCAGTTCTGAATTATACACTCAACTGCGACTTGGCTTTTGGCAACAGGCAAGTAACACTAATCAAGTGTTATTTGAGCTCTAAATGAACATAATCATTTGAACACAGGCACAAAGCCTTTGGCCATAGATTTGAATATGAAACAGCTACTCAAAACAGAAATTTTCAATCTCAACAGTCATCTATTATAATTTGTTGAAATACACATAGTTAATCTCCGACTTTCAAAAGTAACATAACTTAACTAAATAACCATCTCCAGTACACCCACGTATGTTCACGATTATCCTCATACAGTATATGAGGTGAATAATAGGCCCTCATTGCTTCTGGCTTCTATCCAAAACTCAAAGGAGTCCTCCTCGTGGCCTAAAAGCCCCCTAATCTCGACTGGTTTTGCTGTTAAAGAAGTCAAATGCAACCCACGGGCTAGATTCACATCCTCTTGGACTCCCCAACAAATGTGATGGTTCACATGGGAATCTCTCTATGCAATAAGTTAAAACAAGGAAGGCTGTCCTGATATCAACAGGTATCAAGCATAGCAGAGAAGGATATGTAGTATAGAGAGGGGACTGAGGTGATTCTACTGTTATTTAAGCTTTCCAAAAGCTACCTTCAGTTTCCTGTTCAGGCCTCATAATGTCTTCTAATCCATTTCCAGGACTACTGACCCATATGCCTAAATGCACATGCATGCCTGTGTTTGCCAACCAAAACCATTTTGCAGGCTCAAGGATGTCTACAGGTCAGCACCTGAGTGTTCCTAAATTTGGGGCAAAAACACCAGGCTTGTATTTCATCCACTTTTATGCCCTTCAGATGCCTGTACATAATCAAGACAGCCTAACACAACAGCAAGATCAAACTGATCCAAGCCTTTTGATGGGTATTCCAGCACACAAATGATACTGGAGGTCTTGTTTGAGAATAAGGGGGTGGGGGGTGCCCCATGCAGTATGCAACTTGCCATTATGCAAACCAGAGATCACTCCCGCTGACATGAGCAGTATTATACGCTTGTGCAAAAGATACCTCCTTGAGCAAGCTCAGAAAAAGATCGGCTGCTTGTGCAACACAGTCCTGGGAGAGCAGAAAAGACAAACAGGATACCAGCCAAGATATTTTGCTACCTGAAGCACGTCAACAAATAGCAATCTCATTACCCAAGGGTGCGTACATTGTACTTAATACTAGCTAAGTTATTTTTTCACATGAGGCAGAAAATCTCTCATAGATATCTCTCCCTACCTAGTAGTAAAAAGAGGATGCCAGAATGACACAATAAATACAAATTTGTTATCTTTCCATGGTTCCTGTAATCTAGTACTGTATTTGACATGGCCCTCTTACCTTGCCCTAATCACAGGGCAAAATGTGGGATATGAAATTCAGAACCTGAAACCTGCGTACGCATGCACGTTTTTGGAGCAGTGTTTCAGCATCCTCTGTGATACTAGAAAATATTTAGGTTGAATTTTGGGGGGAGTGTGTGGTCTAGTTCACTAAAAAGGTAAGCTGTTTAGACCTGCCCTGATTAAACCTAGGACAATTGTTGTTTAACCTTCCTTCCCATAATTTTATAAAAATACAGGATGACTAAACAGGGAGGCCCAGTATAATGGGGGAATCATGGCACAATCAGGTCAAACAAGTTTAATAATAACAAAGAAACTTTGAAATCTCATTTGTTTGCTGAAATGCTAAAGAACATGTCAACAGCCCTTTCATGTCAATATAAGCATAAATTAGAAAATCACAATGCTCCTTTTCCAAAGACCCATGATGTGAAAGTTAAAAATATGTTTAACCAATCACATTTGAGAGAGACAAGCTGAACTATGCTGTTATTTTGGTGCAAAATGTACCGTTCCTATTGGATTGGCTATCCTATCAGCTTCTAAAATTAAATACTGTATGAGCCTCTTGTCATTTGTTCGGAAAAGTTACAAAGAGATTGTGCAAGCAATTAAATAGTCCTGAGAAGTAAGCAAAATAGAAGGAAAACAGAAAAAGGAGAATCCACTGTTATGGTGTTGGGGGATGGGGAGGGGATTGGTAAATTGTCCACAAACTGTTTCAAGAGCTCAGTCACAACTACGTTTGAGAAACACCAAGTAGATACATTAAATACTGTTTTGGAACACATATTTTATCTTAATTAAAACGTGCCAATCATCCAGGGGAGATTAATATTACAACCACATGTACTCTGTGGACAATTTGCTTTTCTAGATGGTAAAGCATTGCCTTATGTGATAAAAAGCACCGGAGCCTAAAACTATTTGGCCATTACTCTTGAGTAATTGCTTTAAAAGTAACAATTGTCCACTTGATAATACTGGAGTTAAGTACGCTATACTGACAAGAAGACAATGAAAGGGAGGCAAAGGATTATTATGATTATTATTTTCAAAAATAGTCTCACTGCTTATTCTTCTGAAGATAACAGAAAACAAAGCACAGCAACATTGTACAATACCTCAGCTTGTATATTAACAAATTTGGTCAACACGACCAGGGTTCAACCTATTAGCACTTCAAAACTGGAAATTACTTTTCATAGTCAAGATGTTTCAGATGCATATACTTTTGTAGGCATCACTCCTGTGTCAGAACATGTACAGTGGTCTTAGCACACTTGCTGCTTCAAGAATGAATTTAGGATTTACACAGCCTTGCTTTTGTAAAGACAAGAAACTGCTTCAGTCTTCGGCAGTGTAATCAGTAAATCACAAAGCAACAAAAACAATCTGAGTGGAATATATTTCCCAGTGCTTCTTTCTAAGCATGATTTAGCTATCACCATAGATTTTAACCAGACTGTAGAAACATCCAGGAAAAAAAAACCTCCAGTATATTCCTTTATCATACCACCTTCTATAATTAAAACATCATATACAAATGCTGCCACAGATAAACTTCATAACATGAACTGGTGATCTGACTTGCTACAGTACATCAACCACGGGCAGAGAAATCAGGCATGCTGCCTTTGCATGCAATTCCAAGTCTTCTCCACCTTAAAATTATAACTTATTTATTCTCTTCTGAGTCATAACAAAGAAGGCATTATGGATAACATTCACATAATTCCTCCTGGGACTGCTTTACTGTTTAGAAGAGGCTGCCTATATTTCACATTAATTGATCTATTAATTCCAGAGCAGACATCTACCTTAGGACCACAGACTATTTGCGGCACACAGTACATTAAAAGCCTGACCTTCCACTGAAAGAAAAGTGGGGAGGAAAACCGCAACAAGATGCAGAAAACATCAAGTGTACATTAGAGAACGGACAGCTGTGCTTTGCAAGAGAGAGAGAGAGAGATCAGCAACTTTGAGAAAGCAAATGGCATGGAAGTATCCCTCAAGGTTGGGCTGCTACATCGATGACAGGGTAATGCTGAAAGATACACAGACTACACCGGATTCTTGGTCACACTTAACTTGGCAGCCCCACTCACCCATCAACACCATGTTTTTACCTTATCTGCCTTGCAATGAAATATTTACATTTTGCACTGAATTATGTGTCATCTCTTCAAGCCCAGATCTACTTTCTGGCCAGAGCGAGAAGGCACAGCAGCAGAGGCGAGATACTGCTTTAAAACAACAACAAATACTAGGCTAAGAATAAAGGCCTCCTAACTAATCATAGAAATGTCTCAAGAGCTTATATCTTTTGCTGTGGAATCATTCAAACCCCCAACATTAGATTATTCATTTTGGCCGCACCTCAAGAAGGAGAATTAGCTGCCCTCTTTGAGACTTATCTGGATGCCTGACCACCACTAGACCATCTAGAAATCCCCTCAGTATGGCCATCTTACTCAGGAGGAGTTCTCCAGTAATGAGCAATTAATTAATTGTTTGTCAGACAGGGCTAGGCGATTATTCCTGGAGGGGGACATAAGGAGTCCAAAACGGTCATACATTCACACACTTCATTTAGTTCAGACCCTGCACTTTTCCTGCTTTCAAGGGGAAATGATGGGGGGAAACTCCTTTCCATGCCTTCTTTGCGCAGGGGCTAGGCCCTTTCCACTGTGGAAGAAGCAAAAGAAGGCACAAAGTTAAGTTTTATTCAGGTTTGTTTTTGACCGCCTGGCATCCCTCGGCGCCCTCCAGACCTCAGGAGCCCTTGACAAGCGGCCGGCAAGTGAGGAAAGGAGCCGGGTGTTTTAAATAATGCTGATGATGATTTTTTTTCCCCCACCGGTGGAAGACCCTAGGGACGAGCTGGCTGGGGTGGGCGATGCAAGTGCGGCGCCTTTGCAAAGTTGCCCACCGCCCAGCGTGCGCCTCGGCACCGCAGTGCACTGGAGTGGGGAGGGAAGCAATGGGCGCCTTCCGGAAGGATCGGCGCCAAAGCAGCCTCCCGGGGACGCACGAGCCCTCCGGCGCCCTCCGCCTCCCGCCATTATTTATTAACACCCGTCCTGCGAGGAAGCTTTTCAGAGGCGCCGACAGCGCCCACCTGCCTCTCTCTCTCTCTGCTCAAGAGGGGCTGGGGCATTACGGCCTTTTTTTATATTCTGGGAAGGCGCTTCGTTTTGCTGCTGGTGGTGGTGGGAGGCAAGGAGCTTGTGTATTGCAGCAGCAGGAGCAATAAACTCGGGGAAGCCGAGGAGGAGGAGGAGGCGAAAAAAAAACTAAGAGAGAGGACAAGCTCTCCTGGGTTGCCGGGTCGGTCCCTTCGCCTTGCTCCGAGGCAAAGAGAGGCGGCGCGGCGGGGCAGGGCAGGGCTGCCCCAAGCCGTGGCAAGCGGCAGCTGTGCCAACCCCACTGCAGCTTGTTGATGTTGGGGTGTCAGCGGATGCCAATGATCTACTACACTGCAGTGCCAGCGTCAGGAAGCCTCTCTCGCCTAGAAGCAGCCACTGCAGGGCAGACACCAACACCAACACCAACACACACGCACGCACACACTCAGCGCGGTCTCTTCCCAACCGGCCTCGTCCTCCTCCTGCCGGGCACCCCGCGGCCTCACCAGCGCCTTCTCCCCCACAATACGCGCAAGTGTCTGCAGCCCGCGCCGCCCCCACCAGCCCACCTGAAAAACGAGACAGGTGTCTTTTCACAACTCTCAAACTCGACACCGTCTTGGGCCCCGGGGGTAGATATGTATGTGTGTGAGAGAGGGGGGGGGATCTCGAAAGGAAAAGCAGTCTTGCTGACTGGCCGTTCCCTTCCAAGACTTCTGTCCCCTGCCCCCAACTCAGTACTTTGGCCTTCCTTAGCCTCCCCTGCCCCGCCGATCTGAGAGGGCGGAGGGGAAAGAGAGCTCCAGGAGGAAGTTAAGCCTAAGGGTTGGAGTTGACCCAAAGCACCTGTAATTTGCATTTCCTTATGTAATGCACTGCAAGTTTTCTCCTGTTGGAGCTTGCTTGGATTGAAGCGCATGATCACCCCACGAAAACGGGAAGAGGCAGACACATTCTCACCCAAACGCGGGGGGAAATCATCTCCGCAACAAGGCACGCGCACACATACATACAGACAGACACACACACACAGAGAGAGACGCGCACACGGCTCTCCTGCTTTTGGACAGATGGACGGACTTCTCCAGGGACAGGCTTCCTGGACATGTCTTCCTCCTCCCTGAGGGGTGAGGAAGAGCAGTTGCCTAGTATAACAACTGGCTTTGCGAGGGCTTCTCTCTCTCTCTCTCTCTGTTGGTTTTGATACACTTTGGAAACATTAACCCAGGTTCACAAGTTGAACCGAAAAGTCTCCTGCAGGACAGCGCCGAAGCCTTCGGGGACACCCGTCAGCCGCAGGCTCACCATCACACACACCAGCGACAAGAAGGCCCCAAGACCTCTTCTGGAAACTAACGGCCCCTTCCGAACTGGGAGGGTGGAGACAAACTGATGCTGCGGAGACGCCGGTTAGACACCGGGCGACAATTTCATCTTGCCGTGAAAAATGTCAACAGTTATCCAAGTTTCGCCTCTTCCCCCACCTCACGTTGGAAACAACACATCGAAAGCAGAGCTGTCTAATTTCACCCTAACGGACCCTACACATACGACGCTGCATGCATGCATCCGTATAACCGACCTGGTTAACATCCCCCCCCCTTTTCTCCCCACAGCAGGACTGCAGACCGGTGAGCAACAGACAGAGTAACACAAAGGGAAACGCAACGGGGTGTGCGATCTGTTTGCTTACCAGTTGGGTTCTTGTTTTTCTTAAGACTCTTGCCACAAAGACACTGCAGCATATGCGATCCTTTGCTGAAAATGTTCCAAAGAAACCACATTGATTTGGGCGAAAAGCAATCCAGCGCTTATACACCCTGAGAAAGATGAGATCCTTGTGGTTGTTGCATAATAATAAATTGAGATCGGTTCTCCTCAAGAGGGGCACCAGTTTTCTCATAGACCAAAAAAGAAAAAGCCGAAGAAAGATTAAATCCTGATCTCCCAGGGTTTTTCCCCCTCTTTCCCTCACGTGGTTTATTTCTTTCCGACTTCTCAATGGATACGTTTTCGAGCCAGGGTGAACGGTGAATTTCCCCACCCCACCCCCCTCCAGAAGGACGGTGGATGATTACCCAAAACTGGAAGAAGAATTAAAAATACATCGCTCCTTTTCCTTGTCTTTTTTCTCTCTCTCCTCCACTTCAGACTAAAACCAACCAGATCATGAGGCGATGAAATTCCAGCCAAGGCCAAAAATTAGCCCGAGACAACAGGAAAGCACGAGAGATCCCCAAAGAGGAAACCATAGCCTGTTACTTGATTGCTGGGAGGATGGGTGGATCTGCAGAACAAAGCCAAGACGGGATGCATCCTACTATAGCACTGCCATAGTGCAGCCCTTGGAAGAGCGAACACACCGCCGGTACCGCGGCCACCAGCACCATCCAGCACCAGTCTGATCGATGAAGGCAGATGCTCCACTCCAAAAGTGCTGATTTTTACCATCAGATCATGTCAGTAATGGATGTAATTGTGTGGCACCTGCAGCTCTCTCCAGTCAGCCTGCACAACAGATGCAAATCTTAGCCCTTAGCATGCAGGCAGACAGGCACACCACGGAGGCAGATCTGTTTCTCTTCTCTCTCTCTCCCTCTCTCCCGGCTTCGTCCAACAGGGGCGTGCATTTGGGGAGGGGGAAGGGAAAAAAAGATGCCTTCCCCACCTCACATCCACACAGGCATACATACAGCCACGCACAGAGAGAAGGAAGAGAAAGAGAGGCACACACACATACACATATACACACACAGAGGCACGCATACACACACTGGGGTTTTTGCTCCTGAGCCTTGGATGTGAGTTACAGGCGTTCAACGGGAGTAGGAGGAGTTGAGATTTGCATGGAGAGGACTGGCTTTCCATGACGTAGCCACGTGCTCCCAGGCCTGTCACCAGAGAGATGCTTCAGCCAGCCCAGGAAGGCAGTGTCACTGCAGTCTCTGACTACCCCCCCCCTCTTTTCTCCTCCTTTCTCCCTCCACCCCACCGCTCCACTTCTCTCACCTAGCCTGCTGCGGCTTAAAATATTGGTGGTAGCCTGCCTCTTGTACACTCCAGGGAGCTGTGCGTCCCTGCATGCTAACTAGAAAGGGAAGGGGGGGGGCAACCAGCAGCATGACTTGAGGGCTGTGGGTCTGAGACACCTCTGTGAAGAAGACCTTATTTATCACAGTCAAGAGAGGAGGAGAGAGCCTGTCTCATTCAAGGACTACATTGAGGAACATAAACAAGAAGGCAACCATGCCTATTTATTTTATATTTTATATTTTATATTTTATATTTATATTTATATTTATATTTTCTTCTTCCTAAAAGAGCCAGAGAGAATAACAGATCATTCCTATGGTTTCCCCCTTACACAAAGGGAGGCAGAAAGCTCCTAAAAGGGAGGTGCATGGAGAGGAGGAGGCTATGAGTGACGGTCACTTTCAGCCTTACAACAGTTGTCGTTCACAGGCCACACGTTCCTTTTTAGAAGGAGACACATTTCGTGGCTGACCACTGGATCAAACTGCCGTGTCTGGTAGTAGGCTTTGGATCCGAGGTCAAGGCTCGGCCCAGTCATGAGCTTGCAAGAATGAAACAAACCCTGCCCTTAGTTCTTGATTGATAAAATGGGAATTAAAAAAAAATAAACATATTTCATTCAGTGGCTGTGGCAACAAACATTGCTAACATTACAAAGCACATTCTAATAATGCTAGAAACTGGTAGGCAATTTGTGGCCCTCCTGGTGCTGCTGGACTGCAATTCCCATCAGCCCTAACCAGCACAGCAAGTGGTGACGGATGCTGGGAGTTGTAGTTCAACAGCACCTGGAATACAACTACTTCATTCCCATAGCATTTACCCCACAATCTCACTGTCCCAGTCATGGTGACTGTGAGTACCCCACGGTTTTTCTGGTTTCATTACCCAAATGACAAGCTGGAGCGGGGGGGGGGGAACTAGGTGTAAGTACAAGGCAGAAAAAGAAGGTAAATATTTTGACAGTCTCTTTGCAGGATATAGAACTGGTTTCTAACATTTTCCTAGAAAACACATTCGATGTGAAAACATATCAAAATGTGTTATTTAGATGACAGTGGAAATATTTACTTGGCATGACCACATACTGTAGCTAACCTTTGATGGATGATAGAAAAGATGAGGGATTACCAAAAAGATATCTGCATGTGCTTCATTGACTCTACCAACCTTTTGACTATGTTGATCATGACAAGCTGTGGAACTACCCGAAATAAATGGGAATTTCACCATACTGATATGATCTCTGATCATGAAGCAACAGTAAGAACAGCTTTTGAAGACAGAGAATGGTACAAAATTAGAAAAGATACTTGTCAGGGTTGTAGTAATCTATCACCTTTATTATTTAACATATATGTAGAAGTGGTTATGAGAAAGACACATCTGATAAATACTGCAGTAGGAACATTAACAGCCTTCAGTATGCAAATGATACAACACTGTATACAACAATTAGATTACCATAAACTAATATTAGAATTTCCAAACATTGTCAGGAGAGAAAAAATCAACAACTTCCTAGAGAGATAGGCAGGATGCCTCTCAATACCATTTGCAGGGAATCACAAGCAGTTGAAGATGTCTGCTTGGGAATACCCTGAAGCAAATGGTGAGCCACTGTGTGAGACAGAATGCTGGACTAGATGGACTGTGGCTTGTTCCAGCAAGGCTATTCTTATGTTCTTATGTTCTTATAGTGGCATGATTACTTAGCATGATTCTAACTAATTCCGTGCATGGCTGTTGTTGTTAAGTAGCGGCCAACCTATGGTGACTCTATGAGTGAGCAATCTCTAATACGTCCTGCCGTCAAGAGTCCTGCTCAGATCTTGCAAACTCAACTCTGGTTCCTTTAGTGAGTCAATCCATCATGTATTTGGTCTTCCTCTTTTCCTGCTGCCTTCAACCTTTATTGTCTTTGGCAAATAATCCTGATTCCTGCCCTCTCATGATGTGCCCAAAGTTGGACAGCCTCAGTTTCCACATTTTTGCCTCCAGTCTTTATTTGATATAGGAACCCAGTTATTTATCTTTGTGGCAGTCACAGGTATCTGCAGAAGTCTACTCCAGAGCCATAACTCATTTTCCCCATCAGTTTTCACACCCATACATAATAATTGGAAATAAAAGAGTGTAAATTATCTTGGTCTTGATTTCCAGGGTCACATCCTTACAGTTGATTCCCCCCCCCTTCTAACTCCCTCATAGCTGCCCTTCTTAGTCCCAGTGTTCTGCAATCTCCATTTAGATTTATGATTTAATATATAAAATCTATGATTATTTCACTGTCTTCATTTTCAGCTATTAAAGTTGTGTGGTTCTTCTGTAGTTATGATTTTGGTCATCTTGGCTAAATGCCTGTACTGCAGCTCAAACTGTGCTTACGGTTCAATTCCAGGTAGCCAGGTCATGGTTGGCTCAGCCTTCTGAGGTCAGTAAAACGAATACCCAGCTTGCTGGCGGGGGGCAATGTGTAGCCTGCACAATTAAATTGTAAAACACCCAGAGAGTACTTGAACTGCTATGGGGCAGTATATAAGCAGAACACTTTGCTTTAATGTTAAAACTGTAATCCTTCTTTGGCACTACTGTACCTTCTTTCACTTTCAATAAAAGACATTAATGTCATTTCAAGTCATTGTTACTTTCTCCCAATAAGATGCTGTCGTCTTCATATCTTAAGTTATTGGGTGTTTCTTCCGTCAATATTCACTCTTCCTTCATCTAAATCTAATCTTGCTTTCTATATGATATGTTCTGTGTATACTGTAAATAAGGAGATAAGGGAATAAAATGCATCCTTGTCTGTCTTGCCTATAGAAAATAATTCTCTCTCTCCATATTCTGTCCTAATGATATCTTCTTATCCACAATAAAGTTTATGCATCAGGACAATACAGTCAAGTGCCGAGGCTCTTCTGTTTCTCCCAGAACAACACATAGTTTCATATGATCCACACAGTCAAAGGGCTTGCTGTCATCTATAAAGTATAGAAGGAGCTTCTTCCCAAATTCTTTGGCACTCTCCAGTAGCCAGCGGGTATTTGTAATATGGTCTCGAGTGCCTTTTACTTTTAGGAATCTAGCATTAACACCAGGCATTTCTTGCTCCATATAAGGTAAAAGTGTGATTACTTAGAAACAATATCCCATTGAGCTTGATGGTCCTTACTTCCCAGTAATCTCCAGGACATCCTTGCGATGTGACAATAGAAGGTGTTGTGCGTTTTTTTTTTTTAATCAAGGAATTCCAAATAATAACTACAGTGTTATTGCTTTCATTATGCAAACAAACATACAGGGAGACACATTGGAGATAATACATGCTAGCTCTGCATACTTAGCTAGCTAGTCAGGCACAGAACTATGGTTCTCACACATTTACTGGAGATGGCCAGGTCATCATACATACTCTTCAAGCGGTCATCACAACAAAAAGAACTTGAACTGGTATCAACTAGAAATATGTAGTGAAACAGTCATTTGTACGGGATCACTGCTGCTCCCATGTTGGTCTGTCAAAAGGTGGCCAGATGTAATAACATACAGTACATACAGCTGCACTTTTGGCTGGCTGCAAATTTTGCAGTATAGCTTCAAAACGAAATGTGTATGGTATGTAAATACTGTGGATGTAGTGTCTACGTAATCATCATGTATCATCAAGTAAATTCTGCCCTATGGTGACCTTTTTCAGGGTTTTCCAGGTAGAGAATACACAGAAGTGGTTGACCATTCCCTTCTTCTGGGGGCATCCTGGGACTGTGCAGCTTGCCCAAGGCCAAAGAAGCTACCTGTACTCCCAGGAGACCCAGGTGCAAGTGAATTCCCAAACTCTGTCCCTACAACCAGATACCTTAAACCATTGAGCTTTTGCATGCAAATAAATAAATAAATAAATAAATAAATAAATAAATAAATAAATAAATAAAT
>JAHTLZ010000348.1:23256226-23293277 GCA_023846285.1 Phrynocephalus versicolor
AATAAATAAATAAATAAATAAATAAATAAATAAATAAATAAATAAATCCAGATTTATCCTTTGGTATCTCGGGGATGGCTGGGAAAAAAAATCCATCTGAAACCTTGAAGAGTCTCTGACAATCGCTGTAGACTATACTAAGCCTGATGTGTCATGGATCGTAGAGAAAAAAGATTGATCATCATTCTAGAAAATCTTTGCAACTTTGGCATAATGCCTCACTTCACTTTCTCACTAAAAGAGAAATGTGACTCCAAGAGAATTTTATTTTTAAAAAGACAAATTCCTAAAGGAACTTTAGGAGAAAAAGTAAATGTTTTTGCTTGTTGCTTCTAATGCTGTTTATATAAACACATGTTATTTCCTCATGTAACAACTTGCTGTTTTGTAACTATTTATTTGATTTTGAAGAACTCAATTTCTATAAAGACTCTTTCTGGATTAGAAAAAACTGATATTTGTCTTCAATGCACACTTAAGAAACAGGGGAACTTTCTTTATAGGTAAATATTTGGCATTAATACCATTATCCATTGTTGGTTTGGCAGCTGGGATGTAGGATTTATCTGCAATAAAAACATGACAGGTGGAGCAATGGCCTCACCTATAAAAAGTGGCTTTGTTTATATTCTTAGGAGGCAACTAAATCTTGAGTGGTTTGACAGAAGCCCATTTTTGAAAGACTAACAGATTCCCCTTCAGATAATGCAAGCCTTTTGCCCCCAGTCAAGAAAAAAGTTAGATTCTAACATATCAGCTAGTATGATTGATTAATAGCTGTTACATTATCACAACTTACTGATACAGTGATTTTCCATAGAAATTAATGATGCCTAAGTTTTTGGGTATTTGACTCCTGTCAGAAACACTTCTGAGATTTCAAAAATCAGAATCTGTTCTTTGATCTAATTCGGGATATATTTCGCCTCCAGTTGTTCACGTACTAAGCCTTTGTCAATGTGATGTAGGCAATCGGGAAACAAAACAAAACATAAAAGAGAGAGCAGATATATGGAATTGCTCTGAAGTAGAGCTCAAAATATTCACAGATTCAAAGCATTTTCCTCCCACTGGTTGATTAAGAATGGCTTCGGCATGTCATATAATTCTTCTTGAATGTTATTTCCCTAGCTCTCATCTCTGCTAGTAATAGAAAGCAAGATATTATTCAGATAGTTGACTGTTTCTGTTTTGGGAGAATTTCTAGACATGAAGTACAGTGGACCCTTGTATAACAAACAGGTTGTATAACATAACATCTGTACAACAAATTTCGGAGATAGGGGAAATTTGCTTAACATAATCACCTATGGGGAGAATCTATACAACATAAAAATAGGATGACTCCGTTTTCAATGCATTCTTATGGGAATTTGTATAAAGGAAAATTTGCTTAACATAATTTCATTTGGAACGAATTAATTCCTTTATACAAGGTACCACTGTACCAGGATGTTAAAACAGAAGCTTTGAATAAGTATTGGCAGCATAATACTGCTCATGTCTAATCAGAGTCATGGGGAGCAGGGAGGGAAGGTGCACACACAATCCCAGAATTTTCCCTAGGTGTTGTTTTTAAGTACACAGAAAAAATATAGTCAATTCAACAGCCCAGATATATAATTAATTAGACTTGGCCCCGACCCAAATTATTTCTGTGGATGCCCTTGTTTGGAATTACCAGACAATTGTTCAGATATCCTATTACATTATTCTTTGTTTTGTTTATGTATTGAAAGATCCAGTAAGCATGGAGATTCATTCAAAGGGCATTTTATTCCAAAAGATAATCATGTCCTCTTACAATAAGTTAAATTGACCTCACTGCATCTTGCTCTACGTTCTTATTAATAGCATGATTTTCTAGCCTGTTATAAAAATATGCTAAAGCTTCAAGGAATAATTCTTTGACTTCATTTTATTCTTTCTAATAACTGATTTTATATATCAGAATTCTTTGCCATTTATCACTTCTTCATTCATACTCCTAAATGTTAACAGGATGAGGTGGAGGTAATGGGTGGAGGAAAGGGAGATTTCTTCACATGAAGTGTCGATCTATTAAGTTTGAGGCATTTTTCTTTCTTTCTCTTCTTCAGCCCTCTGCTCCCCCTCCTTCATTGTTCAGGAAAGCCTTCCAACTTTACAGAAAGACTAGGGGAGGATCTTTCCTTCTGTTTATCTCTGAAGGCTAGAGCTGGCTGTTTGTTGAGCTGGAGTTTTTACAATTTTGCATGCTGCCTGTGGTTTGGGAGACTAGGAGGGATTTTTCTGGGCGGGTACAACTGTCAATCTATTCAGCACTGAGAGGGTTCCCTTGAAGCTGGTATGGAAATTTCAGGGGGTCTAGAATTTGGCAACCAGATTGGTTGATGGTGTGAGAAAGTTTGACCATATTATTCCAAATATGGTTCACCTGTCCTGGTTACCGGTATACTTCCATGCCAGGTTCAAGGTTTTGGTTTGAACTGATAAAGCCCTAAACCAGTAGTGGCAAACCTTTGGCACTCCAGATGTTTTGGACCACAACTCCCAGAGTTCCGAGCCTAGATTGCCAGTGACAAAGGACTGTGAGAGTTGTGGTCCAAATCATCTGAAGTGCCAAAGGTTCTCCACCACTGCCCTAAACGGTTTTGGACCCTGCTACTTTTCTGAACATGCCAACTTGGGCTGCCCATCTGACCCACAGACCTCATGCCTTTGAAAGTTGACACCTAGTGATGTCCAGAAAATAATTAACTGGGCATTACAGGCCATTACACCTTCTCTATGGAATTCTTTCCTTCAGAAATTATGACATATGCCATCCCTTCTTATATTTAACAAGCTCTTTGAAACACAGCTATTCGGGGAAGCTTTGTGGGGAGGCTGTCCTCAATCAGCAGGAACTGAGGGGAAAGGAGAAGAGAGGTATAAATATCAAATAAATAAATAAATAAATAAATAAATAAATAAATAAATAAATAAATAATAAATAAATAAATAAATAAATAAATAAATGTTCCTTTGTTGCCTCTGAATTCAAAGACAGCCCCACCTTTCTGCTGAGAGTCTTTTCTCTCTCTCTAAAACCCATTGAGGTCTATTGTTATATTTCCATTTATAGATTTCCATTTATATACCACTTGATTTTCCTACAGGAATTCTGGGTGGTGAACAACAAACAGAGACCGAGTGCCCAAATTGCAATTCAAAACCCACTAAGTTTTCGCAAAGTGCCAATACAGCAATTTAAGTTGAATACAGGTGGCTGTGGAGGGCCAATGTCAGGAGCCCACAGAAATGGCTCCGAGTGCCACCTTTGGCCCCCATGTCATAGGTTTGCCAGCACTGCCCTAGCACCACCTCTTGTGGTCTCTTCTCCAGGAAGGACCCAAACCATCTTAACTGCCCTTTAGTCCCATTTCAGAAAGATAAGTCAAGAGGAAGCTATGGTCGATAATATCAAAAGCAGCTGAGAGATCCAGTAAAACCAACAGGGACATGGATCCCCTGTCCCTTTCCCTACATGGGTCATCTGCTAAGGCAACCAAAGTTATCTCTGTCCCATAACCAGGTCTGAAGGTAGATTGAAATGGATCTAGGTAATTTGCCTCGTCCAGAAACCTCTGGAGCTGAGAGGACACAACCTGCTGTAGCACCTTCCCCAAGAATGCACTGTTAGATACTGGCCGGTACTTATTCAATATTGTGAATATTTTATTGTGAATATTTTAACAGTGGTCTTACTACTGAATGAGTTGGACTGAGTAAATCACTACCTAAATAAATCTGTGGGTGCAATGGGTTTACACTAGTAAGGTAAAGGTAGAGGTTTCCCCCGCACATGCGTGCTAGTCCTGTCTGACTCTAGGGGCGGTGTTCATCTCCTTTTTGAAGCCAAAGAACCAGTGTTGTGCAAGCCTGTGGCCATGTGGTTGGCATGGCTGTGCAGAATACTAGAAGTGAGTAACAATTAAAGTGACCTGTGTCCTCCAGACAGAGCAACTCCATTTGGTCTCAAAGGTGGCTCACCGGCACTTGTGTCCCAAGTTCCCTTTTAAAAACCACTTCTCTTTAAGAAATCTGCTTAAGTTTAGGGACTCTTTTAAAAATTATTCTCTCTGTGAGCTCTCTCTCTTAAAGAATTGCTTGCTTGCTTGCTCGCTTAAGTGCTAATTGAACACTCCCAATCAAGAACTTCTCCATGGACACTAGCTTCAGATGGGAGGCACCATAGTGCTAAATTCTATTCCTGCTACAAAGCATTGCTAAAAAACAACAACAATGCTTTCAGGAGAAAATAAAGGCAATAAAAGTCACAGAAAAAGTCACTATATGAAATGAAACATATAGCCTGTCCAGACTGGCCTTTTGGGTATAGAATGAATGGAGCTACAAAGAGTCTGTTGAAATCATGGAGAGGAGCAATGCATTGCTTGGTGTGCTCCTCCTGCCAGGACATCAAACAACCCAATCAGCGGTCAGGATTCTTCCCTCTGAATCTGCAGCCAGGATGAGGGAGGCTGAGGGAGGCGGCAACCTCCATACTAAACAACAAACAGGTCAAGAAGAATGCATACCCTACCACCAAGCCAAAAAAATGTGCAACAGCTCTTAGAGGGCAGAAATACAGGTGGACAAGATCTTTTTTTCACTATGGAAATGTCTTGATGACGTCTAATATTCTACCTAAAAGTGGTTTAACTAAGTGCTGTGTCACTCTGTCATGCTTAGCAGCAAGATTGATCAATACACCTGATGATAGTTCAGAGGCTGAAAAAGCATTCTATGGAAACCAATGTGACACAACTGTTGAGCAGTTGGGTCACTGCTATGTACTGTATAACCATAGCTTTTCTTTAATTTCCAGAACAGTAGGGAAACTTCAGAATTTCAGAGTTACTTTCTCACATTACAATTCCCCCAACTTCACAATTGCTATCTGTGCTGCCCAGGAGCCCCAATAGGTATAGTCCAAAAGTCCAATATGGCCCTATTTGCCAGTCAAGACAGAAAGATCCAGGCTGGAAATTAGGGTATCAAAATATAGAATTGCAGACCTCTTTATTCAAGCAACCCCAATATCATCAGGAAGAATCCGTACCATAATTGTTGATCTGAATGTGTTCTGGCTTCAAGCTGCAAGGGTACGGATCCCTGGATTTAAGGTAAACATGGTCCCCCTGTCCTAGACTCCTATCATTCAAAGTGTGCTGTGTGTCTTTGATAAACGTAGTTGAAAGGTACACCTCAGAAAGATACTGCTGCCTTCTTGGAAATCAAGAAGTCCTCCCACCAGTGATTATGAAAATAAATTCTACTTAATGGTTTTAATAATTTAATAATTACTGGTCTGTGTGGTTTCAACTTATAAAGCCTGGCTACAGGAATCATACTCAAAGTGTTCAAAGTGTTCTGCTTATATACTGCCCCATATCACTTCAAATAGTCTCTGGGTGGTTTGCAGTTTTTTAATTACAGCATGCAGGCTACACATTGCACCCCACCCCAGCAAGCTGGGTACTCACTTTACCAACCGCGGAAGGATGGAAGGCTGAGTCAACCATGAGCCAGCTATCTGGGATTGAACCCCAGGTCATGAGCACAGTTTTACCTGCAGTACAGGCATTTAACCACTGCACCACGGGGCTCAGAGAGTGATTGTCAATGGAGGATGGTAACAAGTAGGGTACTCCAGGGATCAGATCTGGGCCCAATGCTCTTCAGCATTTTTATTAATGTGTGGGACGGGGGTGCAGGAAATGCTAATCAAATTTGCAGATGACACAAAATTGGGTGGAATAGCTAGTAACTTGGAAGATCATTCAAAATGACTTAGATAGGGACTGAGGACTGGGCTGAAAACAACATAATGAAATTCAACAGGGATAAATGCAAAGTACTGCACCTGGGAGGGAAACCAAACACACAGCTACAAGATGGGGGATAACTGGCTTAGCAATACTATCAGTGAGAAGGATCTTGGAATCACTGTAGATCACAAGCTGAATATGATCCAACGTTGTGATGTGACTACAAAAAAGCAAATGCTATTTTTAGGCTGCATTAATAAAAGTATAGTTTACAAAGCACGTACTAGTTCCCCTCCATTCGGCATTGCTTAGACCTCATCTGGAGTACCGTATCCAATTCTGGAAACCACACTTCAAGAAGGATGTTAACAAATTGGAACACGTTCAGTGGAGGGCAACAAGGATGGTTCGGGGACAGGAAACCGAGTCTTAGAAGGAAAGACTGAAAGAACTGGGCATGTTTAGCCTTGAGAAAAGAGAAACGGGAGAAGATACGATATGATAGAGGAGGGGCAAGTTCTTTTCTCAATCAACTCAGAATGCAGGACATGCAACAAATGGGCTCAAGTTATGGGATAGCCAAGATCGGATCTACGCGATCTCAGCCAGGGGAGGATGGGGTGGGTGGCGACTTCACCACCCACCTGATCCTCCCCTAGCTGACGTCCTGCTTTCCAGTGTCCACTGAAAGAAAAAGCACTGTGGCTGTCAAGCTGTCAGAATCACGGCCGACAGCCAGGTAATTTGGACAGCCCGGCTGCCCGTTGACTGATGGGGTTTCCCACCAAACCAGCAAAGGAGGGAAGCTCTTCTCCTGCTTTGCTGGGCCTGGATAGGCCTCCCATAGGAATGCATTGGGGGAAAAGTTAACCCGTTCCCATTTTTCAGACCTCCAGAACAGATGAATCAGCTTTCAATGCATTCCTATGGGAAACAGTGTTTTGAATTACAAAAAAATTTGAATTACATTGGAACAGATTAATTTCGTAATTCAAGGCATCACTGTACATCATATTGAGATCAATCTTCCATGGTCTAGACCAATGGTTCCCCAGTTGTCCCTGGACAAAAACTCCCAGAATCCTCCACCACTAGATCTGCTGGCCAGGATTTCTGGGAATTCCAAGGACATCTGGGGACCCAAGGTTGGGAACCGCTGGTCTAGACAGTGGGGAAACAATTTGGAACTCCAGAGACCAATCAGGCAAATTTTAATGGAACAAATGCCCCATCTGGAGGATCCTTCTGATGCCCGTGAAGTGTCTTTCTTTCCCTTAAAAAAATATTCATTTGAGAAAGAGCACACAGTTAGCTTGAATTAAGATCAGTTACTGAGAATGAAGCATCCCCTGCTAGTGGAACTGATTAGACCTAGATCTGTTCTAAAAATAACATAATGATATTGAATCTATCCCACACATTCCAAAGCCACATTCTGGCATCCTGGAAGAAGAGAGAAAATGTCTCTTTCTGTGTGTGCAATAGAATTTTTTTTTCTTAGAGTTTAGATACCATTGCAATAAGTATTTCACAAAAATCATTAAATCGGTAACTAGGCATTCCTTATATTATGAACAGATTGTAGGAAACAAGAAAGCCATATTAACTGCAGAACTGTTATTAATATATAGATATGCTTCCAAGTGAAAATATAGCTCTTAAGCTATAAAACAATTAAATTTCTGAAACCCCTCCCCCAGTAAAACAACGCAGTCATCATGGGTTTCACTGATCCCTCTCTAAAACCAATACAAGAAAAAAGAAATCGCTAGAAAGAAAATAATAAAAATCAATTAAAAATCAATTAAAAATTAATGCTTCCATGTTTCAGTGAAGCTCCGGTTCTCTCCCCTCCTCCTTATGACCACACAGATGAGCAATGAGGAAAATGTTGCCATGCCAGCCTTTGCTCCAGCCACGGAAGGAGCACCATCTGTCATTAAATCAGAAAGTTTGGCAAAGTCCAAAGAGATTATTCATGCTCTGCTATGTTCTGAAAGAAAACTAGCGCTCTGGGAAGGGCCATCGCTAAATGGGAAAAGGAATATAGTTTTGTTACATACCAGGCCAGCGTTCATCTTTGGAGCCTCTCCAGATGAATCAGTCAAAAAATGTATTAGCCACCATCAAACTTTGAGCTCTCCCGGAGAAATCTTGCAATCTCTCGCTTGGTGGCAATGATACCGTATTCATTCCACATATGCTTGATAGGGCAATAGTGCTTTTTTTGGGAGTACATAGAAATTTCCCTGTGACAACCACATTGGTTTGCACTTAAAAGGAAAAACAGATATATGGTCGCTGCATGAGAGGAGTGCAATTATGTTTTTGTGCCGGCAGAGTACATCAACATTTTGTAATGCAGCTTTAAAAGTGGGGACAGCCCAAACAAGAACTGGTACATTTCAAACTGGACTTGGAATCAGCACAAAATTTGGCACAGATGGGTTAGACAGTCTGCTCTTGCTCTGTCCCAAATTAGGAAAGTTTAGGCAAAGGATTTATGAGTTATGATTTTTGAGTGAAATTATTCCCCCCCCCCGGGAAGACACACAGAAACATGCGATCTTTAAACATATCCAGATTTAAAACAAAATCAAATACATTGAAAAGACCCAATCTAGGGCAAAATTTTAAAGAGAATGATTGCCAGCCTGTCCCTTTTTTATTTTGCAAGGAATCCAGGCTATAGGGACTGAAATATTGATTCCCCCCCCAAAAAAAAACTTTCAGAAGGGAAAAACAACTACTTTGTTATAATTTGGGCATATGTGCAACATACTTACCTGCAAGAGCATTCCAAAGTAGATAGATTGTTGCAGCTTCATGGCCTAGGAATGAAGATATTTGGAGTATAACAAAAGGTCACAGAAACAACCAGGAGGCAGGTTTTTTTTTAAGATCGCCCCCCCCCCAAAAAGCTTCCTTTAGATAAATGACACAGTGAGAGTTCTTCAAAAAGGGACATTTTGCCATGTATCTCCATGGAATTAGCATTCGATTTAGTAAGGCATACTCAAACTATTTCTGCACTGAGGCTTTCAGTAAGCATTTCTGAAGCCATCTTCCTGACTCTAGTCGTTGAAGGGGAAATCAGGTCCAAGTCTGATCTTGTCAGTCAGTATCCAATAAGCTCAGGAGGATAACTTTTAACTCCTTCCTGGCCAAGCAGACATTGGTCCTGGGAGAGATATTCTGTGTCTGGTTGTAAAAATATTTTAAAAGATATTAAAGAACAGAAAACAATTTTTTAGAAGTTCTTTCATTTAAACTATGAAATTACTGGTTGTTGTTTTTTTTTAAATTGGTGCTTGACGATGTTAGCAGAGCTTTAGTGCCTCTATTTCTATTGCAGTCCTAAGAACACCTGGGGACCCACAGGTTGAGAACCACTGCTATAGACCATCTAGACTGCTGCAACTGATGTTGTCAATATGCAGGCTGCCTTTTGCTATGAACAGCTTGGCATCCCCTTTCTTGCTGGCAACCTGCATCGCAATATTGGCCATTTCCTGGAATTCTGAATCATGGATATAGAAACACAATATTCCGTATTCATAAACTGAGGGTTTGGTTTGGTTTTCCTCTGAAAAACTGAATATGCCGCATGTACATAATGAAAGGGAGGGGAGAAATACCACAAAGAAATATTTTTGTTTATCATCAGCTAACAAAGAGTTGTTTCTGTAGTTTTTTTTTTTTTAAAAAAATGCTGCCAAGGCATTGCTTTTCTATAATCAGCCAGAAGCAGCATTAAAATGATGACTTCACACTTCATTTCATGTTGTACTATATTATCCAAAAAATGCCAGTCACCATGGCAAAGAGTCTTCTTTAATGTGTAGTAACAAGACAGTCTAGCTCAGTGAATATCCTGTAAAAATGAAATACAGTGGTACCTTGTATAAAGGAATTAATTCATTCAAAATGAAATTATGTTAAGCAAATTTTCATTTATACATTTCCCATAGGAATGCATTGAAAAGAGAGTAATCCCTAATTGCGACCATTTTTATGTTGCATGGATCCGCCCCATAGATGATTCTGTTAAGCAAATTTCCCCTATCTCCGGAATTTTTTATGTTGTACAGATTTTATGTTATACAAACCGTTCGTTATACGAGGGTCCACTGTAGTCGGTTCCTGTTTTACTTTTTATTTCATGGATAGGATAATGGATGGAAAATATGACTCGAGGCTGATGCAAAACTTCACCACCACCATTACTGCCCTTCCAATAGCTATATCTTGGGATTTTCTACAGACCTGTTCAGAGTTTCCCCCCCAATAAAACTCTGATCAATGTCCCACTTGTTCTCTTGCTCCAAACTATCTCACAAACCTGAATATTTGCTCAGTGGAAGCACTCAGGTTGGCTGTCGAGTTTGTTTTCCCATTGTTTCTTCGTGAAGGGGCATTAGCTCCTGTCATTCCCCACCTGCAGCCTGAGGTATAAAAAGAGTTATGTAGGCTTACTCATTAATCATATTTATTTTTATGAGGAAAGAAAGAGTAAACATTACGGTTTGAGTCTTTTGTATGGTATTAGGCGAAAGTAAAGAAATTGGGGTGAGGTTTCACAGCCTTTTTTTTCTTGCCATTTAATCTGAAGTAGATTTATGAGCCTATTAAATAATGTTTAACTGATCAACAATTTGCATAATCAGCTATACTCAAACTGATTCATATTTAAATTACTAAAATTCATTTGTTCTCGCTTTTATTCCTTCCTTGACAGCCTATGTGACTTCTTTGTTTCTTCTCCTGCACACGCACAGTAGTTCAGTAATTACTGTATAGGTTTTCCTTGAACTCTTTTGCTCAGTTTCTTTCTATTTTACTGAGCTACTGTAGTTTTCTCCCTTTTCTTCTGGTCTCCTTTCCTCGAGTTGCTGTGATGGTTGTTGGACTGTAAACCAGTGGGCGGGGACTCACTGTAGTTATTTCTGGACAGTACGCATTTAGCCACTTTTGCAGAGTACAAAATATAACTAAATCTACAGGATAAGTGGTTCCCCCCCAATTGATGTGTAATATTTGGATAACAAGTATTTGAACCTAGATTTTTTCCCCCTATTGCCATAAGAAGATGGACAAATTCAACATCTCACGGCTTGATCTATTCTGATTCACACAAATAAAACACAAAGCCTCTTTGTCATCAGTTTCCATAGCAGTTTACAGATAAAATTGGACAGGTAGATACAATCCTGAGTTTCGTGTGTCAACTCCAGTGAAGTTGGCTTCAGCGCATCAGCTTTTATTCGATATTTCCCATGTGAACGACCTTAGAGTGTGGGTGAGCTCCTTAAATGTATGAGTCCTACCACACATATGTTTGATCCTATCTCCAACTGACTTACTAAAATCAGCTGACAGGCTGAGTGGGTGAAATTCTATTATTGTAAAAGAGGTAATACAGTAGTGAGGAGTTGCTTTAAAGCATTTCATTGTTCTGGATAGTTAACAAAAAATTTCCAGCACATTAAATGTTGGCAACGTGTCTGAGCACATTGTGGTGGCCTCTCGCTTCCATGTACTTCTGGAAGAGATGGATTACTTGGATTAATTTCAGTCTTGCTTCGGGTCTACGTATAGGACATGAACAACATGTACTTGAAACTAGAAAGGAGAGCATATCTCTGTTGGTTCTGCTGGACCTCCCAACATCTTTAAAACCAATGAAGCAGAAAGCAGAGTACTGACTGATTTGGGACCAACTGGTTTACAGGGGCAGGGGCCATTTCAGAAATGGGTGTTGGGATGTTCCTGCTTAACACCCTTGCAATTTAACACCAGAAGAAACCACCCAGAGAGGTCTCCCAGAGTATTAGGACTTGATGCTACCATTATACTAGTGGCACTTAAATCATTTCTCTCCAATTCAGCACCACAGCCACTCATCTATAGGTGTCCCTTGGTGTGCCACCCTCTTCCATCTTATCCCTCATGCTGTATAGCAAATTACAGGGTAAGAGGAACAGGGTTTTAGAGGTTTACTACCACCAGGATAGGTTAGACTGGACCCAACCTATTGAGCTGTCAAGATTTTCATAGATGTTTCTGTTAACTTGTTCTGTACTTCCTTTCAGGCTGAATTCATTTGGTTCACTTCGTAGCTCCATCCAAATGCATCTCCATGATCATCTGCATCTCCACACACTGCTCTTGGTACCACACTACTTGCCATCACCTTTCCCCTCCCCCTCATGCAGTCTTTTTTTTCTTATGTGCTCTTTATAATGTCTTGGGCTGAACCTCCTTCTACTATCCACCCAGTTTTCGCACCCCCTGTCCTGTTGCACACAAAGGTGGACAATAATTGTTGAGAGAAAGGAGGAAGGTAGGTAGCAAACAGGATTGAGAACACAGATACAGGCATGGGTGTGTTGTATCATTACAGTTGTGACTTGAGAACACAGATACAGGCATGGGTGTGTTGTATCATTACAGTTGTGACTCTTTGTGACACCATGTCCATGGGGTTTTCTTGGCAGGAATACTGGAGTGGTTTGCCAGTTCCTACTCCAGGCACCTACAGCACCTGGTATTCCTTGGTGGTCTCCCATCCAAGTACTAACCAGGGCTGACCCTGCTTAGCTTCCGAAACCAGGCGAGATTGGATGTGCTTAGGGCATCTAGGCAGCTATAGATACAGGTATATGTCCAAAGAAAGATTCATTTCCAATAAATTCTTACAGCCATATGAATTTTCCATACATTTAGGCCTTCTGGGATGGACTGATCTTTCATCTGCATCTATTTCCATTTTGTTTTCTCTGTAAGCAAATTATGTCTGTGGAATGCCTAGGATAGCTGATTTGATACTGATGTTAGGTAGCCTACGGTCTGATATTTTATCATTTGGGTAGTGAAATGGAACATTCCTAAGTGACAGTGAATAAATCATTCTGTCAGTTAAAAATGGAGCAAGAGAAGAGAATATATGCACAGAACTGGCAACTTTAGGCAATGCAGAAAAATAGCCCCCATTCACATATGCGTGCATGTTCGTGCATGCATTCCTTTTTTAGAAGCCATGTCCAGGTAGAAAATGCTCAGGTGCACAATTCATTCCGTCACTTACAGCAAGACTTGAGTGAGAATATGCTGAACACAAGACCAGTGCAAAGTGGCTTTTACTTCTTAACAGGCCCATGAGAAGTATTGTAAGGCAGCAGCATCAAAGCACTCCCCATGTATAGAATTGTCTCTCTGCTTATATTCAAACCTCCAGAAATCCTGTCACACTAGGAGCTGTGGGGAATCACATCTACTGTATGCCCCAGCTTGCTGTCACTGTGCTGATAGCAAAAGCCATCACATGTGGCACCCCTTCAAACGGCTAATTTCAACAAGTATTTGACAGCATGATGGCTACAGATCTCTTTGCCTATGGAGGAAAGACAGCTACCTCAGTTGACCTCGAACTGCTTTGGCAAAATGGAAGCTATATAGCAATTAATTCTTATACGAACGGAGTTGTTCTGTACGGATGAGTTGGATGGAGCAAATAAACCCATTTTTTTCTGTTGAACAGCTCATGCTGGATAATATGCACAGAAAAAAACAAGATAATTATAAAGAGCTGATTTCTATCCTTCAGAAAGGCTCTGCTGCTAGAAGTCAAAGGTTGCTCGGCCCCCTACCTGCAAAACTACAGCACAGAAGAAGGCAACTCAGGAAGTCCCACGGGCCAAATGTTTGTCTTCAGATCCCCTCAACGCCTGCATAACTGATGGGAATGCCTTTTTTTAAAATGGAGGAGGGACAATAGAAAAAGAAAACTCTACTTTTGGTTTTGGTTTTTGGGCTGGGAGGGATGTCAAAAGGGGCTGAAAACAAACAAACTTAGGCCTCCATAGCAGGAAGGTCATGGTACACGTTGGTACCAATGATGTCGGGAAGGCCACGCAGTCAGTCTTGGAAGCCAAATTCAGGTTGTTAGGTAGAAGATTGAAGTCCCGGGCTTCCAAGGTAGCATTTTCAGAAGTGCTACCTGTTCCTTGTGCAGGACCCGCCAGGCAGGCAGAACTCAGAAGCTTCAATGCGTGGATGAGGTGATGGTGTCGAGAGGAGGGCTTTAGATTTGTCAGCAACTGGAGAACATTTTGGGACAAGCCAAACCTGTTCAGGAGGGACGGGTTGCACTTGAATCATGATGGGACCAGATTGCTGTCACACAACCTCAAAAAGGCTGCAAAGCAGCTTTTAAACTGATAACTGGGGGGAAACTGACAGGAGCTGAGTGGCATCCAATTCGGAACACCTCATCCTTGGGGAATGAGGTTGGAGACAGTAGAGAATCACATAGAGATGACATAGCAGGTATTAGCACTGGGAGAATAATGGAATATGATAGTTTGTCTACTGAAAATAAAAGATGTGGGAGGAAAAGAACAAAGCAGCAGCTGTTGTTGCAGGACCCACTGTACAGGTGCTTCTACGCCAATGCTCGAAGCCTCCGAGCAAAGATGGGAGAACTTGAACATTTGGCAGCTAGGGATAACACAGATATAAAGCCATAACAGAAACCTGGTGGAATGTGGAGAACCAGTGGGATAGAGCAATCCCAGGCTATAAACTCTATAGAAGGGATAGAGAGGGGCAGGTTGGAGGGGGAGTGGCCATCTGTGTCAAAGAAGGGGTAAAATCCAGCAGAATGGAGATTGACAGAGGGCCTGACTCCACCATAGAATCACTGTGGCTTAAACTACCAGGTCCAAGCAGTGATGTGATAGTTGGGGTATTATATCATCCACCAGATCAAAAACTTGAGGGGGACCTTGAAATGAGGAGGGAAATCATTGAAAATAAAACAGCCAACATTATAATGCCATTATACAAAACAATAGTAAGGCCGCACCTGGAGTATTGTGTACAATTTTGGTCACCACATCTCAAAAAAGACATAGTGGAACTGGAAAAGGTGCAGAAGAGAGCGACTAAAATGATTACTGGGCTGGGGCACCTCCTTTATGAGGAAAGGCTAAAACATTTGGGGCTCTTTAGTCTGGAAAAAAGGTGCCTGAGGGGGGATATGATTGAGACGTACAAAGTTATGCAGGGCATGAATAAAGTGGATAGAGGGAAGCTCTTCTCCCTCTCACAAAATACTAGAACTAGGGGACATCCACTCAAAGTGAGGGCTGGGGGAGTAAGAACAGGCAAAAGAAAATATTTTTTCACCCAGCACATTGTTAGTCTGTGGAACTCTCTGCCACAAGAGGTGGTGATGGCATCTGGCCTGGATGCCTTCAAAAGGGGATTGGACAGATTCCTGGAGGAAAAGTCCATCACAGGTTACAAACCACGATGGAGATGTGTAATCTCCAGGCCTAAAACCAGGGTACTTCAAGGGCCAGATGCAGGGGAGTGGTTTCAGGAGACAGATATCTAGTCTCGTGCGCTCCCAGACACATCTGGTGGGGCCACTGTGAGATACAGGAAGCTGGACTAGATGGGCGGTTGGCCTGATCCAGCATGGCTCTTCTTATGTTCTTATGTTCTTATGTAAGGGACCCAAGGGAGCATTGAGTTCATCCCTAGTTAGGGAGGCACCAACCTATGGCTTCACTGCCAGAGACCTCAAACACTAAGCTTTCCGGTGTGTCTTCAGGAGATTGTACGTGGCCCAAAGTCTGCATTTCGAACATACCTGCTGCACTGAACAATGACTTAAAGACCCAGAAGATATTCAAAGCTACGTCACTCTACATCAGCCTTCTTTTTCCTATCTGTAGATACTCACAAGCAGGAAATGAAGCTCTACATGTAGGTTTTCCTCCCATGTATGGGATGCAGGAAAATCAAATGGAAGAGATGGGATTTCAGACTTAGTTTTCAGGGTAGTTCTCAAAAACACCATGTCTCTGGACACAGCATATAAGTCCAGCTCCATATTAACTAAGCTGGTGGGAATAACAAAGATGGCAAGAAAGAAGGAACTAATTACATTTTTATCCTAAATATCAGAGGAGATTTCTCAGAGCCACCAGCAAACTTGACAAGGAGCACCAGCTTGTGGGCTTGCACCACACACCATCCATTTGAGGAAGCATTTGGACAATTCCCAACTAAAAGTCTGAAGAATCTTGTGACACCTTAAAGGCCAAGAAAGAAAATTTTTCACCTGGCATATGACGTTGCAGATTGCAACCCACTTCCTCAGATGTATAGGCTGTGTCTAATGAAGTAGATTGCTGTAGTACACAATAGCTTAAGCCATGTGGAACATGTCCATCCTTGGTTGTGTGTGTGTGTGTTGTATTGTTACAGTCGTGACCGACTCTTCGTGACTCCATGTCCATGGAGTTTTCTTGGCAGGAATACTGAAGTGGCTTGCCAGTTCCTACTCCAGGTGCCTACAGCACATGGTATTCCCTGGTGGTTTCCCATCCAAGTACTAGCCAGGGCTGACCCTGCTTAGCTTCCAAAATCAGGCAAGATCAGATGTTCTTAGGGCATCTAGGCAGCTTTGTCCAACCTTAAGGTGTCATAAAGCTCTTTTGTTGGTTTTGCTGCAAAAGACTAACACAGCCATGCACCCAAAAGTTTTTGTTCAAGTGTGAAGATGAGACAGTATTTTTTAGCACATTAGAGAAACCAATCCAATGTTCTTTCACTGTCATGTCAAGATCCTGTATTTGTAACAGTCAAACAATGTCATAAATACTAGATCTCTAGGTTTGCCGCAACCCTGCATGCCACAACCTAAATGCAGTTGCCTTCTGCTTCAATGAAAATTAGGAGTTCCACTGAAGTTTAAAAGGGAAGCAAATTTTATAACACTTTACTATATTTTAAAGGCATGGCATGAATTATTGAAGAATTTCATATAAAACGGGACACATTGTAATGGGTTTGCCTGCTCTTAACATCAGGTTAAAGAATATGGATGAAGAGCTGCATTGGGAAAGAAGGAACGAGGAGGGGAAGATATTTTTGCCATGCTTTTTTGTCCACTAAGATAGATATAGATATATACATGTCCACCATCACTTGGTAGAGCGTGGAGAAAATGGAGCACAGATGTGAAGGCAGGTTTCTGCTGGACAACGAGTTCTCTTCAGCTCTTATGTAACTCAGAACTGAAACATTAATGTGGCTCAGTCTCTCCAGGGGATCATGGTATTGTGTGTCCTTGATACATAGAACCTCCATAAAGTTCAGTTTCCCATGCTTTCCAACTCAGAGGTGCTTCTGATCGGTTGAAAGGGAGAACAAGGGATACGGATGCAACCTGTTCTGGATGGGGTTTCCCTCCAATTAAAAAAAGAGGTTCACAGCTTGTGAATGCTGTTGGACTCGTCCTTGAACCTAGATGCCCAGATCACAGCTGCGGCCAGGAGTGCACTTGCAAAATTAAAACTAGTACGCCAGTTAACATAACACCCGTTTCTTGAGAAACCAGCTCTGGCCACTGTGACACATGCACTAGTGACATCCTGGTTAGACTACTGTAATGCGCTCTATGTGGGACTATCAATGAAAAGTCTCCGGAAACTTCAGTGGGTCCAAAATGCAGCAGCCAGATTGCTGACTGGGGCAGGGTATGGAGATCACATTGCCTTTTAAAGCAACTCCACTGGCTAACAATCAGCTATTGGGCACAATTCAAAGGGATGACTTTAACCTACAAAGCACTGTACGACCTGGGTCCTAGCTACCTCAAAGATCGAATCTCACAGTATGAACCGGTGAGGACTGCCCTATCTCTGATGTCTTTCCAGAAACAAGCAAAGACCTTTATCTTCAGACAAGTTTTCCCTGAATGATGGACTACTTATTATGTGACCTTCATATGAATGTACCATACATGCTCACATAAACATTGTGTTTACATATTTTGTGATTGCATTGACACTGTGTTTTCAATTGTTAGTTTCCCTCACTCATAACTTTTCATGGAATTTTTCACTCTCTTTTTAACTGCTTCGTTCTCTTGTAGCTTTAATGTAATGTTGTCTTTTAATGCTGCAAGATGTCCCTCAATTCCCTGTTCTCAATTACTTGAACATGTCTTAAGTGTATTGGATTGTATATTGTCCCTCATTACTGTAAGCTGCCTTGGGTCCTTTTCCAAGGAGAAAGGCGGGGTAAAAATACTGTGAAATAAACAAAATAAAATAATACACAAACTCCTGCTGAAGCCTATACACGCACGCACAGAAATAGCCTGTGGTATTATATATATGCTAATTAGAAGAAAATCAGAGCTGTGAAAAACCTGAACGTGATTATTGTACTCCTCAGGTTGATTTCTCCACTAATGATAGACATTCACAGCACACATTCAGGAGCAAGAACAGCAAACTACCTATTAAGTATGATTAGCCATCTAATCTCCATTCTATGTAAACCCAATGAAACCTACAGTAGCGGAATGGGGCGTTTTAAGTCCAGTGAAGGCATGACGATTATCCTAAAATCCCAGCCTCCAAGTATCAAATAGTTCACTTGAACTGCTATGTAGACCTCAAGTCGGTTTTGTGAACTGATGTCAACGAGCTGACAATGAGTGGTCACACTCATTTATTGAATCTCTCCTGGGGCGCCTTTGGCTTGCTGTTTTTCCCAGTGTGCATATTTTATTTGGGAAGAGACTAAAGGTGAACTATAATCTCCTTCGCATGCAAAAAGGCCCAAAGTCAGTCTCCAGGTAAGGCTGGGGGGGGGGGAAATGAATCCTGTCTGAAACGTGAACAGCCTCTTCTAGTCAATAGAGATGGGAGGTCCTGAGAGAGCACAGAACAATTTTCTATGTTCTAAGATGCCAATACAGTGCTGTATTCCTTTGTACATCCCAGAGCTTATCTGGGAGTTGAGTCCTAGCAACTGGACTTTTCTTGTGAGACTGAAACATTTCGCTACTCATCCAAGCAGCTTCATTAATCTGACAAGAAAAAAAATCCAGTTGCCACGACTCATCTTCCAGACAACCTCACCTGGAGGACCGAGAAATTTCACAGACATATCCCAGAGCTTGGAAATTCCTAGTGAATTCTGTAAGGTGTTGTGAAAATTTTCTGACATATCCAGAATTCTTCAACCTGCATTACCTGTTGTTACTGTCCAATAAAATAAAATAAAATCCAACTCTTCACAACTCTGGTCCAGCATCTCCCAAGCTGGTGGTCTCTAGAGATGTTGGTTTGTACATACCCTTATTCTCTCCTGCCACCACAGACAGTGGCTAGGAATGATGATATTCACAGTCTGGCACATCTGGAGTACACTGCCCACTGACACTACTGTATTACAGGTGCCCAGATGTAACACTTTTTTTTATCAGTTCAGTGAATCGATCTGAATTCTAGGCAAAAATCACAGAAGACTTGGATTCACACCATCAGTGCCATGGAAGAAAATTAAAGTCAACAACTCAAGGTTTCACTGGAGAAATAATTATTCAAGAGGCCACATCCTGCAAGGTTTTTTTTTTTTTTTACCAAATTTAAGCAATTCCAAAGAGATCCACATGTAGAACTCTTTCCACATTTCCAATCTAGTTGCCATCCACATAGCATGAAATATTCGGATGGCATTAAAACTGATTTTTTTGTGGTTGCTGACTTGCTGTATTTCAAGTGTTATATAAACAGTCTTACAACTAGAACTAATTGGGATCTTTTCTTAAAATGATTGTAAGATTTACATGATGATTTTCTTACAGAGATATCACTTTCATATTAGAACGATGAATTGGTACTGTTACTGTATGTTTACAAAAGGGCTGGAAAACCTGTTACCTTCAAGATGGAGATTAATAATAATAATAATAATAATAATAATAATAATAATAATAATAATAATAATAATAATAATAATAATAATAATAATAATAATAATAATAATAATAATGTGGGAAAGTATGATTACCAACTCTGTATGCAATCTTTTATTTTCTGTTTCCCTATCCAGGTTTTAGTAAATCCAATTGAGTTTTTACCCAATGTCTGCTGATTGGGTGGATCAAGGATTGGAAAATAGAGTCCCTGCTGAAACGACTGAGACTGGCAGGGCTCACACACATGGATACACTTTTATCATTACATATGTAATAAGGTGGGAAAGATTATATCATCCCCTTGTAGTCACTGAAGAGGCTGATATGGTGATATAAGAATGAGTCAGATGCACTGTACAATTTCAAGTGCCTAATAGAAATATCTTAGAAAAGAGCCATTTTAGTAACCTCTTGGGAAAAATGATAAATGTTTGAATCTGAAATGTGTACACAGTATGTCTTTGTTATGTACGTGAACACCTGCATCATTTGGAGCAGGACTTCAGTTCCTCGTTCAATGGGTTTGGATGCTCATGTTTCAGCTTAATAAGTCAAGCCATGAGCAAGCCTTGCGCCTACACATGTAACTGCTTCTGTCTTCCTTTCATTGTGTATCTGAATGGAATTAGTAAATCTCCCATTAACTATGATTTCTTGTTTTTCCTGAACCAGGAAACTAGGTACAGTACTGAAGTGCCTGTGACATTCATCTTCCCTTAAATCAGGCATGTCCAAACTTCAGCCCTCCAGATGTTTTGGACCACAACTCCCACAGTCCTTTGCCATTGATAATACAGGCTTGGAATTCTGGGAGTTGTGATCCAAAACATCAGGAGGGCCCAAGCTTGGACACGCCTGCCTTAAATCTTGCATCCTTTTGATCAAACTTTGTATGAAATGCTTCTGTATATAGACCCTAATGCGGAGATGAGTGCCTTGAAGCCAGTGGCCCAGCAGTGGGACTATTGTTGATCACATCTCATTTGCATTTTAAAGAACATGGTCAAAACAAATGGTGAAGGCAGCTCCTCTCCCAGTTTCAAATGATGATGGTACAAATATGTTTTGTTTGGCAAGTAAAATATCTACACCTAAAGCTGGCCATCTCTGTGATATGTGGAATTTATTCAATTTATGCTTCAGAAACCATGATTGAAATCTTATTTGTCAGTCTTGGGTTTTGCAGAGTGAAATAAATTTGTGTTTTTGTGTTCTGGGGGTATAATTTTCCCTGAGACACTCTGTGATAATCACCATGCAAGCACAAGCTGTATAACAAGTTATTATTATTAACCATTTTCTAGTAGGAACTTAAAAAGCAGGAACAGTGGAATTCAGATCGTAGCTGCTCTTACAACAAAAACATTTTGCTTTTTTTGCACATAGGAACCTCAAGCCTTCAGATAAATGCACACAGTAAATGTGATACATTCCTTCCTTTTTCTTTCTCTCTGACCATAATACAATTCCTAAGCGATATTTTTGTCTTAAAAGGCAGATTGAAAACAATGCAAGACTAAGCTAGGGGTGATACCTTTAGGCCACTAATAAAATAAAAACAACATTGCAAACTTTCTAGTGCAATCCACTCTTATTCAAGCATGTACCTAAAGTCCAAATGTGGAGTTTTTGGCAAGATGGAAAAGAACTTACTCTTCCTTCCTGACCTATTTTACTTAACCACAGCTTTACATTACAGATACACTGGGGTGCCTGCGCAGAGCAGAGATAATATCTGTTTTACTTCATGATGGAGGTCCAATTTTTTTCCCATACAAGACTTTTATTGATCAATTGCCATTCCTTACTCAAGGAATTAGAGTGACAATGAGTCCCAAATGATGTTGTCACCCACTTCTAATCCATTCAGTACCAGAAAGGGATGCTCCTAACTTGGTGACCTTATGTGATGACACCTCCCTTTTAAACGTGTAATTGTGATGAAAATGTGAAGGGTAGGGAACCAAATTATTAATCTTCACAGGATCCAATTGGTAATGCTGCCACCTTTTAAATCATCGCCTTATGAACTCGGACAGACTCAGATGTATAATATAAAAATAATGATTATGTTTATTGAGAAAATAAATAAATACAACAATGACTGAAGTTGGTATGCGTTGCCTTAAACATAAAATAGATTAACTCAAATCTTCAAGCCTCCCTGTCTTTAATAAACAGTAAATAGTAAAGCCCTCACACCTAACCTGCTTGACTGAACTCTAACAGAGCTGTGCTCTCTCAGCTTTCTCAACACTCAACACTCAACTCTTTTTTCTCTCTCACAGACCAGGCTCCACCCTTTTTATACCATACAACCCCCCACCCTCCTGCTGGGATTGGCTGATGATTTACATATGTATTTTTCCTGCTCCCAGGGTGTTGTCACACCTTATTAGACACATTCCCCCCACTCACTCCTGCATATTTCTATCTCAGTATCAAAACCGATGTGTTCAGGAAAATGTTCTTCAGTTGCCTCGGACTTATAGTGACCCTATGAATGAGTGACCTCCAGTGTGCCTTTCTGCTCAGAGCTTGCAAATGTAAAGCCATATTTTTGCTCTTCCTCTTTTCTTTCTGCCTTCACCCTTTCCTGGAAACATTCTCTTTTCCAGTGAGTCTCGTAGTCTCACAATGTGACCAAAGTAGGACAATCTCTGTTTTGTCCTTTTTTTTTTTTTTACTTCTCCAGACAGTTTAAGTTTGATTGTATTGTAAGCTGCCTTGGGTCGTTTCCCAAGGAGAAAGGCAGGGTGAAATTATAAAAAAAAATAAAAAAAAAATTAAAAATGATTTAATCTAGGATCCACTAATTTTTCCTTTCCGGAGATTCTTGGGTATCTCCAAAGCTCTCCTCCAGCAATATGTATCTAAACAAATAGAATTTTTGTCCTGCTGACTTTCTTAATGGTCCAGCTTTCACATGCATACACAATGAGCACTCTCCCGTTACCGCAAGCTTCTAGTCCTATGTGCTATGGCTCAAGTGTCTGCCCACTCCTCCCAATGCAACAGGACTGTAGTGTGGCCCTCATAGGAAGCAGATGAGGAAATTGGCATGGGCAAAACTTTAGGCCTTTAAAAGCTTGACTGTTGCAATTGATTCTACTAGATTTGTATCAGTCCCACAGTTCTGAGTCATATTTTTATTCCAGACATTGTAAACCACGTTGCCTACTGGTTTGTGGTCTTGTGGGTTCTCTTCTTCATTATTTATGTTTTAGTATAGTTTTAAGACTTCTGGTAGTTTGTGTTACTTTTTGGAGGAAAAGCAAGAACTAAATATAATAAACAAACAAAATGAATATGAGGAATGATGCCGATTGACTTCAGCTAATACTATTTATTAAAGCCTTGTGTGACACAGATTGACACCTTTCTTTAAAAAACAAGAAACCAATAAAACATAAATAGAAAAGGCCCAGGAATTTTCTAGCCTCCAAGAAGGCAAGATAGCTCTCAAACATTCCCACTTGTTTCTGCCTCCACCTGAAAGCTTTCTCTTTTTTCCCACCTCGCCTCAAGGCTACCTCACTACCACACTGGGGCCACTTAAAAATCCATCACACATCTTCACCATCACCTTCATCATTAGAGCTTTGGGAGCAATACCAAGGAATTTCACACTGTATTATAAACAGTAGCAAATTTAGAAATAACTCCCTCAGAAATACAAAAATGACAGCATTGGAATAGAATACATGCTGTGCTAATATTTAAAAGATACTTAGGTTTGGGGTAAAAAACTTGTTTTTGTTGTATATACTACCAATCTATGTTTTTATAACTTGGATTGACTGTGTAGTAGTAGTAGTAATAGTAGTAGTAGTAGCACATCAATATTTAACAGATACTGTACTTAGGTTTTTTGTTAAATCTTGTAACTCTCATGTAATACCAGTCAATGTTTCTATAATTTTGATTGACTGTACTTGGTATTTTTAAAACACTGTACTAATATACTGTACATTTTGTGACTGAATCAGTCAGTGGGTTAAGTATCTGCTGCGAAGCCAGGGGTGACAGTGGTGGAGAACCTTCGGCATTCCAGATGTTTTGGACCACAACTCCCATAGTCCTTTGTCATTGGCAATTCAGGCTTGGGAGTTGTGGTCCAAAACATCTGGCATGACAAAGGGTTGCTGCCATTGGGCTGGGAGACCATTCCTCACTATGGATCCCAGAAGTGTCCGTCTGTGTAACCTTGGGCAACCTGCACAGCCCCAGAGGTCCCCAGAAGAAAGGAATGGGAAACCACTTCCAAGTTCTTTCTACCTAGAAAACCCTGAAAAGGGTATCCCTGAGCCAGATTTGACTCTATGGCACATGATTATTTTTATGACTTCTTAGTCCTGGCATGTAGTTTCAGCCTAAGTTGTGACTTTTTTTCTGCCCCATCAAATGACAACAAAATATAATGGCCTGGTAAGACAAGCAGGGACCGGGGGCGGGGGCGGGGGGGGTAGGGAGGAGACTATCCTTACCACCAACTTACAGCCAGCTTGCAACATCAATAGGTTTCTGTGTTTAATATGTTGTTTGCAGCAAATTACATTTATGTGTGTTTGTAATTTTCCAACACAGCTTCAAGATTGACAGTAGCCTTTAAATTTGAATGCGACTACTTTGCTGCTTTATAGCCAATCAGGCTGTAGTACACATGAGCAGAGATCAAACCAGTCATAAAAATAGTACTTGGTATCAACTATAAGTACTGTACATATAAACATCCATAAAAGCATAAACTAATAACAATAAACTAATAAAATAAGCATTCTTAAAGAAGTGCCCTGTTGTGAAATTAGCTTGTGATTTCATTAATCATTAAAAGCAAAACAAAACAAAACAAGACGTTCATTGTTCCTTCTGCTTCTCTATCATATTTGTAGGGAAGGATATACCGTAAATGCTTCCTACGATTTAGGATTCTAATATCTTTTCATTTGTTTACAACCTGAGTCCCAGTCCTTCCAATAATACAGAGACTGTGGCTCTTTCATTATTTTTTGATGGACATACACTAGCAAAAAATCAAGACCGCTGGCAACTGTTCTGTTGCCTCTATCAAGCCTTCCTAATTTCCATGGTAGAAATCCTCTGTATTTTATCTTTTCTGCAGAGATAGATTCCTTACAGGCAGGCATTTTTTCAAAGAAAATTTCTAATCTCATGTCACTCTGATATGCGTTTTGACATGAAGATGTTTGCAGGCAGCTGGGCTCAGATCCATGCCATGTGAAGGCCCAGATTCAAATTTATCTTGTAAAAAAAATCAACCTGAAAAAATATAATAATAATAAATTTAATATGATCAAAAATCAAAAACAAACAGCATAGAGAGCAGCAAAACCACAATAAAACAGAGAAACAAACAAACATAAGTATAACACACATATTGAGCACAGCCGACTCCTGAGGAGACAAATTCCCTGAAACAATAATTAACCCCAGTAATACTGGCGTATTCAGAATATGGAGGTGAAAGTGGCAACTTGGGTTGCTCAGACACTGCTCAGGCTCCAGAAAATGATTCTGAGTGTGCACATACTCAGCAGTTCTCAGCCAGGGTGGGAGCTGTTGCATGCATGACTGGCGGGAAGGCGGAGATGCTTTCCAAATACCAGAGGCTAGCAGGATGGCTAAAATTTGGACAGCAGAAGAGACTTCTGATGTGTGCAAAAAAGATGCATTTAATAATTCTGCTAAAGCTAAAAATTTGGAGTAGGTTTTTTTTCCCCTCCTTCCTTCTCTGTCATGACCTGCCCCTTACGCTTAGGCCACTCCTCAATGCCTGGCTTTTTAATTATGTCACCTGGCATGAGTCTGACATGTACACAAACAGCTCCATGCTGAGCCTGGCACCAGCCGGAAATGAACAGCGATGGGGGTCCGGAGCTTAATGCCACTTCACATACAATAATCAGACTCTCTCCTCTTTCGTCGCCACTTGCCATGACAGGGAAAGCACAACGATTCCCCGAGACTTCTAGCACTTTGAGATGCCTTCAACTGCCTGGAACACAAAAATATGAAAAAACATTCATGGTTATCAAAGGGTTTTCCCATTAATATCATGGTATGTTGTAACTGCCAGTCATGTTTTAGCAATACATGACACATGTCAGCATCAGTTATAGACAAAGGCTAAGTGACGGAAGAGTTTGTTTCATCTGTGAATCTGCTGGCACGCTTCTATGAACACACTGGGGAGGTCTCATCTCTTTAGAACGTCCTGCATAATCATGTGTTCAGAAGCTGTACAAAACAGTGCCTAATCTCTATCAGGGCAGGATGGTGCAGTGTGGCATTGATTACTTTTTTCTTTGGAGGGGACAGCCTTTCTCACACACCTGTTATGGAAAATCCAGGCCACCTTATTAAATTGCTGCACAGCAAAGGGGAACAACTTGTCGACTTCCCTAAATGATTGGACTGCAAGTCCTTTTTCTTCTAGCTATTGTGGCCAGTGGTGATGGATGATGGTAGCTGTAAACCAGTAGCATCTGGAGCCCACAGGCTGCCCACACTGGCTGTTCAATGTTGTTCTTCTCTGTTGCTGTTTTACTCCTGGACAAGGATTCGTACTGTTGAAATGAGACCTAATATGAGAGGGAGGGTTTGAGGGCACTATTGAAGAATAAGCACATAGAAATCCAGGAGCAACGTTTACTTGTGGATTTCAGGCCTTTGGGAGTCAGAATGAATGTCTGTGTACTTCCCTCTTTGTAAAGGAATCACATCCACAAAGAAGGAAGAAAGGCATCTGGAAACAGCACTCAAGGTCTATAGACATCCCATCTCAGAAGAAAAAAGGGATCAATCTGAGACCCAGAACGGATAGAAGAACCTAGTCATTCTTTACATGGTTAATGTGTCTGAAAAGCTGGCTGGTGCCTCACCTGTGTAGGGAGCAAGATCCCGAGGCACCACTGGCCAAATCTCCTGATGCCTGATTTTTCCCGTCATATGCATGGGCCCAGGTGGTCATGGCACCTTGATCTACCATCAAGGTTTGTGAACCAAAAAGGTTCAGGCATCTGGAGCAACCGTCCTGTGAAGGAAGGTCACTCTGTTTGGAGGGTTTCATAATCAGGCAGCAAATGCATGTAAAAGCCAGGAGAGGCATGGCAGAAGTAGAAAATTATACATGGCATGGAGCAATGGGATAGGAGCAGTTTCTCTTCATCTCTCATAATATGAGAACCCAAGGCTCACCATTAAAGGTGAGTGGCAGGAGTGTCAGAACAAAGAAAACTTGGTCTTTTAAAATCTGAAATGTCTACATTCTCCCTCCCTTCATTTCTCCTTGTGCCAGTGATCAGCAAAGAGGCAGATGAAGTACATGGAAAATAAAAGCATCTGAGACAGCAGTATGTACTGATAGCATATTAACAAATCTTTGCACTTACTTTCCCCCTGCATATAAAAAAAGAATCTGCTGAGGCTTAAACCCCTGGCTACATAGACATAAATTCTGCCGTTTGGATACTGTATTTGATTAAAGCACTGACGCATAAGGATGCATCCCGTAAATGCTTTGCCAGGGATGTTCTCATTTCAAATGAATGGACTCATTCCCAAATGAATGGCTTGTGCTTTAGGACTTAAGGACAGAAACCCAGGCAAACCAACCTTGCCAAATTTTGACCTGGAGCTCTCTCTCTCTCTCTCTCTCTCTCTCTGTGTGTGTGTGGGGGGGGGGAGAGAGAGAGAGAGAGAGACCATTAATAAAAGTTTAGTAAGATACATATTTTTCTATCTATTTAAAGCAGGGGTGCCCAAACTTTTTGTAAGGAGGGCCAGATTTGGTGGCTGAGAATGTGTCAGGGGCTGGTTGCTCCCCGACCCTGCCACCCCACTGCAAGCCCCACCCACTGACCCATAATCCCCACCCACTGACCCCTTGCAACCCCACCAACAGGAAGGAAGGCAGGGACCAAGGGAGGGAGGGAGGTGGAAACCAAAAGAGGAAGGAAAGTGGGGAACAAGGAAGGGAGGGAGGAAGGGAGGTGGGGACCAAGGGAGGGAGGAAGGAAAGAAGGAAGGTGGGGACCAAAGGAAGCACAGGGAGCCGTGGCCACAGGTCGCCCCTTGGAAGAGATCTGTGTGACCTTGCACGCCCCCAAGCTCCCCAGCAGTGGCGACAGCTCGCCTGACAGCCCAGCCCAAAGCTCCTTGGCGGTGGCAGAGGCCCGCTGGCCTGCCCACCCCCACACATTCCCCTGTGGTGCCGGTGGCGGCAGACCGCCCGTCCACCCGTCCACCCAAGCTTCCCAGCGGTGCCGGTGTTCCCGAGCTTCACAAGGTTCCCAGCGCTGCCAGTGGCGGCGGCCTGCCCGTGCGCCACCCCCGTGTGCACTCCCAGCCTCACATGGTTGCCAGCGGTGCCGGTGGCAGCAGCCCACCCAGCCCCACAAGCTTCCCGGCAGTGTCAGTGTTGGCGGAAGACTTAAAAAAAAAAAACATGGGGCAAAGGAAGGGGAGGGAGGGGCTGCCAGCCAGCTGCGGGCCACTCAGAATGGCCTGACGGGCCGGATTTGGCCCCCGGTCCGGATTTTGGGCAGGCCTGGTTTAAAGGAAGCACATTTGCTGCCTAATGTGGCATTTTCCCATCATTTCAATTATTCTGAAGGAAAAGAAGGGTATGGCTATTACACAGAATTACATTCTTCCCAGGGACCAACTACACCATATTAGCAAAAGTTTAACCAAGTGCCTGGAATTGTTATGAATATTTTAGTCCACTAAAAGTCAGACTAGTTTCATTACATCTAGATTGGGCTTGCATAACCTTAGTGAAACGATGAATATTTCATCTCTGATGAAGCATTCCTCTGTGCAGTCAGTGATGTGCTGAACTCAGTGCCAAAGACAGCAGTTCATGGGCTTCTCAACGAGCTGGCTGGCTCTTGACATCACTGGTTGAAATTCAGGCCATAAACATACGCAGGATTTTAAGTAAAAAGTAGATATTGGCATAAAAGATGGATTCTTTCCTGCTTTTGAACCAAATGCAATGGGCATTTCCCCATAAAAACTTTTACATTTCAGAGAAGCTGCCAGGACCCTTTGGCCTATTAAAGGATATCTGTAAAGGCCTTCCAAAATGAAAATTGCTGCATCTGTGCCAGTTACTCAGTAGTAATTAAAGCAATAAAGAAATGGAGTTCCACAAGGGATCGTGGACAGCAGAGCCATTCTTGCTGTCCAGCTTAGAAGAAAATGTTCTAAAAGTGAACAACAGCACATTTCTGTTTACTTGGAGGTTGTTTCTTTCCTTTTATGAGTGTTGCACCATTTAAAATTATGGACATACAGTATATCAAATACAGGTAAAATTGAAAGCAGTTAAGATAATTAGACTTTTTTTTTTTGTTCCTGGCATTTTGGCCAAGTTTGGTGTGAGGGCAAATTGATTGTGGCCTTAATTAAAAATAACAATGAGCTTTATCTTATTACACAGCAAATAAAAATGGTTTTGGCAGGAACCTACAGGGAAGCCTGAACTATAGTTTTCCTTAGTAGACCACGCCTTAATTGCTGTTTATCTCACCTGGCACTTATTTATCAATACATGTACTTAGAGACTGATCAATTAGAAAAATATATATATAATGCCTCTATTTACTTAGAGTTCTTCTTAGATAAAAACAAACATTATAATGTGTATAGTGTAAAAATGGTAACTTGTTACTGGTTAATTTGATTCATTGTTAACTGACTGGTTACACTGCTGACAGAAGTCTTCACTCTATCTATTCATTTCTGACTCCATAACTCTAACACAGTGACAGAACACTAATTGAACTCTGACTGGGGTGGGGGAGGCAGAGAACACAATCTCAGGTAGAGAGGGAACTATTGGCTGTTACTGAGTTGATTGACATTCACTGCAGCTTTCTCCCAGCCAACACTAAAGCTGTCTACATCTTAAGTAGCAACAGGTGAGGGTGGAACTGTGGGAAGACAAACAATCAGCCAATCAGTTGTGGGGGTGGAGAACCCCCATGAGACAAAGAACCACAGGGTGCTGGAAGCTTTAGGATACCAGGATCAGAGAATGGGCTTGAGCCTATAATCTTTTGCAAACTATATCAGTTTCAGCCATCTAACACATATCGGACTCTCTGTGTGTGTATGTGCTTTTCTTAACAGGCTAAAAAACAAAACAAAACAAAAACCCATCCCAATATCTGTCTTGTTTTGAGGGATGCTTTGTGCCAAATGATGTAAAATTTGGGGATTTAAAAAAATCCTAAACTACTTTTTCAACGGTGTTTCTCAGCAATGTTGAGAAACAGAAATGACAGACCGCAATTGTCACTAGATGGGCCTAGCAGGATAGGTTCAGGAGATCCAAAATGCCCACATTCAACTCATGATCTAGGCCTAAACTGAAACTCAACACTCAGTACTACAGTGGCCTTTTGATGGTGTCAGAAAATGCTCCAAAATTCATTCAGTGGAATATTGCTGTTTTAAAAAAACCTTGTTGTCTTTTCCTCACCACATGACCAGAGACTTGCATTCTTCTATATGCTGCAACGGAACACATTCCCAACAGCGGTGATTCCCAACTTTGGGTAACTCAGGTGTTCTTGGACTGCAGTTCCCATAAGCCTTCACTACAAGCTATGCAGGCTGAAGTTTTTAGGAGCTGGAGGCTGAGAACACGTCGACACATCGGTCGCCCAAGGTTGGGAAGCACTGATGTAGAAGGTCGTGTTGCTTCCTTTGGCAAAGCCCAGAGAGCGTAGTGCTCATTAATGTCATGGCAAGGGATGCAAGTGTAGGTTTCTAGGGTGGGGTTTTTGGAGGAGTGGCCAGCAGGATCCTACGCTAGCCTGAAGTGCAGGGTCATTGTTTTAAAAGAGTTTAAGCAGAAGGAACAGCCCAATCATCTCAGAGCCGGAACTAGCTATTTTGACACCCAGGACAATTGGCACCATCTCCTACCCTTGAGGTGTGCTGCCAGATCCCATAAAAAGGGGGGTGAAATTAATTACCCCCTTCAAAGAAACAGAAACCATATATTTCAAAAGGGGGGGGGAGAGAGAGAGAGAGACAGAGAGAGAGGGTTAAGAGATGTTGTTTTCCTAAAACTCAACTCTAGAATTCCGCCCGTACCTAGATGGGGACTCCCTGAGAACAGTGGTGCAAGCGCTGGTGATCTCGAGGTTGGACTACTGCAATGCTCTCTACATGGGGTTGCCCTTGACTCTTCTCCGGCGCCTGCAGCAGGTACAGAATGCAGCAGCCAGGCTGGTGGCTGGTGTGCGTCGTCATGACCACATCACCCCAGTCCTGGCTCAACTGCCTTTGCTGCCCGTTGCATCCTGGATCAGATTCAAGGTCCTGGTTTTAGTTTATAAAACCCTCCATGGCCTGGGCCCGGACTACCTGTCAGAGCGAATTGTCCAGCGATCAACCTCGGGCCGTCCAGTTTGGCAGTTGCGAGCGCACTCGCTCAGGGTCGCCACCCCTAAAGAAGCTAGGAAAACATCTACCCGCAATCGGGCCTTCTTGGTGGCTGGCCCTTCCCTTTGGAACAGCCTACCAGGTGAAGTGCGCTCTCCAGAGTCCCTGCTAGCCTTTTGCCGAGCATTAAAAACTCTGCTCTTTCGCGAGGCCTTTGGTGATTTAGTTTAGGTTTTTTCTTTCATCGCCATCTATAATGCTTTCCTGACAATTTGTTGCTGCAGAGCCTGTCTGTTTTATGATGCCCAGTTGCCTTTCCTGTTTTTAAATTGCTTGTTTTTTATTGTCTGTTTGGTATGCTGACTTGTTCAGCCCTGTTAGCCGCCCAGAGTTCCCTGTGGGAAGATGGGCAGGATATAAACTCAATAAATAAATAAATAAATAAATAAATAAATAAATAAATAAATGGCCTCTGAATTTTGATGCCTTGAGGTAAAAATCACATTGATTCCACTCTAGTCTTCTACCTGCCCCATAAAGTAATGGAGAACTTTCCCCACTGTATTGCATCACTAAGAACTAACATAAGGCTACTTGCTCAGCACCTCATAATTTAAAATGGGGATGGGGAAGTTCTAGAGGCAAAACTGTAAGGTGGAGGAGGTCATGGTTCCAAGCACTGAGAAATCTAGTGGCTTTCCGTACAAACAACATCTGTCGATACTCCCTCTTCAGCACCTGGTATAAACATTCTGGATCTTTAAACTTTTAAAATGATTAAAGGGCCAAGCACAGTGTGGGGGTAGTTTTCTTCTTGAGCCCAGCCTGTCTAATGAATTTGGGCACAGCTACATCAAAGTGAGGCGTCTTTCTGGAGATCCAGGATGGCTCTTGCTCCTCACATCGTGTCCTTTGTTCGACAGGAGATACTTAAAAGGTTTCCAAATGCACCTGAATAATTGATGGTGAATGCACTGCACTCGCCACTCATAGCAGAAGAGAAACTCTCCCCGGAGGAAGGCAGGGGAAGCAATCAGTTTGGTATTATTAATTAAATCGAAAGGCATGGGGGACCCATTCTGGAAGGTTGCAGAATGAGAGCATTTCTGTGCCAGAGCCCTCTTGTGGGAGACTAAAGACATGGTGGCCCCATGAAAAACAGGTCAAGACTCCTGGAATTTTGATCACTGTGAAAAAGACAATTCACCCTGTGTAGGTTGTCATGCACAGTAATCATGCTGAAGTTTTCTACACAGCTAGGAAAGGTGCAGATGCACTGGGTTCAACTTAATGTGGCCATCTTAATTTTTAGTATGTTTTATTATCTTCACCAGGATAAACCTCCCACCAGGCTCAGGGCAAGGCAACTGTGGGCCTCCGTTATGTTCATGGACCACAACACACAGTAACCTCTACTGTTATCTATGCTATGGCTGAAGAGAGATATAGAGCTAAAACATTTGGAAGCCACAAAGGTGCACTTTGTAGTAGACCAAGGGCCTTTTCACATGACCCCTAAGATCCGCTGGCCCCTTAAATTCGGACCAGAGATCTTGGGGGTTCGTTGCTGTTTCTGCGTCCCCACCCCTCCGCACTTCCTTGCTCCTGTCTGCGTAAGGGGGGGAGGGAAAAAAGGGACAAAAGAATAAAGGCTTACCTCCTGGTGCCGGTGGAAGCTGCTCCGAGCCCCGTCACTTCCTGATTCCTTCTCTTAAAGGGGCGGGAGGCAAACAACAACAACAAAAGAAGCGAGGAGAGCCCAGCACATCCGCATCAAGAAATTTTCACCTCACAAGAGCAGGTACAAGAAAAGTGCGCTGGGACGCGCTTAGGTGGGCGGGGTCGCACTTAATTTCCTCTAAACTCCGGAGCTGGTGGGGAAACATTTTTAAGCTCCGGAGCTGGGAGCCATTTGCCCAGGAGTTTAGGGGTCGTGTTTAAACAGCCCAAGTGAGTTGCTTGTCTCAGGCAGCCACAACTGGAGACACTGCAGCAATAACTGTTCTGGACAACATTTAACATTAGTGACCATGGAACATGGACATCACACAGATTTTTTTTACTTTTTTTTAATTCTCGAAGGCTTTTATGGCCAGGATCTGATAGTTGTGAGTTTTTGGGCTGTTTGGCTGTGTTTTGGATGTCTTTATTCCTGATGCTTAATCATCACACTCTGTGGCTGGCATCTTCAGAGGGCAAGGAGCTTAGGGAACAAGGGGTTTCTCTCTGTGCTCTGGGTTTTTTGCTTGTGTCTTATGCCACTTTTCCCCCATCACACTCACTAGTTGAGCAGGACAAACAAACAAACAAACAAACAAACAAACCTTGCAGGCCTTGCCCTGAGCTAGCCTGCTGCTCTCTATGCTCCAGTGAAAAGTGGCCCCAACACCAGTCTTGAAATAAGAATCAAATGTCACACTAAGGAGTTCCTGAAATTGGGATTGGTTATTTGTTACCTGCTTTGTTTGCCTCAGGCAGTCAAAAGTCTTGGGCCAGCCAAAGAGGCCGCTTGTTCACTGAGTAGGAAGGAAAACCTGACCCTGGTCAGAAGCCACCCAACCATCACAGTTCAGTCCACAGTGCCTGTGTCTCTTTTGTAAAAAGAGACACATACTCAAGCATGCTGTTTTTGGTTATCATCTTTGTGCAATCACGGCTCAAACAACGTTTATTTTGAAACATTATCAAAGTGTTGTAATTCCCATTAACACAGAGATGAGGAATGTGCAGCTCTCAAAATGCTGTGGAGTGTGGAGTAATAGCTAATGGAGGATAGAGTACCTCATTTGCTGCACCTCTACCTTAGAGCATAGAATGGCTCCTTAGGGAGACTTTTCTCATACCTCCTTGTTCTTGGAGGACTTTTCTGTCCCACAGGACTGTGATTTCTTTATCTACTGCTTGAATAATGGTGCCCAAACAAACTGGTTCACAGATGTAGAAGCCTCACTGGGGTTGGGAAGCAGAGTTTGAGACAATTACTCTTTTGGACTACGAATTTTAGAGTACAAATCTCCCTGTTAGCCTAGGGATTCTTGTGATCCAAGTTCTGTATCTGTGATTAAATTTGTCTTTTTTAAAAAATACCAGAGGCTGGAATAGCCTGGTAATCTTTGTGTACTCTAGCATTTGTAGTCAAAAAAAGTAATTAATCGATGATTAATGAAGAAATCTCACTAGTGCTTCATTTCTGGTTGGGAATTAGCTGTGTGGATATAGCAAGATAGCCTGTCATGGATATTCTCTCCTATACATCATCATCATCATCATCATCATCTGACAGTGACAAGGAAAATGAGTTCTGCTTTCTAATTTATCATGCAAGAATGAACTAGGTCAGGATTTACTCTAGAATGCTATAGGATCATTCATATATTATTTTGATTGGAATCACGCCAAAATCCACATCCTCAGATAGATATTGAAACATGTGAAAAAGCTCATAGCAGTGTACTAGACAAGCATATTCTTAATCATAACGGATGACATGACAGTCTGATTAATTACATTTTTAACAACACAGCATTAAACTCTCACAAGCACTTTGACTGGAACCCAACCACCGGACTCCATTTCACTGCTGAAAGTGTAAAATTTTGTTTACAAACAGCAGAACGTGATAAATCTAATGAACAATTATTCAACAACAGCACATGCAGCTGTATTTTTTGTGTTCGACAAATAGTAGCAAAAGAGTGATTCATTCAATAACATTTCTGAAAAGAAACTAGTACAGAAAATTTTCTCTCCAGGAAATACGAGAGGTGTTTAGTCTGTGCATGGGGGAAAAAGAATGCGGATCAAAGAGGAAAAAAATCATTCCTTCAGTTTAGGGGTAACAGAATGAAACTTGCTCCCGGTTTTGTTTGAAAAGGGAGGGAGGGGGTAGAGAGAGAGAGAGAGAAAGAGAGAGAGGTGTTGACTGAGAGCTGAGTCTGCCTTAGAAAGTAACAGAAGAGGAACAACAAGCCGTGTTCAACACACAACTTTCAATCAATGGACGCAAGAGGGCAGCATAGTTTTAGAATTTGGGTATTCCAGAGCTGGGCAGCTGGGCAGGAGAAGTTCTAAGCAAGTAGGGAATAAGCACAAAATGGATAAGTAAACACGATTCAGATTGAACTGGTCAAAAGGGATGAAAATGCTGAGAAGAACTAGCTGAATCTTTGCCTGCTCTTTGAAGGGACATAGATATTCATGATTCTTAGAGAGTAGAATGTTACTTTCTCACAAATCAGTTGATCAAATATTTGGTTTCCTCTAGGCAAAGGGGTTAGACCAGAGGTGGAAGAGGAGTGTTGAGGTGAGAACCAGTATACCTCATGTTGTTATTTTGGTATGTTATTTATTTTCTGTAGTGCAGATTAAGTAGTCATTTATTTGAGATATTGTAAGGGTGGACACCTCATGGAAGCCACCTCGTGCCGTCCCTCCCAACCCTGGAAGGGGTCTTCAGTTGCCGGCTTCCATCCCCTGCTTTTTCAAGTTCACCCCTCTCCTCTGCAGCTACTTGGGAAGCAGGAAGCAACTGTATCAAATCCATCCCAAACCTGTTTTACAACTGTTGTTGTTGTTGTTGTTGTTGTTGTTGTTGTTGTTGTTGTTTTAGGACTGAGACGTGCTTTACTTCAAACCCCCACCCCCCCGCCCCGGGGGGGGGGGGCTGAATGGGTCCCACAGGCTGCCTTTTGTTCACTTTTTCTGGGCTGCTAGATGATTTCCAAGGTGTCCCCTACCTCTATGTTTCTAAACTCTACAAGCAGTCACTTAAAAATAGGAGATGAGCTGTACTAAGGAGTCTTCAAAATACCGACTGCACAAAGGTAAATTTGACCCTATGATTTTAAAAATATTTTTGGAAAAAAAATCAAAATATGGCTTGGAGTTGCATAGAAAGTTTACATAATACAGTATATTATACTAATGGAGCGGATTCATATTGCAAATAATTTTGGCTACTGGCGTGCACCATATACTTTCTGAAGATCCTTCTATATTTATAGATTACAGCGAAACGTTTGATTGTGTGGAACATGCAAAACTTCAAGTTGCTCTGAAAGGAATCAATGTGCCCCAGCACTTAATTGCCCTGATGCATAACTTGTATCATAGACAAGAAGCCACTATTAGGGCAGAACATGAGTGAAAGAATGGTTTCCTCTAAACAAAGGTATCAGAAAAGGAGGATTTTATCCCCTTATCTGTTCAATATGGAAAGCCAGTCTATAATTAGAGATGGAGGAATGAGATTTGGTGGAACAAACATCAATAATATAATATAAGGTACGTAGATGACACTGTCTTACAGAAAACTGCAATGACTTGAAACAATTTTGAGTGAAAATGGGTCTGCAGTTGACACACATCATAACGATGGAAGAATTATGCTACTGTAATGCTGACAATGAAGAAACTGAAATAGTCAAAGATTTTGTATACCTTGTTTCAACCATCAATCAAAATAGAGGCAGCATCCAATAATTCAGAAGAAGACAGTTAGGTTGATAAATATGGACACAATGAAGCCTCAGGGACACTAGGCTTGAGACAGCAACAATAATAGACCAGGAGACCCTGAGGGATGATCCAGATCTCAGCTGACACCCCTCCCTCCATCCAAACAGGCTGAAGAAGTATCCATAACAGTGCCCCAGAACTAGGCCACAGCCAGACCCAACATCCTGCTAGAGTAGTACAACAATCGAACTAATTGCCTTGTAAGGAGGTGAGCCCTCCAATGCTGGAAGGATGCAAGAAAAACCATAGAGGGGCACCTGTCAGGTACTCTTCAAGTTGGATTCCTGCATTCCAAAAAACATGTTTGACATCGAAACATGTTTAACCTATGTCATCTCTCAACTGCTGAATTAAGATAAAAGTGTCCCTGTTCTTTAGCTGTGCTTCCATGTTCCTTTGTCTTTTCAAAATTAGGATTGAGGCTAACAGTTAGACCAGACTAGATATCAGAGAGAGAAGGTACTCCAGCAGTGCAAGGCAGATCTTTCTTTCTTTCTTTCTTTCTTTCTTTCTTTCTTTCTTTCTTTCT
>JAHTLZ010000348.1:23293287-23324018 GCA_023846285.1 Phrynocephalus versicolor
GGGAGCCATTTGCCCCGGAGTTTAGGGGTCGTGTATAAACACCCAAAATTAGCATCATTTGGCATGAAGTCTAGATTGAGGCTAACAGTTAGACCAGACTAGATATCAGATAGAGGAGGTACTCCAGCAGTGTAAGGCAGATCTTTCTTTCTTTCTTTCTTCCTTCCTTCCCTCCCTCCCTCCCTCCCAAGGGACCCAAAGGACCTCCCCGTGTCCTCAACAAGCACACCTGTGAGGGTAGTGGGATCAAGAGAAAGGCCTTCCCTTTATGATTTTAGAGTGCTAGCAAGCTCCCAGGCTGGCCCATATGGTGAGATGTGGCCTTTTAGATACTTGAATCCAAGCTGTTCAGGGCTTTATAGGTTAAAAGCAGCACATTGAATTGTGCTGAGAAACAGATTGGCAGCCGGTGGTGTTATAGGCACAGGTAATGCAATAAGGTAACAAAACAGTCTCTGTCCCGTTATCTGAAGCCAGACTGAAATGAATCTAGATAATCCGTTCATCCAGGAACCACTGGAGCTGGGAAGTCACAACATGCTACAGCACGTTACCCATGAATTGGATATTATAGACTGGGCAGTACTTATCCCATTCTGTGTAGCCCAAGTAGCCCCCTGCCCCAAATAATGGTCTTACTACTGCCTCCTTTAAGCAATCTGGGGTCCTACCCTCCTGTAAGGAGATTTTTACTTCCCCTTGGAACAACTTGCCAAGTCCTTCTCTAGCATCCTTTATAAGCCAGGACAAGCAAGGGTCTAGCAGACAAGTGGTAGCCTTTACTTCTCCAAGGGTCCTGTCCACATCACCAGGGTGCATGAACTGAAACTTATCCATCAGCAAAGGATGAGCAGAATCCATAGGTTTATAGGGCCTGTATTACTTACTGGATACAAGCCAGAGCAGATGTGAGCAACTTTGTCTGCAAAGTGCTGCACAAGATTTTTTCACAGCAAGCTACTTCCTGGTCAGCTCTATTTTCCCATGGACCATGATCATGAAAGGAGTGGGGTGAGAAGATACTATCACCAGCAAAAACTGGTGGACCTACAAAAATGGGAATAAGTTTGTGGCCAGGGAATACCTACATCTCTGGAAGATGGCTCATGTTAGCTGATGGAAGCTGGTAGACTTTGCATTTGGAAGTCAGTAATGACACATGTTGGAAGCTGGTGCAAGTTTGCTTTCTGCTGCCATGTGAAGAACCATGGAGGACATTTCTGGACTGGAACCAACCTGTGGAGGTGAATAGGGAGTGGCTGATGGGATGGATAGTAGCCAGCAGAAATTTCTTTGCTGGCCAGTGTTTGACACAACTGAATGTATAGTTATCAGGCTGTTTCATGGCTGGAATAAATGCTCAGAAGTTGCTTGTAGATTAGGAGTGAAAGTGATGTGGGGAGACCCATTTAGGTTGATAGTAAAAAATGGAAGCCAGTATTGGCAGATGAAAACTCGGCGATAGTGTTATCAGTAGGTGTGTATGCCATTACGCCAGAAGCCAGTAGGTGTGTATAAAGTGCAGAGTGCCCTGGTTTCTACAGTGGAAGACGACTGAGGTAACAGAACACTGTACCAAATAAATCTAGAACCATACTAAAGTTTTTGATTCAAACTTTCATTCCTGCACACAGTCAAGCATATTGGCTAATGCTGACGAACAGGGAGGAAAGTGTCCCCTTTTTATTTAACACAACGTGAGAAGCGGAGAAGTCCTACCACTGGAGCCTTGTTTTTGAAGTGCATAATGGAGAAAAACAAACGAACGAACTCTGAAATGGGTAGTACATTCATGCAAGGTAGTTTGTTTCAACCCAAACCACAAAACACAGTACAGTAGTTGCATGTGAAGTATCTAAGCTGTTTTCTACATACAACTTTTGCCCTCTAAGATTGGGAGCAGTGGCGACAATGTTGCCATGCTTGGAGGGGCTGCCGCAGTCTTGCTATAAGGATAACTTGAAAAGGCAGAGATGGCTTGTCATGCTTGTGTTGCCAGCAGAGAAAAGGATGCCAGGTTTCACATAGTGAAGGCCAGCCCAAATGTTGACAACACCAAAGTCAGCAGTCATGACGGTCTACAAAAGCCAATCTCAACCAGCTTTTGGGCATTACTGTAAACAAATAGGCCAAATCATGGTTGCACCAAGCCCATAACAATTCTTATCAAGTGGCCTGTGAAGAATTGTGGCATTAAAATGTGCCAGGGTCCTGCAAGGGTCCATATGGCCCCATTGAGAATGACTGGTCTACAGGGTTTTTTCTTGTGTTCACACACCAAACAAGATAAAACAAAATAACTACCATGGCTTTTTCCCCAACAAGTTTTCCAGGTATTAATTTATGAGGCACAACACATTCTGAAATTTCTGTGGAAGTATGAAACCATGGAGGGGGAAACTACTAAGCCTGTGCTGGGTCGGGGAAGGTATTTGGGTGGGAGTAGAACATGCCTGAGTAGGAGAAGAGAGGTCAGATATCTTACATCTATCCCCTCTTCTGGTTCTACTCCCAACAAGAAGGTAACAGGTGACCATATCAGTGAGCCCATGAGCCACACAGTGCTGTTGTTGAGTGCCAGGTCGGTACAAAATAAGACTGCCCTCATCCATGATGTCATTCTGGATGAGGGTGCCGACCTGGCATGTATTACTGAGACCTGGGTGGGAGAGGAAGGTGGGGTTCCTCTCTCCCAACTATGCCCTCCTGGGTTCTCAGTCCAGCACCAGTGTCGCCTAGTGGGCCGGGGAGGTGGAGTTGCTATAGTCTATCGGAGTTCTATCTCCTTGACCAGGCTTCCTGACTATTGTGTGTTGGGCTCAGGAGACAGATTGGGGATTCTGTTGGTGTACCACCCACCCTGCTGCATACCAACAATCTCCCTGCCTGAGCTGACAGAAGTGATCTCGGACCTGGTGTTGAGGACCCCCAGACTGTTGGTACTGGGGGATCTCAACATCCATGCTGAGGCTACCTTAACTGGAGCAGCTCAGGACTTCATGGCCGCCATGAAAACCATGGGCTGTCTCATCTCAACATGTCATCGGCCGAACACATGAGAAGGGCCATACTCTGGACCTAGTCTTCTCAATGGGACTGGGGGATGGTGGTCTGGATGTGGAAAGGTTGGCTTTGACCCCATTGTCATGGTAAGACCACTTCTTGGTCAAGTTTAGGCTATTAGCTACTCCAAACCTCTGCAAGGGTGGGGGATCCATTAAGATGATCCGCCCTCAGAGACTAATGGATCCCGATGGTTTCCTGAAAGCTCTGGGAGATTATCCAGCTGATATGGTCGGCACTCCTGTCGAAGCTCAGGTCGCCCTATGGAATAGGGAGATGACCCGGGCAGTTGACACGATCGAACCTAAGCGCCCTCTTCCCATATGCAGAGCCCAGACGGCTCCTTGGTATACACCTGAGTTGCGGGCAATGAAGCGGGAGGAGAGACGGCTTGAGCGCAAGTGGAGAAAATATTGCATGGCTTAGAGCCCACTATCAGGCCTATTCCATGGCAATACAGTTGGCGAAAAGGCAACATTTCACCAACCGCATTGCTTCCTCAGAGTGCCGTACAGCGGAGCTGTTTCGGGTGGTCTGGGAACTTCTTCAGCCGGGAGATACGGTGGAGGCCTAGGACCATTCGGCGGCATGCTGTGAGTAGTTTGCTGTTCACTTTGAGGGAAAAAATGCTCAGATTCGCAGTGAACTGGACTCCACTATTGGTACAGTATCAAGGGATGTGTCCAGTGCACTGTGCTTAGGTCCAGTGTTATTGGATGAGTTTCAATTGTTGAAACCCGAGGATGTGGACAGGGTACTTGGATCTGTCCGTTCCACCACCACGCTGCTCGACCCTTGCCCTTCTTGGCTAATTGAAAGATCTTCCAGGGGGGTTCGCACCTGGGTCCAGGAAGCTGTAAATGCCTCTTTAAGAGAGGGAGTGGTCCCTGCTGCCTTAAAAGAGGCAGTAATTAGACCACTCTTAAAAAAAAACTAACCTGGACCCAGGACTGGTGGTTAACTACCGACCAGTAGCAAACCTCCCTTATTTGGGCAAGGTGTTGGAGCGGGTGGTGGCCGGACAGCTCCAGGCGCTGCTGGATGAAACAGATTTTCTGGATCTATTTCAATCTGGTTTCAGGCCGGGTTTTGGAACAGAGACTGCCTTGGTCGCCCTATACGATGACCTTTGCCGGGAGAGAGACAGGGGGAGTGCAACCCTGTTGATACTCCTGGACCTCTCAGCGGCTTTCGACACCATCGACCATGGTGTCCTTCTGGATAGGCTGGCCAGGTTGGGAGTTGGAGCCACTGCTTTGCGGTGGTTCCAATCCTTCCTGGCTGACCATGTCCAGAAGGTGGTGCTGGGGGATAGTAGCTCTGCCCCATGGCGTTTACGTCATGGGGTTCCACAGGGCTCAATACTATCCCTCATGCTGTTTAACATCTACATGGAACCGCTGGGAGAGGTCATCAGGAGGTTTGGGCTGAGGAGTCAGCAATATGCTGATGATACTCAGCTCTACCTCTTGTTCTCCACCAATCCAGGTGAGGTGGTTTCTGTTCTAAACTCGTGTCTGGACCAGATAATGGACTGGATGAGGGTTAATAAATTGAAACTCAATCCAAACAAGACAGAAGTGCTGTTAGTGGGTGCTTCGTCAGACAGGCTAGAGGGCCACTTCCCTGTCCTGGATGGGGTTGCACTCCCCCTAAGGTACAGGGTCCATAGCTTGGGGGTGCTCCTGGACCCGGGTCTAACTCTGGAAGCCCAGGTGGACTCGGTGTCCAGGGGTGCCTTTCTCCAGCTGCGAAATATATATCAGCTGCGCCCCTACCTAGATGAACGGAGCCTTATGACAGTTACGCATGCACTGGTAACATCCTGTATTGATTACTGCAATGCGCTTTATGTGGGGCTGCCTTTGAAGACGGTCCGGCGATTGCAACTGGTTCAGAATCGCGCTGCGCGGCTGGTGAATGGCGGGGCCGCCAGGGAACACATCACGCCGATTCTGTATAACCTTCATTGGTTACCAGTTGCTGCCCAAGGCCAATTCAAAGTGCTTGTTTTGACATATAAAGCCCTAAACGGCTTAGAACCTAGATACCTGAAGGACCGTCTCCTTCCATATGAACCTACACGGCAATTAAGATCTAGCCAGAGGGCCCTCCTGAAAGAGCCATCCCTCAAGAAGGTGAAAAGGATGGCTTGTAGGTATAGGGCCTTTTCGGCAGTTGCCCCCAGATTATGGAATGCCCTCCCAAGCGAGACCCGCCTGGCGCCAACACTGATATCATTCCGGCACCATGTAAAAACATTCCTGTTCAAGAAGTCTTTTTAACTGATGGCAATTTTAGTGCAGTGTTTTAATATATTGTATTTATTGTATTTAAATATGTTATCATTTTAATTTTATTGCAATTTGATGTTTTAATTGTCTAAATTGTTTACTTTGTGAGCCACCCAGAGACCTTTGGGTAGTGGGCGGCATACAAGCTATATAAACAAACAAACAAACAAACAAACATTAGTGATATGATGAAACTTCTGTTTGTATCAGGAGTGACTCATTCATAGGTGATCAATCACTTTATGCGTGAATTGGCTCTTTAATTGACTAAGTGTTTGGAGAAGGCTGGCTTTGAGTTTAGATTCCAGTGTCTGGACTACAGTTTCAGAGAATGAAGGTATTTTGTATTTCTTCCGATCTTCTTGAAGAACACTCTCACCTGACCATTGCTAGCATCAGAACGTGACTTTGGTAACTGCTGCTACTGCTCTTATTATTAAACCTAGAATGCTAACAATGTGCCAAACACAAGGTGATGATTCATAAGCTCCTGTATTGTGGAGGAAGCTAGGAGAACAGTTGGCATTCCTAGTGACGTGCATGTTCGATTGAGCTTTGCATAGCTCTCGCTGTTTCCAGTGAACATTCTTGTCTTTTAGTTTACATCCTTATTCTTTACTAGGCCTGGTGGCCTGTGAATAATTACACAAGTTGTCTGTGGCCAGATGTTCTTAGTCTACATGCAGCTGATGGAGAAAGAGCAGCCATGTTATTGAATTTCTTAGTTTCTTCTTTGTGAATGTAGAATTTCTTAGTTTCTTCTTTGTGAATGTAGAATTTTGCATTCAAAATGCTTCCAAAGGCTCACTTTAAAACCAAGTTCAAAAAAGGCCCCTTTCCAAAAAAAAGAAAGAAAAGAAAAAGAAAAGCTGTAGCAATAGTTGATATATACAGTAATGTCTATTTATTTTATGTTTTAGCATTTATCATGAAAAGGGACAGGAAATTTGCTGTTTTTAATGGTATTTATGTATTTGATTTATATACTGCTCATCTAGCAACAAAGGCCACTCCGGGCAGTAATAATTTAACTGTAGTTCTTCCAGAGATCTCATAGCAGCAAAATAGATAGTTCTTCTCCATATTCAATCCCAAATCAACCATGTGAGGTAGGTTAAGGTGACACAGAGAGTTGAGTGCTTTTCATGGCTAAATAGAGATTTGAAGACCAAGATTTGGAAGGGATATGGGGATAGTTCAAGAATGGAAAGAACATAAAACAGAAGCAAGGGGGAAAAACTAAGATATTGGTCTTCAGTGGGAGCGCTGGTTGTGGTTTCTTTTCTTCTTGTTGTTTATATTTATTTAGAGTATTTTTATCCCACCTTTCTCATTGGAAAAGGACCCAAGGCATCTTACAGTAATGAGAGACAATATACAATCCAGTACAATTAAGACATATATATTATAATATAATTTGTATATAATTTGTGTGATTAGAATGTAGATTTCAAGAGTTGTCTCTGTCCTTCAAGTCTAACTCGCCACCATATATCATACATCATTTGGTGAGGGCCAGAATAAATGCCTTGCTTTTTTACTGGTTTCACTAAGTAACAGTGAAGACTGACAGCCTCCATTATCCGTCCACAAAAAACACAAGTGTATGTCCCTTTGTTTTAAGGACTGGGGTGTGAAACCCACTCCTTGGCTTCAGCAACTTGACAACAGTGTTGATTGTTTCCACCTCATCAGACAGAGGTGCCTGGAGAAAATGATCTTGCCAAGAATCTGGAAGTTGAGTCATGGCAACTGGACTTCCTTTCTTGAGAGACTGAAATGTTTTGCTGCTCATCCAAACAGCTTTGTCAGACTGAGGAAAGCTAGTTGCGAGTCCTTCATTTTATAGTTCACTTCGACCTATTGTCACCCTGGTCTGAAATAGGCTCATAAGACGAACAATAGCCTGAATAGGCCCCTTAGGTAGACAATGGTCTCAATAAGGCCTTTAGGTGAACAATGGCCTAAGGTGCTGAAACCCCTAAAGTATGGGGTCCTTAGTTATGGCCATCCACCACCAAGGCAGTGACAAAATTTTCAGACATCTTGCCAAGGACTTTACATCTAAGAATAATTTCCTGGCAAACCACACCTTTCCCTGTTTTTGGGCTTTGGGTATTTGCTTTGAAGAAGTGGATAATTATCCATGAAAACTTGCAATGATTTTTATGACTATTACTTATTATAATAAATAATAAAGGCATTGCTTGTATTTTGCATTGGTATTTTGTATTGCATTGCTATTTTGTAGTGACCCCTTTTTTAGTTAAACGGAGTATCAAGTCCTCCCATTTCTACTTAAACTAAGCCTCCAGAAGGATTAACTAGGCGTCTCATTGACTCAGCTCAGCTTAAACAAAAGCCATATTTATTTATTTATTTATTTATTACAAATAAAAACCCCAACATATCCCTTAATACTACGTCAAAGCAAAAAGGGGGTTGAGCCGTGTGGCCATCACAAAAAACAATTGCAAAAATAGGTTACAGGTAAAGCACATCTTTTACCACGTCTGAACTTCTGGGACCTGCTTTGAAGAGGAGTTATGCAAACTCGAAAGCTTGCAATGCTCCTTATTTTTTTATTTTTAATAGTGGCCCATAAAGGTATCGCCTTTACACTACGGGAGAGTTACCTGTGGCTCCTCCTAAGAGTGAACTGCAACTCCCATCATCCCTCACCGCTGGTTGCGCTGGCAAGGGCTCATGGGCGATGGCAGCCCAGCAGAGCCCGAGATTGCCCAGCCTTCATAAAGCTCGGTCTCTTAACACCCTCCCCTGCCTGACAGCGACCTACCACCCTTTGCCGGACCTCTATTGCCCTCCTGCATATTTAAAAGAAACGATCCTCGCGTGATCGAGGAAGCAGGACCGGTCATCGCAAGCCAATAAACAGCGGCGGTCGCTTCTCCGCCTGCTCCTCATTGGTAGCGCCGGAACCAATCGGGTACCCACTTTCCCTCCCCCACCCTCCCCTTCCCCGCCCCGCCCCGCCCCGCCCCGCCCCGCCCCGCCCCGCCGTTTGGAATCGCTATAAAAACTTCTGCCGCCAGGCGCGCTCCCTCGGACCGTGCTTCGTTACCGATTGGTCGGTCGTGGGGGGAGCTTGTGCGCATGCGCCAGGCAGGGAAAAGAAGCCCGAATCCCATTCTTTCCGACAGTTCTCCGTTCGCTGTTACGTCATCGACCCTCTGCGCACGCGCGCTCTGTCCCTCCTCTCTTCCCCGGCTTCCTTTCCGTGTCGCGCGCGTGTTTGGTCCCTCTTCTCGCTCTTCCCCCCCCCTTCCCGGGTCCCTTTCTCCTTATCCAACATGGCGGCGGGGGTTGGGGAAGAGCAGTTCCCTTTCCAAGGGCTCCTGCCCAAGAAAGAGACCGGCGCTGCCTCCTTCCTTTCCCGGTACCCGGAATATGACGGACGGGGAGTCCTAATGGCCATTTTGGACACGGGCGTGGACCCCGGAGCGCCGGGCATGCAGGTGAGAGAAGCCACGGGGGACGGGGGGGGGTACCTGTTGGGGGTGGTGGTGGAGAAGGTTACCTTACCTGACTTAACCTCGCCGCCCCCCTCGGCCCTCCCGCCGGCTTGGAGGGATGAGGAAGTTTGAACGGACCGTTGTCCTTCCTGTGGATCACTACTCAGAGCAGTCAACGGGAAGGAGCTGATAGGCAGGGGTGGGTTAAGCATTAAGCACGTGCTGAAGGGTCACCGAGGGGAAGAGGGGGCACCCCATAAAATATCCCAGAGCTGAATTTAGGGTGAGTCCACGGGCCATGTGGTGCAATACTGCAAATGGTGCGGCTGAACCAGGATCGACAAAAAAGGGGTCCCCCCCACATTAAACGGAACGATTGCATACAGATATTTACAATAATCACAAGAACACTCCACCAAGGGTTATGAAATCGAAGGGGGGGGAATTCTCCCATATAAATGAAAGCAAGGGGGAACTCAGTTGCCTACTGAGAATGAGACTGTGCAGGGGCCCTGGTAGCTGGTTTAATTATTATTTATATATTTGGAGGGGGAACCCAAATCTGAACCCAAATCTTTTAAGGGCCTCTAAGGGTCTTAATCCAGCCCTGCTGATAGGGATGGGGATTCCTGCAGCAATTTTCGTGACGGCATGAGAGACTTGTAAGGGAGTTTAAGGCCTTTGTAGCTCGTGGGGTTATAAACTTGAAGATTAAAAAGAAAGAAAAGATGCTGCCGAAGTGTTACTGTATTAAAACAAAGAATATAAGAGGATGCTGCATGCATATCTAGTCCAGTCTTTTTTTACTCCCCTTACATTCATCACCAATATGCCCCAAGCTCAACATAAAAAACCACACACAACCTACATGGTTATGATGTTGCCAAAATGTAGAGCTAGCTTGTAACCGTTGTAATCTGTAGCCATTGAATTTCTTAACTTTCTTTTATCTTAAAAGTAAACAAATGTATGACATAACCAGCAGGCATCTTTGGGTGTCATGATAAGCCGGGATTTCATTGTAACTCTGGTTTATGATTAATCAGCCACTATGTTGACCCTCTTTGTCATTTGTTCCCACTTGTATTGGAGCAGCACAACAAACCACAGATTAAAAGTTTTGTGCTGTGTTTTGCAAGGCACCTGAAGCATGTAAGAGTCATTTGTATGGATTTTCTCAAACAAAGCACAGTAATAGTCTGTGGTTATGGTATGTTGGTATCTGGTTTAATCTGTCAAAAGAGAAAAACTGGAAAGCTATCTTCTGCTAGCTTGATTGTTGCATGAAACTATTGGTGGAAGCACCATGGTTGGTTTAGCTATTTTAGCTGCATGTTGTAGCTGTCAGGCAGCTGGAGTTAGCATGCTGGTTTGGGCACAGCCTGCTTCTTGCGATGTGCACACCTGGCCAGTGTCTGCTGGACACTCTTGTCCTCAAAGATTCTTGATATAGTACAGGCGACATAGTTCTTCCATAAACAAAAGTTAAAGAAAGATAAGTTGTTCATGTACAAGAAATGTGAATTCCATGTGGGAGGTAGGTAGTGATTAAACAAAAGTTATGAGTTACCAAGTCATTCTTGACTTATGGCAACCTTATGAATTAGTGACCTCCAAGATGTCCAGTTGTCATGGCCCTTCTTAGCACTTATAAACTCAAGGTGATAGACAAGGCCTCCAACATATGGTTGGAGCGTAGGTAGAACAGAATTTTGAAGACTCCGGAGTGTTGTAGTTCAAAACAGTTCATCTTATGTACTGTGTTGAAAACAGTAGCAAATGAAAAAGAATAAAGGGCATATTAGCTGTCATAATATTTTAATACTATGTTTGTTTATTGCAATTATATCCCTCCCCCATCTAGTGGCTATCCGCTTGTCTGAGTGGTTTACAAAGGAATGTATAATGCAGCGTAAAAAAGCCAAACCAGTTCTGCACTCCAGAAGTTGGGTAACATCCTGTAACTGTGTTTATTGTGCTTGGATTATTTTTTAGCAGTGTAATTAGAATTAAATATTCAGGGAATGCCTTGAATCATAATGGGTAAAATAAGGAAGGAAGTTGCTAAATGTTAATATTCCTTGTCCTTGATAAATGAGATTAAAGCTAGTGGCCACAAAATACTTTTCATAGACATATTGGAACACCATTGCATTCCCTGGGGCCTAAAATAGATTAACTTTATGCAATTGTGGCCGTTACCTCTTTGAATTCTGTTGTGACTAAAATCATAGTAGATGTGAGTCTTTTTGCTTGCCCAGGAAATGACAAGTTCTTTAGTGGATCTTGTTCCAAAATTCAGTATTTTTGTTTCAAAACAACATTGATGGGGAAACAGAGAGAGGAATCTCTTGCCCATCATTTGTTGAAAGTCATATACAGAGGTACCCTGACTTAAGAGCAGCTTGACTTAAAAGCAATTCGACTTAAGAGCGGAAAACTGTTGGCATTTTAACTGCCGCCTTACAAATTTTAGATATGGTCTGCTTGACTTACAAATATTTTTCCGTGTTTTTGATTTTTTAACTTATTTTTTCAATTTTTTAGATAGGTACCCTGACTTAAGAGTAGTTGGACTTATGTTCTACCTTTGTGTAGAAGTCTAAGTCATCATAAATTCAAAGGGAAATTATCTTCTTTTTTAAATTGAGTAGAATGATCTCATAAGCTAGGAGAGATGAAAACGTCAGGTTGGTTCTTTTGCAGAAGATGTATATTTGAATGTATGCAGGTGATGGATATAGTACATGTATCTTGGAAGGTTGTTGTTGTTGTGTGTGTGTGTGTGTGTTGTGTCATTACAGTCTTGACTGACTCTTTGTGACCCCATGTTCATGGAGTTTTCTTGGCAGGAATACTGGAGTGGCTTGCCAGTTCCTACTCCAGGCGCATACAGCACCTGGTATTCCCTGATGGTCTCCCATCCACGTACTAACCAGGCCCGCCCGTGCTTAGCTTCCGAAATCAGGCGAGATTGGATGTGCTTAGGGCATCTAGGCAGCTCTGGAAGGTTGTTAAAGAAGTTCAATTTGAATTATGCTTACTGTGATTATATTATTAAAGTTTACCTCTTTAGCTTCCGAAATCAGGCAAGATTGGATGTGCTTAGGGCATCTAGGCAGCTCTGGAAGGTTGTTAAAGAGGTTCAATTTGAATTATGCTTACTTACTTATTTACTTATTACTGTGATTATATTAAAGTTTACCTCTAGGAAAATTTTTGTACCATTACATTTAGTTAGTTATATAGAATATGGTTGCTGATTTGGTGCAGGTTCACAGTTAGCCATCGTTGTTTGAAAATGTACCCTGACTGCATTTTAGTATTTTTTAACTTTGAAAAACTTAAGCAAAATCTAATAGGTCAGGTTCCTCACAATTTCAAGGGAGACTAAAAATCCATTGTTGTCAGCTTTAAAAGTAAGATGTGTAAGGTTTAAAATGTTTTGTTTTATCATTAATAGGTGTAAACGTTGAACCATCCTAAACAGAGTCAACATTTGAATAGTTTGCCTCTTCTGTGTGTAATTGTGATGAATAAGATAAAAGAACTTCAGAGCTAAGATTGTGTGGGTTTCTTTTGTGTGTTGGTTTTTTTTTTTTTGCTCATATTGCTTGCAAGGTATCAAAAGTAAAATTTGAGATCCTTAGCCCTATCAGTTTATTAGCCACAGTTATGCTCCTTGTTTGTTTTTACTCATTTTTACATTGGATTGATGAGTTTTCTGCTATGTGAAGTCTGCTGTGAAAGCTAAATTCATTTTCTTCAAAAGCTTGGGTCTTGCAGAGATTTTTTTTTTAAATTGCCTATTGCTTCCTGTCAAGAAAATGTGCCCCTCCTTACCATAGCATCCCACTTGTCCTTTGAAGCTATTAATGTTGCAGTGGTATCCTGTTTACAAGATAAGCATATATTAATCACTTCCTATTCCAGCCCACAATTCGGTGGAATGTAGGGTCACGTATTATTTAACGCCATCACTACTTTGAGAAACATTTCTGTGGTTAGCGTGTGGGTGAAGGATTTCAATTGTTGTAATTGGTACTTGACCCTAATTGGTTCAACAATATTGTCTTTGGGTGTGGTTTGCATTTCAATTTTTCCTCTTTCCATTATTTCCAAACTGTTCCTCTGTAAACTTGCTTGCTGTCTAGTGTCATTCCCATCAGTGGGGGCTTTCTTAAGTGTCCTGTCTAACTGAGGGCCTTTTCACATGACCCCTAAGATCCGCTGGCCACTTAAATTCGGACCAGAGATCTTGGGGGTTCGTTGCTCTTCCTGCGTCCCCACCCCTCCGCACTTTCTTGCTCCTGTCTGCATGAGGGGAGGGAGAAAAAAAGGGACAAAAGAATGCAGGCTCACCTCTGTCTGCCGGTCCAAGCCGCCCCAAGCCCCGTCGTCATCCTGATTCCTTCTCTTAAAGGGGCGGGAGGCAAAAAAACAACAACAAACAGAAGCGAGGAGAGCCCGGGACTCTAGATTACATCCGGATCTGGGATTTTTCACCCTCCCAGAGCAGGTACCTGAAAAGTGCGCTAGGATGCGCTTAGGTGGGCGTGGTTGCACTTAATTTTCTGTAAACTCCGGAGCTGGTGGGGAAACAATTTTAAGCTCCGGAGCTGGGAGCCATTTGCGGCGGAGTTTAGGGATCGTGTACAAATACCCTGAGTTGTATGCCCTGTCAGGATCAGGACCTTCTTAGTAGTTATGCGTTGTTTCTGGATGTCCTTCCTGAGGGGGGCCGCCTCTGCCTTTCCTTCCACCAATGACATTCTGATATTGAATGAAACCCATTGTTGTTTGGAAAAGCCACATTACTCAGCTTGACTTCATCTGATCTCTAATTATGCTCATGCTGCTGTGCTAATTTTTGCGGATTTTAGATTTCATCGAACATGTCTGTCTTGCCATTTTAATATTATTTTGCACTTTTGTTCTGTTCTTGTTCTTGTATTTGTTGTTGTTGTGTCATTACAGTCACAACCGACTCTTCTTGACCCCATGTCCATGGAGTTTTCTTGGCAGGAACACTTATATAAGTTGCTTTAAATTTAAGAAAGGCTTCTATGTCCAGTAGCCTGCTTGCATTCTAAAATCATCATCAGAAACTTGGCTCATATTGCTTACAAGGTATCAAAAGTAAATTTTGAGATTCTTAGTCCTATCAGTTTATCAGCCACGGTTATGCTCATTGTTTGTTTTTCTTCAAAATTTAAGAAAGGCTTCTATGTCCAATAGCCTGCTTGCATTCTAAAATCAGCATCAGAAACTTGGTGTGTGTGTGCCTGCCTGTAAGAGCAAGGAGGTGGGCATGGACAAAAGACATGGATTCCTCCATATGTGGAACTCTTTTCCTGTCCACATCTGCTTATTGGACTTTTAATAAATTAAATCGTAGTTTGTTCTAAGAAGCATTATCTTGTACCAGTCAAGCTAGGGAAGGTGTGCTGCACATAGAAAGTCATGCACGTTAATGGTGGGTATATATTCTTAAAGTGTTTATTGTTCATGCATTTGTAGCTTTGTTAGTTGAATCCTTTTTATTTCATTCTTTTTCTACAGATTACAACTGATGGGAAACCCAAGATAATTGACATAATAGATACCACAGGCAGTGGTGACATAAACACCTCAATTGTTGTAGAACCCAAAGATGGAGAAATCATTGGTCTTTCAGGAAGAACTCTGAAGGTAATTGTTATTTTGACTTAAATGTGATGGTCTCTTGGCAGAACCCAACATGTACTGTTTATGTAGATCCCAACTAAGGTATGCATAACAGCAAGAGTCAATAATAAGCGACTTTTGACTTCCAGAACAACATTTTACTTTGTAAATAGGTCACAGGGCCTCCTCCTCTTCTTCAAGTGCCATGTCAGTAGAATGTTGGCAATCAGTAACACAATCTGTTTATTATCTAAAGCTATTCTAAATAGAGAAGCCATGCCCACTGTGAACCATTGGCTCAAATTCTTAAGCCAGAATGTTCTTCTACACTCTGGGTCACACTTTCCGCCTATTTTTCCTGGAAGGATAACTTGCAGCAGATGGCATTTGTTATTCCACATTATGTGACCGAAATAGTGTAATTGTCCTCCTCCTTGCAGTGTTTAAATCCCCAAATACTACCTCCCCCCCTCCAAAAAAAAAAAAAAAGATTTGGGACCATTCCCCCTCCCCCCAGTTTTTATGATCCATGAGGTCCATGTCTGCTAGGGACAGAAAATTAGCTGCTGAAATTGCCTACCCCTGAACTAAGGTCATTTTGGCAGTGATGCTCAATTTATGGAGGGTCTTGGCTAAAGAAATGATACTTTGGCATTCACTATCAAGGGGAAGCTGGGTGGTTTAAGGGCTCTTTTTAACTGAATATAGTTTTAAGTTGAACTTTTTATCTTGAATCCTCACTTTATGGTATAAATATTTATGGACTATAGTTTGTTCTTTTGTTCCAATATAAACCTCTCACAACTTTTTTTGTGGAGTGGTAAAACAATTTCAATAAATAATAATACTCATGAGTCTGGTGCACTCTGAATCCACCAGGTGCAAGCTGGAATGTACATGAAGCCTTGTGGAAGTGTTTCAGGGTCTTGTACTGGCAATTCTCTCTGACACGCACCTGTTCCATCATGGTTTGCTGTTTCTGTTCCATAATTATCAGCAGTGTAGATTTTGATTTAAATCACAATTTATTTATAACAACTTGCAAAGTCCAGTAGAATTTATCTTCCGCCAGGTATCTGCAGCCTCATCTGTATGTCTCTCTTATTTTCTTCAAATATTTATAGAGAACAGCATTTTGATAGCTGTCTTCCACAGAAGGAAATGGGCAACAGCATACCATCCGAGTACAAGCTGAAAATCTAAACTCTGTTCTTAAAAACTGTGCCATCAGTTGCAATGAACAGAACAGTCAACATATGGAAATCTCTAAACTTTTCTTTTTCTCTCTCTTTGCTCCCCCACCGTACCCCCCAAGATCCCAACAGACTGGATAAATCCTTCTGGAAAGTATCACATTGGCCTAAAAAATGGTTATGACTTCTATCCCAAAGCACTTAAAGAAAGAATTCAGGTATTGCATATTTGCCCCTTCATTTTGCATGGTGTATCTTAATTTTTGCTGTTGTTTGTAATCCAGTGACAAACTGTAGACTGGCATTAATTCTTGCCTATCCCTTTCTGCTGTGGTTCCTTTTCCTCTTTTTGTTTGGCTTTACATTTGACTAGCCAATTATACCTTAAATGTAGTGTTGTTTGTTTTAATTCTAATTTGCTGGGTTTTTCCAAATCATAGTTTGCTGGTTCAAATGTAGAAACAAGCCTTGGCTTCTTTGAAAGCAGAGTGAAGAGAAGTAGAGAGGACAGGGTATGCTCATTAAACAGGATAGAGATTTGTTAAATGGAAACTAAACCTATGCCCGTATACTTTGTTGATGTTGTTTCTGGCTCTTATACCTGTGTTTCATTCTTTCTGCCCAAGTAAGCAGGGGCTAGAAAGTGTGCCATTTTTCCACCAGTAACTTCTGCCATTTAGCTCGCCTTGATGCTTTCTTCCATTAGTTCAAGGTTGTACCACTAAAGACTGTTTTTAGCACTTCGCTATTTCAGCCAAGGCAATGGCAAAGGAGCATAAAACTGCATCCACTTTGAGATCAGACAAGATGCTGCTTGATTTGTTGTAGGGTGGTATTTCTGTGTACTGGAGAGTATCGGTATGTTGGGATCTAATCAGTTGACCCATAATTGCAGAAAGAACGCAAGGAGAAGCTTTGGGATCCTGCTCACAGATTTGCACTAGCAGAAGCTTGTAGGAAACAAGAGGAGTTTGAAGCTGCTCACAGCACTCCATCACAGGTATGTGCTAATCTGATTTGTTATCAGAAAAAATCTACATTTTCATGGCAACTCCTTTCAAGAGTAAAGAAAATTAAATCCTGTGTATTAAATGTGACTATCAGAATGCAATTGGCTTTAAACATGTATTGAATTCTTAAGCTATAGGCTGCTTTATTGGATTTCACATAATAAATGCCTCCTTAGACTTATTTAGCAATAAATACATAGATCCTTCTAAGTAACAGCTAAGTACTGAATAACTGCTAAATTATGTTTGTAGGGATTAAAAGCAAAGTCTGAATCAGTCAGAGAGAAGGTAAGAATGAGAACTGAATATCTTCGGCAATTTCAGTTTTATTTTTTTTCTCGACCTGCTCTTTGATCCTGCTTTGGTTCTGCCAGATCATAGTTTCCAGTTAGAGGATCTTATACCAGTTGCATCTGTCACAACAGCTGTTGCTGGAAGATGACGATGGATATCAGTTTTCATAACATCTAAGAGTACTGTAGTGCATGGAATTGAATATTTGAATAGTACAGAAACTTTGCCTAGTTCTTAGATAGTGTTAATGATACAGTATAGCTTGTTTTTGTTTGTTCACCTAATCTTGGTACTAATGAGAGTTCAAACACTAAAGCCCTTAGTGGTGTACTTTGATTTTACTGTGTGAATTATCTTTTGAGATCGTTTTCCCCTTTAATTTTTGAGATCCCAAGCGACCTTCCTTCTCTGTCTCTGTAGGCATGTGAAGCAATATTATGTGTCTTGTTATCTCCATGGCTATAGACCTGCTTTTTAAGAAGAGTGATTTGGTCTATTATTTTGTTTACATATTTACTTTAGCTACTTCAGCTGAGTTTGTTTACTTTCCAATTAGTATATCAATGCACTGTTGTATTTCAATTGCTTATTATAGATTGAATAATTTTGTCAACGCTTCAGTGTAAACTGCTTTAAGTGCCTATTGGATATTCATTTATTTATCAAAAGACCCAAGGCCACGCTAAAGAAAAAAGTTAAACTAAAGAAATACCAAAAAAAAAAAAAAAAACATTCAAACCAGTAAGGTACAACAATCCATTTGAAAAACACACTTAGGCAGCCAGTCCCTAAGGGAAAGCTCCCCTAAAGAGAAAAGTCTTTATCCACATACAGAAGGACAGCAGTGATGGGGTCAGATTAGGCTCTTGTGGGAGAGAGTTCCAAAGAGCAGCAATGGAAGACCTTCTCCCATGTCTTCACGAATTGCCACCTGTGGAGGTAGAGCGACTGAGGAATATGGTTGTTCCAAATATCAGGTTTTGGCTTTGAATACCGATTCAGTCCCACTCCACTAATGGTGATTGCTCTCATTCAGAAAATAATACTCTTTCATAGACATTTTTTTTGTGTGAGACACACACAGAATGTAGTCTTATCAGCAATACAAAATGTGGGCTGAAATGTATACTCTGAATGTTGCAAGAATACAATAGAACATCAGGGGTATGGTTGTAAAAATAAATGATTTTTTTGAAATCAAATTGATTTAAATCAGATCAAACATTTTTAAAATGTACATCATGAAGAAGAACCCTATCTTTTAAAAATGGGAATAATGATTTAAACCATTTTTATTTAAATCAGATGCATGCTGATTGGGAGCTCCATGCATATCACCATACATAGCTATAATTTGAGTGAGGCTGTGTATAAAGTAGCTTCACTATGTGCTTACGTAGCTGTGATCTAGATCTGGTTGTATGTGAACAAGTGAGCTTTCCCTGAATGAGGGACTACCTACTATGTGACTTTATATGGGTTACCATATTTGATTGCATTGACAGATTTCATTTTCATGTTCCCCATGATGCTTTTCACCCCTCATAATGGATTTTTCTTTTCTTCTTGCATACTCTTTGTAGCTCTAATGTCACCTTTTTAATGTTCTAACATGCATCTTCAAATTTCCTGTTCTTAATTTGAATATGTCTTAAATGTTCTGGACTGTATGTTGCCCCTCATTATTGTAAGCCACCTTGCGTTCTTTTCCAAGAGACAGGTGGAGCAAAAATATAATAAATAAATAAATAAATAAATAAATAAATAAATAAATAAATAAATAAATAAATAAATAAATAAATAAAATATGGATAGTTGTACAGAGAAGAGGCATACAGACTGCAGTGGGAGATTTCACTGGACTTACATGTAAGTTGTGCCTCATTACAGTGGATAATATGTATAGCAGGCATGTCCAGACTTTGGCCCTCCAAATTTTTTTGGACCACAACTCCCACAGTCCTTTGTCACTGGCAATTTAAGCTTAGAATTCTGGGAGTTGTGGTCCAAAACATCAGGAGGGCCAAAGTTTGGGCATGCCTGATGTACAGTTATTACTATTATTATTTTATTTTTTTACCATTGTTATTTTTTGATGTTTTCTTTAGCTGGCTTAGCATATCAGTGTTCCATATCATTCAAGAACTGTTTCATTTTTTCAGGAAAGCAAACTAATGAAGGAAGAGTTTCAAAGTCAAGTGGAATTACTTAATTCTTTTGAGAAAAAATACAGTGATCCTGGACCGGTATATGATTGCTTGGTGTGGCATGATGGTGAAACCTGGAGGTAACCTTTGCATCTCTTAAAATGTCTGCTAATCCTTAATGAAGCCCTGTAGTACTTGTTTAGCTCTATTCTAAGCTAGAGGAGGAGGTGGCGGTTAGACACACAGGCAAGTGGCCCTAGTGATGCTTCCCACTACAGTGTCATAGAATTTTTTTTTATCATCCTATTTATTGAAACAGATGACAAGTGCTGGTAACAAGGAGAAGGAGACAGTGAGCTCTGTGTGTGTGTGTGTGTATGTGTGTCTTTGTGGGAGCTGTTTATGCCAGAATCAGCATTTCCCATTTTTTCCTCTCCTCTGTTGAGCTTGTATCCTTAGGCTGGTAGTGGTCGGGGCTCAAATATTGTCAACAGCTGCTGTAAGTCCTTGGTCAAAGCCCTCTAACTGATATGTCCACTTTCTGTGAAAATCTGGGACATCATTGTCACCTTGAATGATAGGAAATACTGCTGACCTTTTTCTTTCTAGTTTTCTAGTTGTATGGAATGCAAGGAGCTTATCAGAATCCTAACAAATTTGTCAATATGACCAATCTGTTGTGCTATATTGTGAAAAGGCCAGATCAACACAGGGGAGTTATTGTTGCCTTACTCTATACCCCATGACTTTTGAATGGGAGGTAATTGGAATTTTGTGCCAGGGCCGCTACCTTATTCAAAAAATGAAAAAACAGCTTACAGCTCGGTCTGATGATAATGCAGTTATAACCCAAATGTTTTTGATAGCATGTGAAAAAAAGTATTTGGAATATTTTTGGAATAGTTACAAATAACATTGTGTGTACATGTTTCCCCCTCCAAATTCATAGAGCTTGCATAGATTCAAGTGAAAGCGGTGATTTTTCTAATGCCACCGTTCTACGGAACTACAGAGAAGGACAAGAATATGGATCTTTTGGCACATCAGAGATGCTGAATTATTCCGTAAATATTTATGATGATGGGAACCTTCTTTCTATTGTAACTAGTGGAGGTAATATCAATCTTATAAAAACAGTTCTTGAGAGCACATTTTGTCTTTCATTTGATGAAAAATACAACTGAGAAACCTGTTGTCTCTCACTCGTAACCAAACATCTATCCCATAAACAGGAAGAATTGGTATGGGACGGATCCTCAAAGGTTTCAGTCATATTTTAAAGCCATGTATCATAATTGGGAGGACTGGGTCTACAGCAATGTTTAGAATATGTTCAAGGATGTCTTAACACGCAAAGTTCTAGGGCTGTGATTCACAGTGAGCAATTCTCCAACACTACTCAGGAAAGACAACCCAAATGAGAAAATAATGAGCTCTATAGACAGCATAGTCTCAAAATATCTGTAAATAATGTCGTTTAGCATTAATAGTAATATTCAGGCAGAATTAAAACAGTATTGTCAGTAGCCTACCTAATTTGTGATAGTTTGCTTGTGGATACCAGTATAGGTACACAGGTATGAAATGTGGCAAAATGATTAATTTGGTAATTTCATTAATAAGGAGACTTCTATATTATCTATGTATCTGTTTATGTTCTACTTGGGGATCCACAGCAGTGTATGAAATGATTAAAAGCCAATATAGAACATAGTGATAACTTGTGTTGTTGAAACTTTGTGAATGCCTTAGCAGCCACTTAATTAAAATAAAAGATAGATAGATAGATAGATGATAGATAGAGATAGATACACATACAGTATTTTTCATTCTATAAGACACTTCCCCCCCCCCCAAAAAAAAAGTAAGAGGAAATATCTGTGCATAGAGCGAATACAACCCCGCCCAGTGCTGGAGGTCTCTCTGGTGGCAAACGCCAGGGTTCCTTTCGGAGGCATGCCTTGCTGCTTTGAGCCGAACCACGTCCCGAGTGAACAAGCCAAGCCAAGCGGCACTCTTCGGCTCAAAGACACCACCACCCTCGCTGCCCCCGGCCTTCCCCTCCTGCTCCCTTGCTTTGCTGTCTTTGGCTTGGGTGCACCCCAAAGGAGGTGTGTCGCATACCTGCCACCTGCCTCCTTTTAGGGGGTGCCTAATCTGAAGGCAGCAAAGCGGAGGGGGAAGGCCTCTGACTTGCTGCCTTCCGCTTTTGGGTGCCCGAAATCCAGGTAGTTGTCAAGGCAGCAAAACAGAGGGAGAAGCCTTCCCCCTCCACTTTGCTGCCTTTGGCTTGGGTGTGCCACGAAAGGAGGTGGGTGTCAGGAATGCAACCCAAATCCTTTCGAGGGGCACCAAAAGGCAGGTGGCATAGGGTCTGAAGGCACCACAGTGAGGACAAGCCTCCCCCTGCTGTGGTGCCTTCTTCTGCATGCCTCTGAAAGGAGGCAGATGACAGGGGTCCAACACAAGGAGCTGGCTGTCAAAAACCTACAGCAGGAAGCTTTTGGACAGTCAGGTGGCTTTTGCTGCAGAGACCACCAGACCTGTTTCCTCACATACATATCTCTAAAAACTAGGAGCATCTTATTGTCCGGTGTGTCTTACGGAGCGAAAAGTATGGTGTGCGTGTAAATGACAGCATTTTCCATTTTAAAAAGCCTCTTCCTCAGTGACCGCATTAGTTGCCCAAAGACTGCATCAAGGAAAAACTGATCACTATTTTTGAACAGATGGATATGTTCTGCTTTTGTCACATGGATCGTATGTATCCCTTCAGGAGCACACGGGACACATGTTGCAAGCATAGCTGCTGGATATTTCCCAGATGAACCTGATCGGAATGGTGTGGCCCCAGGTGCACAGATTCTTGCCATCAAGATTGGTGACACAAGATTGAGTACCATGGAAACGGGCACTGGCCTCATAAGAGCTGTAAGCATTGGCAGAATTAGTGTGTGAATTTTTTTTTTTCCAGAGGGTAATCACATTAGTTTCTTGCTGGAAATCCAACAAAAGGGCTTGTCATACCTTGAAGACTACTCGTTTTACAATGACATGCATTTTCATGGAGTGTAGTTCAGTACATCAGAGCTTGCGTACTGATGCCCACAAACAATGATCTATAGTATAGCTGTAGGGTCACATGTTAATGCCTGTTCTCTACAAATGAGATTAGTAAGATTAGAAAACTGACTCTTATGTTGTGACCAGTCCCAAAAAGGAGCATGCTTAATGCAAGGTAGATAAGTGACAAAAATAATGGCATAGTCTTTTGCCAGGAAATAAAAAATCCCCAATAGACAACCCATCTAGTTTGACACTTAGTCCTTGAAGGTCTGTGAAGATTCTCAGTCATCCAGGTGAGTTTATCTGGAAGTTGAGTCATGGCTAGTGGACTTCTTTTTGAGAGATAGAAACGTTTCGCTGTTCATCCAAACCGATTAAGCTGTTTGGATGAACAGCGAAACGTGTCTATCTCTCAAAAAGAAGTCCAGTAGCCATGACGCAACTTCCAGTTAGTCCTTGAAGTGCTGTAAGATATTTTTTCTTGGTTTTGCCTTGAAAAGCTGTCTGTAGAAATGCATACCCATGAGTGTGGTGTACAAGATGGAAAGGGAAGTAACTGTGGGATGGAAGGCTCAGCAGTGTAACAGCTACTGGGCACTGGGAAGGAAAGAATGGGGGAAGCCAAGCAAAAGGCTGCACTATTCTTAGGATTGAATGCGGCCAACTACTTTCTGTTCTCTGTTCTAAAAGATTGTTGTGTGCTTGAGGAAGCTTTTTTGGGTTTTTAATCTATGCTGTTCTAGAAATTTTGTCTTCAGAGTACCCTGATCCTTGTTGTCACTTTAACAGTAAATGAAACAGTCGTTATCAGTTTCTGAAAAAAGCAATCCTCATTCCTCTGGTAAAATTGCTAGTTAACGATCTAATACCTTGGTCTAATCACGTCAGTCTTGTCATCTGAATTGCTTACTGTTTGACTCTTCAACAGATGATAGAAACAATAAAATACAAGTGTGATCTTGTCAACTATAGTTATGGAGAAGCAACACATTGGCCAAATGCTGGGTGAGTAGACTACTTTTTGTATCCCATATTTTGTTCTATGCCAGGGATGGCCAACCTGTTCAATCTAAGAGTTTTCAGGACCTGTTTTTTGGGGGTTTGCTTGACGTCCACATTCCATCTGAGGACTCTTGTGCTTTGGATTAGAATGATTAGAATAGATGGGGGAGTCTTGGTGAAAAGGTTATGAGGAGTACCATAAGAGCAAGGAGACAGGGAGATGTAGGGGAGTACTTCTCAACTTTTCCTCCTAAGAACCTAACAGGTGTACTAAATTAGGTATTTCTTATCTAGTGTGTTTGTTTCCAAAATGGCCATCCAGGTGCCTGCTAGAGGTCCTCAAGTAAAAAGGGAATGTGATAGCACCTTCCTTCCTTCTCCTTATTAGCAACTATTGCTTAAATACCTGGTACCTCTGGTCCTGAAGATAATATATGGCCTATCCTGACTAGTTTCTTTGGTAGACTTTATTCTTATGCATGAATTTGAAAAATTTCATTCTAAAAGTAGCTAAGTTGGTGGCTAACAGTGTGGTCCAAATATTGCTGATTTATAACTCAAATTAACTTGGACTAGTGGCTATTCTAACTTAGGAAATACAGTGCTGCAATATGGTAGGACCGAAGAATGGAAACTTGGTCAGCTAAGAAATAATGAAAGTAAATGACCAGGCATTGGCAGTGCAGTAGATGTCCCAGTCTATTAGACATATCAGCTGACTAAAGATATGCAGGAAGAAAACTGGAAGGTTCACATTAGGGATGGGCACCTTACAAAAAATGACATGCTGATTTGTCATGTCATAAGGTTATAAAACATTTCAAAATGAAATGCCAGCCAGCGTTCCATTACGAAACAAAATGAAATGCCATTTCCACCCTCTAAAACGAAACAGTTCATTCTATAGGAAATGGCAGGGGAGCTTCCTCAAATTCCCCTGTAACCCCTTGAAATTTGGAAAGGTTTGGTTTTGGAACAGAGGTATTAAGCTCCAAAGGGGGTGCGGGCGTGCTTAATTGAAGGAGTGTGGATCAAGCTTTACCGTAGAGAGGGGAAGCTGTAAATTAACCCTATAATTGATAAAGCGCCGGGACACACACTTTCAACTAAGCACCCCTGTACCTCCTTTGGAGCTTAATAACTCCATTCCCTGAACACTAAACCTTTCCAAATTTCAAGGGGTTCCCTAAAATTGCTTGCAGAAGGTCCCCCTGCCTTTCTCATGCCTTCGATCAATAAGTTTTCATTGCATATTTTAAATTTCTTTAAAAAAATATAATGGAAATAAACTGATCTGAGGTATGCAAATGGCAAGGGTACCTTCTGTAAGCAATTTTAGGGAACCCCTTGAAATGTGGAAAGATTTGGGGTTCAGGGAGCTGAGTTAGGAAGCTCCAAAAGGGGTGCCCCTAGGAAAAAACTTTCTAATTGGAATCAATGGGAATCGGTGGCAGCGCTATCACTCACCCAATCAGCTTCCTATTCCAATTAGAAAGGTTATTTTGTAGGGATACCCCCTTTGGAGCTTCATAACTCAGCTCTGTGACCCCCAAACCTTTCCAAATTTCAGGGGTTACCTAAAATTGGACCCTGGGTAGCATAGTCTTTCATTTTTTTAACAAAAGTACTTTAAAATTCATTTTGTAACCAAACAAAAGTACTCTAGAAACGAAACACTATTTTTCCATTTCGCATCATTTGTTTTTTCTCCTTGGCTTACTTCTGAGTATATGATGACCCTCAATTTTTAGTCTTAACAAATTGAGACCAAAAGATAATCTTATACATGGAAAAATATTGCATGTCAAGTCTTGAATTTGTGTTTCTTCTTCAACTGATTTTTAGTCTTTAATTTGGTTCAGCTCCAAGGATGTTCAGGTTTCAGAATACTTTTGTTATTCGAAGAAAATATTGAATAGAGATTTTGGCTGCATCAATTAATTGGGTCAGGCTGTTAATCAGCTCTCTCTTTTCTGAAATACTGTCCATTTTTTGTGGGAACATGTAGCCGCTCTGCATCCTGATGTGATGTCATACTGCTGGATAAATGGCATTTACTGCCAAGAAGTGGACCATATTTGTTCCTGAAGACATGCATGTGGAGATCTCTAATGAAATCTTTTAGGAATAGTTTTGCAGGTTGTTGGTCAAATAGAAAAAGAAGGAACTTGTCAGCCAGCTTTTTGTTCTCTTGCATCTCTTCCAGGAGAATATGTGAAGTAATTAATGAAGCCGTATGGAAACATAATGTAATCTATGTTTCAAGTGCTGGGAACAATGGTCCTTGTTTGTCTACAGTTGGATGCCCTGGTGGAACTACATGTAGTGTGATTGGCAAGTATTTTGATTTAAGTAATAAGCTTCATAAGAATCAAGCTACAGTCACCCCCCGCCATTTCACGGTTCAGTACCTGCACCGCTGAGGGGGGGGGTGATCAGGTCGCTCCGCTCCGCCCCCGGGCCCCTCTGAGAAGCCTCGGGGGGTGCGTGGGAGGGTGGCGGGGGGCGATCGGGTTGCTCCATGTGGCCCCCCGCTCCTCCAGAAGCCTCGGAGCCGCAGCCACTCTGAAAAGGCTTAGAGCTGGGCAGGCGGGCTGCGGGGAGCGATCTGATTGCTCCCCGCAGCCCCCCTGGGCCCCTCCGAAAAGGCTTGGAGCAGGGCAGGGGGTGCCGGGCAGCGATCAGATCGCTTCCCGCAGCCCCCCGGGCCCCTCCGAAAAGGCTTGGAGCCGCGTGTGGGGGGGTGCCGGGGAGAGATCGGATCACTCCCCGCAGCCTCCCCCCGGCCCCTTCAAAAAGGCTTGGAGCTGCGCGGGGGGTGGCGGGGAGTGGGGCAGGGGGGTGGCGGGGGGCAACCGGGTTGCTCCGCACCGCCCCCGGGCCCCTCTGAGAAGTCTTGGGGCCGTGCGGGGAGGGGGGGGAAATCTCCATTGAAATGCATTGTCAATGGATTTCAATGGAGAAATTTTCCCCATTGGAAAGCATTGAGCCAATGTTTTCCATTGGAAAGCATTGAGCCAATGTTCTCCATTGGCAATGCATTTCAATGGAGACGGCCCCAGACAAGAAGTCTCGGGCGGCAGCGGGAGGTCAGATCCCCCTGCCGCCACATGCGTGTGCTGCCTGAAGACTTCTGCGATCGCCCTCAGCCCTCCCACCCGCTTCCGCATATCACGGATTTTCATGGATCGCGGGTGGGGTGGGTCCCTAACCCCCACGATCAGCGGGGGGGGGGTTACTGTATGACTTAGGCTAGAAGTAAACTTGAATAATGAAATATAAGCAGAACTGTGCTAGATCACTGTAAAGACCTGACTAGTCTAGCACTTTGATCCCATAGTAACAGGGAGAGTACCCCCTTTGGAGCTTCATAACTCAGCCCCCTTACCCCCAAATGTTTCCAAATTTCAGGGGGTTCCCTAAAATCACTTTCTGAAGGTACCCCTGCTAATTTGGTGCCCTCCAAATAACTAATTTTTGATTGCATGTTTTTAAAAAATATACTCTCCAAAATTATTTTAAAAACATGCAATCAAAATTTTCTTACCTTGGGACTCCGAAGTAGCAGGGGAACGTTCAGAAATCTGGAAAGATTTAGGGGTAAGGGGACTTAGTTATGATGCTCTAAAGGGGCTGGGCGTAGTACTGGAAACTGTGCAGGGTACTTTATGGCATTAACTCCCTAATTGCCTCCACACTCCCAGCACATGTTGACAGTTACTACCCCCAGCCCCTTTAGAGCTCGGACAGTATACTGTATATACTTGAAGTATAACGAAAAAACACCAACACCCTTGGCTTATACTCGTCAATAAGTTTTCCCTTTTTTGCAGTAAAATTAGGCCCTTAGCTCTTACTTGGGTCAGCTTATACTTGAGCATATATGAGTAAGTTGTTCAGTTTCCGCTACTTTGACGTCCAGTCTTCTGGCATAAGGAAATGGAAACACGTAATTTAATGTTTTGCATCCTCACATCATAACCAAAGCTAATTAAGATAGGCAAGAAGATATTTGAGAACTATTGTCATATATGATGGCTCATATTTGTGCCAAATACTTTTGTAGGTGTTGGTGCTTACGTATCACCTGATATGATGGTTGCTGAGTACTCCCTAAGAGAGAAGCTGCCTGCAAACCAGTATACTTGGTCGTCTCGGGGGCCTAGGTGAGTGATGGTTCACAAATTCATCTTAATCATTTTCTATAATTTGTGTTATTTTTCAAGCCCAAGTGGCTTCATGCAGTGCTTGCTCATGGGTTGGATATATCCTCAGATTTGTCTTCCTACCAACAACTGAGTCTGGGGAATGAAAGACATCTGTTTTCCTGCAGTGGGGAAAACACCAGTGTGTTGCCCATTTCTTCACCTAGGTGAAGAATCTTCAGCTGTTTGATGACTTGGACTGGATGACGAATTATGGGGGTTTATCTAAGCCAGATAAAGGGAAAAAGAAAAAAAAAAGGCTTCACATGCATTACCAGAACCAGTCACTAGAGGGTATCAGAGACTATGCTGTGATTTATTCATAGCACTGTCTGCTTCCTTCTAGTGGCCCATTCTGGTAATGCATGTGAAAATAATTCTTTTTCTAGATTTTTTTTTCTTTTGATGTTTTAATATTTTCAGAGCATGGTTAAGTGAATAAGTAGGTGTTGATCCCATGGATAAGGGCCACTAATGTACATTGTGCGTAGAGGTACACTGCAAGACAACGATCAAAAGAGAAGTAATTGAATACTGTAGGAGATAACAGGCAGATTTAGAAATTTTAAATGAAATAAATGATAAATTGTTACTGTATTTATCTGTTTGTCTATATTTCAGTACTGATGGTGCCCTGGGAGTGAGTATCAGTGCCCCTGGAGGTGCTATTGCATCTGTCCCAAACTGGACCTTACGTGGAACCCAACTTATGAATGGCACATCAATGTCTTCACCTAATGCATGTGGGGGCATTGCATTAGTGCTGTCAGGTAATACGAAACACGACTCTATAAATCATTGAAATAGGATTCCATAATTCATTAAATTTACTAATAAGAAACATTTCTTTGAATTATATCTGATCTGTTCTTCTATCTGTCTATATATTTTTACACGATTGCAGGCCTCAAGGCTAATAGTGTGCGTTACACTGTTCATTCAGTCAGGAGAGCTCTAGAAAATACTGCAACGAAAGTGGAAAACATAAACGTGTTTGCCCAAGGGCACGGTATTATTCAGGTAACAGAAGCCAACTCTTGAAACTATTTGAATTACTGTCATGAGTGCTACAGCACCAGGCTATTAAGTCAGCTGAAAAGTAACACAATTTTATTATTTTTTTAATTTATTTTTATTTATAGGTATATGTTTGTCGCCCATTCTGGTATTTATGTTTCTGTGTGCTTTTGTCACTGCACCTACTGACTTATGCTTCTCTTAGAACGTTTCTTGTTTTGCTTCATTTTTCACTGGTTTTAATTAGAAATAATGTGGCTTGCCAGCAAGTACTGGAGTCCCTCAAATTTCTTAAATCAATTAGCTAATTTGAACTGTACTGAAGTCATGGTAATGTGCCAGATAACACTCATTGCCAGATGCTTTTGCTATAGTGATTTGCTTGTTAGTTTCATTTTATGTTGTTAGGTCTAGGTTTTATCCTACAGCCTCGTTTTCTTTCCTTTACTTTTCACTGCTCTTTTTATATTGTTCTTGTAATATCAAAATATTGTCCTATGCATGCTTAAATGAAAATCCATTTGGATGCAGTAAGAGATAGAGAGATTGATATAGATAGATAGATAGATAGATAGATAGATAGATAGATAGATATTCATAAGACTGTAAAAAGAATAAAAAGAAAAGCTCTTTCTTCAGTGCCATACTTCTTTGGTAATAATGATAGCAGGTTTTAAATATGAGGGTGCAGCTTAATAGCTGCCACAGTACTGTATTGCAGAATTGAAATACATAAATTTAAGTTCTGCCTAAATGCAGCAGCACAAAAGGGGAGAATGATAACATCAGTCATTTGTAAAACAGCATCTGCTGTGCTACTCCCGGCCAACAAAGCCATTCTGAAAGAGAATATTTGCATCCTTTTGAAAGGTTTCAGGACAGTGCCCAAAGTAGTATTAGCAGATTTCATCCTGTAAGGGCTGTGGTGAGCAGCTTGGCCAGGTATCTGCCTGCCGGACCTGTAGCAGGAAGGGCTTCTTCCAGTGAATTTGACCAAGGGGAAATGTTTACCTTGTCACTGAGCAGGTTTTGTTTTGTTTTCCCTTACTCAGATTGGGCTGTAAAGGAGAATACACTTTAAACTCTTCCAGCCATCTCAGTTAGTGCTCTCCTGCCCCCTTGATCTTTATGGCTTAGTAGGCCAAGTGGGATGTTTTGAAATATTTCCAAGCAAGGTTTTGTGCTTAAAACATTGCCGCTGTGTGGATACACTGCAGAAGTAATGATATTTATGCAGACATGGGCTGTGTCGTCTGCTGAGAGGAATCAGAGAGAATCTTGTCCAACCTGTTTTCCAAAGCTTTAAGCAATTTCCTTTGGGTTGTGTTTTTCTCAATAGGTTGATAAAGCCTATGACTACCTCATTCAGAACACATCCTTTGCCAACAGTATAGGTTTCACTGTTAGTGTGGGCAGCAATCGTGGTATCTACCTCAGAGATCCTGTTCAGGTAGCTGCGCCTTCTGATCATGCTGTTGGCATAGAACCATTCTTTCCTGAGAATACAGGTGAGAAATTGTATGTATTTTCCCCCCAGAGGTATGTAAAAGGAAAGTTATGTGCCAAGTTCTAAACATGTGCCATGCCAAAACAAACTGATACGAAATGTTAAAAAAAAAACACCACCGCCTTGTTTTCCAAACTGTTTAATGGTTAAGAATTCAAACAAAGTTTTGCACACTCTGGTTTCAGAAAATACTGACAGAATATCCCTCCAGTTGCATCTGGCTTTAACTTCAAGCGCATCCTGGGTCCAGTGCCCTACTCACCTGGAGCTCATGAATCAATGTAGGCATATCAACATTCGTGTGGACCCACGCGGCCTACGAGAAGGAGTTCATTACACAGAGGTATTGTACCCCAGAGGGTGGGGTGGTTTTGTTGTTGTTATTGTTGTTGCTGTTTGGTTTCTTCTTCTGATGTTGCATTTTTACCAATGAAAAGTTTCATTCCCACATTACTTTAGATTACCCAGGGTTTGTGAGTCAGGTGTATCAGATCTTGTCACTGATGGATCATTCTAGAGAGAGAGACCATCCCAGTGACGCCTGGTATCTGACTGAGACGTGAACTGCTTCAAGGGGTTGTTGATACCGGGCGGTGTGGGAACTTGTGGTTCCTTGAGCTTTCTGCAGATGAGATTAAACGAAATGATCTGAGAAAGAATTGCTGAGGAAGTGGCCTGAACTGCCAGGGCCCTGGACTATCCCTCAAATAGCGTATCTGATTTGTTCAGAAAAATATTTAGAGAGAGAGAGAGAGAGAGAGAGAGAGAGAGAGAGAGAGAGAGAGAGAGAGAG
>JAHTLZ010000348.1:23328612-23382533 GCA_023846285.1 Phrynocephalus versicolor
TATATACACACACACATACATCTTTTTCTTTTCTTTTCTTTTGTACTAAGGGTGGAAAGACAATTGAATTCTGTATTGCCCGTTGGTGGGCAAGCCTCAATGATGTCAGCATTGATTACACTATTTCCTTCCACGGCATAGTTTGCACTGCTTCTCAATTAAACATTGTAAGTATAATTCCACACTGCCTTTAGTTTACTTCAGTACATATGTTTCTTTGGTAGCCAGATGGATGGTAATTAGAGATGGGCACGAAACATCAAAATGGTGTTTCGTTTTGTAATTTGTTCCCCCACCCCATTTCATTTCGTTAATTACGAAATACATTTTTATAAAAAAAATTCATTTCGTAATTCATTTTCGTTTGGGTTCATTTTCTTTTGGGGGGGACCCCACCAGTCGGATCATGGTTTTTTTCAGTCTATTAATATTATTTTTATTTTTTCTTCTGCCGGCCCATGGGGCAGATCAGGTTATTTTTTGTTTGTTTGTTTGTTTGTTTGTTTGTTTGTTTGTTTGTTTGTTTGTTTGTTTGTTAACTGCTGACAACGTTGTCTGCCTACCAGCTGTATCACGGGCCGGTCGGCTTTTCTTTTTGTCTTATTATTTATTTATTTTTCTTCTGCAGGCCGGTTGTGCGTCCCGCAGATCAGGTCCAGTGCTCGTGGGCGGGCCCTTGGGCTGGATTGTGTGTTTTTTTTAATTTCTTTTGCCGGCCCATGGATCGGGTCCGGTCTCGTGCTCGCGGGCCGGTTAGGTGGCCCACGGGACGGATCGTGTTATTTTATTTATTTATTTATTTATTTATTTATTTATTTATTTATTTATTTATTTATTTTAAACTGCCAACCACGTGGCCCTCCTACCAGCTGTAGCACAGGCCGCCCGGCTTTTTAATTGTCTTATTATTTATTTATTTTTTTAAATTTTCTTCTGTTGGCCCATGAGCTGGTTTGGCGGTCTGTGGGTCAGGTCTGATGCTCACGGGACGGTTCTGCAGGCTGGATCGGGTTTTTAAAATTTAATTTAATTTAATTTAATTATTTAAACTGGCCGACTAGGTGGCCAGCCTACCAGCTGTAGCACAGGCTGGTCGGCTTTTTTGTATTTTTAATTTTTTTTTCTGGAAGCCCCCTCCCTGGGGGCTGGGGGCGGCAGCGAGGACAGACCAGACCACCAGGTAGGAGACACCGGCGCAGCAAAAAACGAACCGAAACAAAACAAATGTAGCTAGAGGGGGCAGTTCGTTATTCGTTTCGTTAGGTAACAAAACTAATAACGAAATGAACCAAAAGTTCATGTCATGCCCATCTCTAGTGGTAATATAGACACAGACACACACATGTTTATTTGGTATGGTTAATTAAAAGGACAAGAACTTGGAGAGTGATGAGGTGATCATCAGCAGTTTGGTAGTCCATTGAATCTGAACTATTGAAGCAGCTGATTTGGGGGCCTTGCTGCCAGTAACTTAAATCTTGGGAGAGTCTTTAGTGTAAATAAGTCTTGACAGAATTTGTTTTTTTTTCCTAGCATGCTTCTGAAGGCATTGTGCGCTTTGATGTTCAGTCAACACTGAGATATGAAGATATTGCTCCTTGCATAAATCTCAAAAGTTGGATTCAAACACTAAGGTACAGTAGCCAACTTGATCTTTAAAAACTGGAGATCTCATTTCTTTAGGATCAATGAAAGTAATATCCTTTATGACTCTCTGCTGTGTGTGACAATATTGGAAATCAGGTTTTAAAAAAACATTAAGAGAGAAAGATGTGAAAATAGTTTTGATCCCCTTTTCATGTTGGTCTTGAAATCTTTGCAGGCAAACAAATTATCTGATGAAAATGAGTTATATAGGAGCAGAAAATCAGTTATAAGGCTAAAGTAATGTAATTTGAAAAAACAATAAAAATCTGTATAATTAAATGGCAAGCAGAATCACAACTTGTAAGCTAAATGATCCATAGCAGAATTCATAATAAAACAGAAAATATAGCTTTCAGCTTCATTCACGGATTGTTAATTTTACCACGATTTGATGCATAAATTCCACATTTCTGGAAAAAATTCTCATTAAAGCTACAGAAGTGTGTTCCATATAAATATTTCACTTAGAAGATGCAGTGCAAGAAATGTCTGCTTCCACTTTGTATATACCATGTGTTTTAGAGAAATACATTATGAGTTTTCTGCAATAGATAGTCCAAAACAGGCATGTCGAAAGTCTGCCGCCGGGGGCCATTTGCAGCCTGTTTTCAAATTTCGAGCAGCCCGGCGTAAGGTCTGAACTCCTCAAGAACCATTCTGTGGGCGGGCAGGGCTTCGTTTCCTTGCCCTGAAAGCCTGTTGCCAACTTTTCCTGAAGCTTCCACCACAGCTCTCCTCAGTGCTCCTGTTTACTTTTGAGCCACATGACCCTTGTGACACAAAGCTTGTGTGCCCATTTCTAAAATGGCGACTGTAACTTTAAAAAAAAGGAAAGTTGACAGTAAGGGCCGCCACTTCCGGGAAATTGGAGTATTTTTTCACAGAACTCCAAAACAACTGTGCCTGCCTAATTTGCCAAGAGACTGTGGCTGTTTTCAAGGAATTTGATATGAAGAGGCACTACCAGATGAAACATGCTACTACAACAAGAAAATTGGGAACGAACACAACGAAAAATCGAAGGAACTGGAAGCTGCTTTTAAAAGCACAGCAGGGCTTCTTCACAAGAGCCCACGAGTCGAATGAAAACAAAGGCAAGCTACGAGGTGGCAACGCTGAATTCCAAGCACAGCCAGCCTTTTACTGAAGTTTGTTGAGCATCAGAGTTCCCACTAAGGCACATGCTTTTCTGCAACCACACCAATTGTTTTCGTTTTAGTCATTCTGGATCCTGTTCTGGCAGAGTGAGTTGTGTGTGCGTGCTGGACAGAGTCCCATGCGGTGGGGTCAAACATTAGAGGGGGACATTGGTAAACATTTATATTTTTGTGTGTGTGTTTCACTGTGAAGATGCTGAAGATGGAAATGCTGTGAAATGCTGACCTCCCTAGGCTTATGAAAGTTAGTTTTTAAGGTGCCACAAGTTTTTTCTTTTGTTTTATTTTTCTTTCATTTTTTTTTTAGCTTGCACAAAGTGAAGTGCGAACAGGCAGAAGGAGCAAGCTGAACATCCTCAGGACCAAGGCTCATACAAAGCTCTTCACTTGGCTACTTAACCCCTAGACTGAGAAAAGTAGCAGGAACTATTGAACAGTTAGTTAAGCAGCGGTCAGGGCAACCTTGCCTAATGCCCCAGAAGGGAGCAGCACAGGTGCTCTTTTTAGGGAGGGACCTTTCACGGGTTGGCACAGCAGCCCCCCAGCCACATTTAGGCCTCAAACATACAATGGAGGAAGTTGGGTTCTGAAATCTATTCACAGCTACTTTTATGTTTTATTTTTTTTCCAGAACAAGACTTCTAAACTGTATCTTAACCACTTGAATTATTTCCTAATGTGTACCATGTTCTTTAATTATAGGCCACTGTCTGCTAAAATAAAGCCACTGGGATCACGAGATGTTTTGCCAAATAATCGACAATTGTATGAGCTGATTTTGACGTACAGCTTTCATCAGGTAAGAAGTCTTAAACTGAAGTGCTCAACGAGATAATCTTCCATAATGTCTGTCATTCTCTTTCATCATCTGATAGTACCAATTATGAATTCAATCTGCTGGCAGGTGAGATTGTACCAAAAAAATAAAAGAGCTATTGTGATTAAATATAGGCGTGTCCTCAGATGTCAGTATGAAAATGTATTTTTTTTTTTTTGTTATTCATTGCTCTTAATGCACTGACTGTTTTCTCTAGCCGAAGAGTGGGGAAGTTACCCCAAGTTGTCCTCTGCTCTGTGAACTGTTGTATGAATCGGAATATGACAGCCAATTGTGGATTATCTTTGACCAGAATAAAAAACTGATGGGGTCAGGAGATGCCTATCCTCACCAGGTATGTGAAAAGTGCCTGCGACATTACTGTACTGTACTTACTTTGTCTTGTCCGTTGTCTGTCTAGGCTTAAGCTGTAGTCTCCGCTGCAGATAAGCAAGGGATTTTTGGGACCTGTGCTAGACTTAATCAGTAATTGTGTCTGCATTCAGTGCTACATATTCCCAAGCAGAGTTCAGCTGCTTAGCTGAGACCTCAATTCAGTTGCATCTCATTGCTGATCTTTTTTTTTTCACATTGGTGTGTTGAGGTATTATGAACAGTAGTTTATTAAATTATGAAATATTTTGAGTAGTGGATTAGGTCAATAAAACTGCTAATGGACAGGCTGCATGGCTCCATACTGTTTTAATCTAAATGAAACAGGAGAGGAACCAGGATTTATCTTTCAGCAGTTTTGTCAGATCACTTTATTCATGGCGAATGTGTTTTGTGAAACAGTTTAGATAAGTAATACTTCTCTTTTAATTTTTCTACTTTCTTTTAAGGTCTTTTCTTTAAAAAAAAACCTAAGCAGCAGTTGAATGTGTTGCAGCTAAATTTCATAGCGGCTTTAATGCTGTAACGTGGTGAAGTTTTTCTATACTGTCATGTAATAAATGTATTCTGCTCTGCTTTTACTGAATATTGTGCTTGTTGAGTTCAGTGAGCTGTTCTAGTGCATCATTATTGTTTGGTTGCCAATCTCTTTCTGGGAATATTGAAAAATGCGGATTGTAACCTGTAAAAAGAAAAGTAAAAGCAAAAGTGTGTGCTTACTTATTACCCCATAGGGCAGGCACGTCCAAACTTCGGCCCTCCAGGTGTTTTGGACCACAACTCCCAGAATTCTAAGCCTGTATTTCCAATGGCAAAGGACTGTGGGAGTTGTGGCCCAAAACATCTGGAGGGCTGAAGTTTGGACATGCCTGCCATGGGGTTTAAAGCACTCTCTGGGCAATTATGCAGGCTACACATTGGCCCCTAGAAATCTGGGTGCTCATTTTACCGACCTTGGAGGGATGCAAGGCCGAGTGAACCTTGAAGCTTCTGCTTGGAATTGAACCTCACGTCATGAGCACAGTTGTAGCTGCAGTAAAGCAGTTTAACCACTGTGTCATAAGACTCTTAAAGAGCCAAAGAGCTTCAATCCAAGCTATTTCAAGGACCATGTGTACCTTTATGAGCCTGCTCGGGTGTTAAGATAATTAGGGGAGACCATTCTTTCAGACACAGAATTGCGTAGTGGGTACATGGGAGAGGGCCTTGTCTGCTGCTGCTTCCAGACTCGGAAGCTCCCTCCTCCTGGAGGCTAGGCTGGGCCCATCTTTCCTGTCCTTCCACAAGACAGCAAAAGACCTTTCTCGTCATGTAAATGCAAAGAAACACACATTTCTGTCAAACACCTTAAGTGCCAAAAGTGAAATGATGTATATAATTTATAGTCAGAACGTTATGTGCAGCAGAAGTAGAATAAGAGTTTCTTTTAAGAACTTAAATAGAACGTGACAATCAATTCTTAACAGAAGAATTGATTGCCCTATTTCTACCTACTGAAAATCAGAGATGAAGCATATGTTTGCTTCATCAAGGAAAAAAAAATAAGATTATACCTTCTTCCGATGAGGGCTTTTGAATTTGTATGTTCTGTTTGAGTAAAAATTTACAGTAGTTGAGCATACTAAATGGTGAGGCACAATTCCATGCATAATTTGTTTGAGAAATTTATATTTGTTTATATCTGAATTTATATTTGTTTTGTTGAGGTTTTTAATCAAAGAAATGTTTACAAAAGGAAATAGAAAGAGAAGATGCAGACTGAATCACTTTTTTTTTTTAAAAAAAAGTTCTGTTTGGTATGGTATGTATTATTTTACCTTAAAAGTATTCTTTCCCTCTAGTATTCAGTGAAACTGGAGAAAGGTGACTATACAGTTCGGCTCCAGATCCGTCATGAGCACAGCAGTGAACTGGATCGTATCAAAGATCTTCCATTTATCATCTCTCATAGACTGTCTAGTTTGCTGAGTTTAGATATTTATGAAAGCCATTGCCAAGCCCTTCTAGGGAAAAAGAAGGCAAACAGTATGTCCTTGCCACCGAGATATACCCAACCCTTTTTTGTTACATCTTTGCCAGATGACAAGTAAGTTGTGTCCTTCTTCTAGCACGTACACTTCCAGTGTTGTAAACCATTCTTAATGTTCTGGGTACTCAAGTAGATTGCGTCTTTTCGCTGCTAATTGCCAAACAACTGGTTTGGTAGTGGAATGTTTTCCCATGATATCTTTTTTTTTTTTAAAAAGGAGGCGGCTCTTTTCAAAAATATTTGGCCAAGAGTTTGTTCTAAGAGGTTCCACCTACTTTCTTTCTACAGCCAAGCCATTCTCCTGGCACAGTGTAGATCACTGGTTCTCAACCTGTGGGTCCCCAGATGTTGCTGGACTGCAACTTCCAGAAGCCTCCTCCACTCGCTCTGCTGGAATGGATTTTTGGGAGTTGCAGTTCAGGAACATCTGGCGACTCACAGGTTGAGAACCACTGGTGTAGATCTTAGATCTGCTCTGCTGCTACACATTTGGTCCCCTTGGTGGATGACCTGGACTACACACTGGATGGGAAAAGGTTTTCCTGTTGGTTCTGCTGGACCTTTCAGTAGCTTTCAGTACCATCACCTGTGATATCCAAGTTGCCTGACTGGGATGAGATATACTCCTTTTGTAGTGGTTCAGGTTCTTTCTGGAGGACCAAACTCGAATGGTGATGTTGGGGAATCCTGTTTGACACCCTAGCCATTGGCTTAGGGCGTTGGTGGTCCCCATACTGTTTAACATGTGCTTGAAACTGCTACTAGAGGCATGGAATTTTGGGGGTTGATCCCATCCATATGCTGATGACACTCAGGTCTTGATGTCCTTTGTCGGATTCCAAGAAAAGTGTTCTTGGCTTAGATCAGTGTCTGTTGGTAATGCTGGATAAGGACAAACAGACAAGTCAGAGGTGCTGTTGGTCATTCAGAAGATAGATCAGGAGATACAGATTCAACCTGTACTGATTACACTCTTCTTTTAGTAAATGTTTTCAGGAAATAATATAAAAATATCCAGAGAATACCACAGCAGTGCTAGTAAATAATGGGATAACAGAACAGAAATCTCTAGGCAGAAGAACTATACAAGGATAGCTTTTCCTGCTTGAAAACCATTAGGGGAGAGAAAGAGATTTTAGGTGTCAGCGTGAAGAATAGAATTAAGATCAGTCAAGTTACTTAGGAAACCTTATTTACAATAAAAATCATTTAAAAGCTGTTAAAAGGGTCAAATAAACTTAAAAGAATTTGGGGAGACAACGGCTGTAAATTGTTTTGCATAAATCAGATTTTTTTAAAAAACATTATAATGAAGAGGGGAACCACTGGAAAGAAATGAAAGCTTATTTTTGAAAATACAAAGTATTTATAAATAATCAAAGCCATTTGGAAAGATTGAAAGAAGAGAATTTGAAAAATTTGAAACAGCTAATTACAAATAAGCTACTTGGTTTAAGGAAAATAGGATCATCATTGTTTAGTAGACTTGTACCATGTAAGATTTTTTAATGTTACTGATGAAGATTAGTGAAGAAGAGTTTAAGGATTGGCAAAATATGCCAAGGGTCAAAGCCCAACACAAGTAGACAATTTTGGAGGGAGATCAGGTGATGGGGTATCCTGTATATGTAAGGAGGGTTCGTTTTCTTTATTAGATGTACCTCTGTTATTAAATTTTTCTGTTCTGTTTGTATCTGTTTTACAGTTTTAATTTTTAAAAACCCTCTTAGCCAAAAGTCCAGACAGTCAAATGGAGAAATTATTATATTTTATTAAAAACAGTGAAAAGGGGAAAAGTTTCAAAAAGGCATCACACGTATTTGGAGTAAGCAACCAATAAAAATGTAAGGCAGGACCAGTTTAGAGTAAACACAGAAAATTAGAAAACCAGCTAAGCTACCTAGTTAATTGCACAACAGTGTAACATCAGCATAATCTTGACAATCAACATTTCTCTTTTGGGGAGAAATCCATCCCCATCTCAGGCACTGAGAAAAGCCTGACTTTTCCAGAAAGCTTCACCACCCAGAGTTCCTCTAATTTCTTCACAATTATGAGCTTCCTGGGATGGCATGTAGGCAGAAAGATGGTATACCAATAACAAAAAAATAATGTAGGCTAGGATGTGGAGAGAAGAAAGACCTTTGAGCACAGACTTAATCTTAGGCTGTGGTCACACCTGGGTTTCAGTCCTGATCTTCTGAAGGTCCGGCTTTTCCTCTTCGTCCCATCACGTGATTTTAATCTGGGACAAGAGTTCTCACGTCAAAAACTGTTTTTTTCATTTTAAAGTGCAGTTCAGCCCCCTTGGCCAGGAGGTGGTGCTAGCATTTTTAAAAAACGAACCACTTCTCTGGGGGAATTTAATGCTTGTCGGACCGGATTGAACTTCCTGTTACTCCGATATGCAGGCAAATTTAAAAAACCAGCACCGATCAGCCCCAGGAACAGCTGGTCGGTGCTATGCAAAAAGAAAGAAAAAGAAACCTGGATCATCAGCGTGGTCCCACGGCGTCTGCCTCCTTAAAAGCTAGATTTTCAAAGCGAGGCAAAATTTCCACAACCTTGTAGGTGAGTCACAGAAACCTTGCTTAAGGGATCATTATCAGGTTTTCTTTTTCTTTTCTTTTTTTCAAAAAGCCCGGTGGCCGTGGGGACTGCATTTTTGGACTTGGTTTTTTTTTTTTTTTTTTAGTAATTTAAACTGCTTTTAATGGGACACGAGGTCGAGCCCTAAGTAAGCCATGCCTTATAGGATTTTTTTTTTAATCCTCTGTACTTGTATGCATAGTATACAACAAACATATATTCTTTTTTTGCTTTTCCATCATTTCTGAGAAATGAAGGTTTAGGCTTATCAATTTTGCTGTGGTCCAAACCAGCCACATTTGGCAGTCCCAGGTGGGCAGCAGCCTGTCATATTTTCCAGTCTCCCCATTATTTATACAATGTACCGGGATTTTTGTAGCATGTTTTATATCTGGAGGAAGCTGTCTACTGTCTAGCATTTCCTCTTCACTGTGCTCTCTTGTTTTTCCTTTGCTAGAGTGCCTAAAGGAGCAGGTCCAGGTTGTTACCTTGCAGGATCACTGACACTTTCAAAGACAGATCTTGGAAAGAAAGCGGTAAGAAAAATTAACATCTCTCAAAAGCTTCTGTTTGGGGATGGGGGACACAGAGACGACCAGCATCCTTGGTTGCCTAACATTTGGATGAAAATATTTTAGGCATTTTTTCCAACTTCATTTATAGTTTGTACTTTTTACTATCCTTGCAATTACAACCAGATAGTAGTTTCTGCACTATCAAATGTTCTGAATGGTTGTCTTCTTACAGTCTTTGAGATATTTTGTCTATTTTATCCCAAGAGATATATTCCTGCATTTTTTACAAATGCTATTTGCTGTTAAGCACCCACTAAGTAATGTTTATTTTGATGCTCTCAGCCTTAGAGATTGCCAGCTTCTAATATACCTTTTTTGTTATATTATGATTAGATCTACCTTGCCATGCGTATAATGTGAAGCTGCTTAAAATGACATTTCTTCCTCTTATGTAGAGAGCTAAGAGGATTACATTGGATCTTAGATGAATTTTTAATACAAAGTAAGCAAACCAGTAAACACTGGATTCAAGTGTTTTATTTTTTGCATGGCTAAACTGTGGTAGAACAGGGTTATACCAAACCTATGATTGCAAAACACTAAGTAATTCTTAGACTATTCTGTTTAATATTGTTTCATATTTAATTTGTTTTAAAGGATTTCCTCCATTCATATTTTAAAGCTAATTGTTAAATGCTGAACAGGCTAATGGTTGGTAATTAATTAATAAAGATTGTTATTAATCTTTCGTGCATAAATGTTATACATCAGTGATGGTGAACCTTTTAGAGACCGAGTGCCCAAACTGTGATTCAAAACCCACTAATTTTTTGCAAAGTGCCAATACAGCAATTTAACCTGAATACAGATGGCTGTGAAGGGGCGATGTTGGGTGCCCACTGAAAGGTCTCCAAGTGCCATCTTTGGCACCCGTGCCATAGGTTCACCAACACTGTTATATAGTTATGCAAATGCTTCTACAGTAGCAGTGTAGATAATATAGTAGAATAAGTTTTCATAAGAGGTAAATTTAATTTGAAAGAATGGAACATTTGGCCCTCCACATGTTATTTAATATCTCTTCTGATCACTCTTCATTTCATTAGCCATGTTGGCAGTAGCTCTTGGGACTTGCATTCTGACAGCTTGTGAGGGGCCATTGGTTCCCGAGATCTGGCTTAAATATAAATAAGGGAGTCCAGAAATTTTCAGTAGATGTTTTAATTCATTCCGACATTTGCTGACCCCTCAGGAAGCTGCAGGCTCTTTCCAATGGGAGCTAGAAAATTTTATCAAGCCAAGTATTTTAAAAATTACTCAGCAATTTCATATTGGAGTTGAAATTTTACTGTACAATAGGTCAGGTCACCTGGATGTTTGTGGAAAGGGAATTAGTGAATTAGTTGTATCTGCTCTCCATTAATTCATGTAGTGGCAAGAAAGTGACAGGTGATATGTTTGGAGGAAGAGACCTTGGGCAGGTTCCATTGGAATTCAGAAGGATGCAGCCCCCTATGCCCAGTGTAGCCCCTTGTTTACTTCCCAGAAGGCACTCTAGAACTTTGGCTCTCAAACTTAAGGTCCTCAGGTGTCCTTGGACAAAAACTCCCAGGATTTCTGGGATCTGTAGACCAAGAACATCTGGGGACCCAATTTGGAGAACCATTGTTCTAGTAGGCTGAAAAACATGTAGCAAATACAGTGATGCCTTGAATTATGAAATTCAAAATGCAGTCTCCCATAGGAATGCATTGAAAACCAATTAATCTGTTCCGGAGGTTCGAAAAAAAGGCAAAAAGGGGTGTGTGGATTACCGTAGTTGGTTTTCAATGCATTCCTATAGGAAGCCTGCCTCAACCCAGCCAACAGCCCGACAGGTATCTGATTTTTGACAGCTCTGAGCTGTCAAAATCAGCTGGCTGTTGAGCTAGGAGGAGCAGCCTTCCACTGCCAGTTGATTCAGGGGGTTTACCTCTAACCCAGCAATGCAGGGAGGCTTTTCCCTGCTTTACTGGGTTGGGGCAGCTCTGCTTTCATTCCCTCCAAACAACAACAACAAAGTATTCTGCTTATATACTGCCCCATAGCACTTAAAGCACTTTCTAGGAGATTTACAGTTTAGTTATGCAGGCTACATGTTACCTCTCTGGGTACTCATTTTATCAACCTTGGAAGGATGGAAGGCTGAGTCAACCATGAGCCAGCTACTTGGGATTGAACTCCAGGTTGTGAGCACAGTTTTAGCTGCAGTACAGGCATTTAACCACTCCTCCACAAGACCCCTCCATCCCCACTTTCGTCCCCACCCTCCCAACTTTCATTCCCACCTGATTTCCTTCCCCTCCCCACCTTTGTCCCCACCTACTTTCTGACAGTCTCTGCCTCTGGAAGCGCGCGGAAGGAAAAAGTGGTAGCTGGCAGATTTCCCTTCGTAATTCAAGTCATTCGCAATTCAAGGTATCACTGTAATGATCACTGTAACCAGAGAAGCAAGTCAGCTCAAACATTGCATGTGTATATTTGAAGAATATAGCTCAAAGTAGCTTAGCAAGTTGTCTTATGCCTCAATGTCTGTGTATGTGATTGATGTGAAAGAATCTGAGTAGTTGCATCAATACAACAATGAAAACAGAATAAATCGTAGCTTGTCTGTGAGCAGGTTTGTGTACCTTGTCAAGGGCCAGATACATTAAGAGAGTTCATGTTGGCTTTATTTGATCAGAGATTTTGCACAGTCATGCAGTAGTGTGATTCAGCACGGCACACTAGGGAGTGCACAAGTAGTGTTTTACTCGTGTGGTCTATTAAGTTACAAGCTCAGTCAAACTGGTTTTATAAAATAATTATAAAATAATTTAATCTTTGCCTGCTTGGGTTACAAAACAGCATACCATGTACACATGGATATTTTAGTTAATCGTATTTTGAAAGCTTAAAATATTTTTCTTTGTAAGTATAATTTAATGGAAACAAGATGTTGCATTTCAGATTTCTTGGTAGGGAGAAAACTGTGATAGAAGGAGGTGTCTCCACTCTATGTAGTTCATGGATGTTGTCTTACAGTATGTTGTTCTAACTCCCAGGGGCAGTCTACAGCAAAGCGACAAGGAAAGTTTAAAAAGGTACTGAATGTCAGTTCTTGAAAGATGTACTTAAGTCTTTGTGCATATGACTTTAAGTATAATACTTAGCTTTACCTTTGTGTATTTAGTTTCCTTTCTATAGCTAAATGAATCATAAACTTAAGCAGCACTTCATCACAGGAATAGTAACATATAATAGCAGTGGTGTGGATGCATACATGATCTTTTGATGGAAGCATTTGGAGATAGTTCTGTAGAATTTTGACAATTATTCTTAGATCCACAGTACAAAAAGCACTGAACCCTGTTCAGTCTACAGCTAAAATATATATTACACACATCATTTGAAAACTGCCCTTTGAAGGGCAGAGATATGAAAAATAGATCTGTATCACTGTTGATGGGAGAAGCATGTTTGCGGACAGTCATACCAAATCCAGTGGCTGTTGGGTCTGTTGAATCAGTATTGGCACTAAGAGGCATTGATATATAGAGGATTTCTTCTGGGGTTTTTAAAAAATGTCTTTGTGTGTATGAGTGTGCCTTGGTTCCAAGAGTTAAGAAGTCAGGGAGGGACAGATTTCCCTGATTGAACATTAGCTTTCAGCAAATATTATAAATGTGCAACACACGTGTAGGCCTTTATCTGCAGATTAGGAGGTCACTGAGTCACAGAAGTGATGATAGGGTAGCAAGGTACTTTTCTTTGCTTGAGAGTTGCAATTACTAGATTCCTGAATGCTCAAACAGGGTTTTGTTGAACAGACTTTAAAACAGCATCTATTGCAAAATAATCACAGAAGAGTTACCTTGTGCTCTAATGTTCCGCAGCTTTGGTACCTTTCTGTATTCTTAGAAACAGAAATATACTATTTATCTGAATGGGTTGTGTTCTCTCTACAGATGTTACTGGGCAATACTAGAAATATTATTTCTGGAAAGTACCTTATATTTTCTCTGGTAGAGCAATGTTGGAAATCACTATACCTTTTTATTTTGGGCCTCTCTTTGTGCGTTTGGTCACGTGACCCTCACAGGATTCTTTTGCAACCTGAACAAAATTGTTTACTGTAGAAAAGGGGAGGAAAAGCCCTGAGTGCAGAGGAACAGGCATGTGCACCTTAGAGAACCTTTTTGGTGTACAGTACTATAGTTTTTTTAATGAGTGATATGCAACAACATTTGTGAGTGCTGTTTACTAGTAGAGGGAAACAAAATGCAGATGAAGCTTTTTCGGTTGTGATCAGTGGTGGCTGTTGCCTCTTAGGACTGGTGGGGTGAAATGGCTAATGGAAGCCAAGATCAACAGTAAGCAGAAACAACTGATTCTGGTTTTGTTCCTCTTCTCCCTTGGTATGACACTTCAGTGCAATTTACCAGCAGTTTAGCGGCTGATGGAACAGAAGAATGGTCTATTACTCTGTGTGAGCAGCCTCTAGAATCCTTTCCATAATAGTACTAAGAGTAGTTGCTAGAACAGACTCTTGTTTTGTTTTGTTTTTTGAGCAACAGAATTCTTAAAAGGCCACAGGGCCAAACAAAACTAGGATTTCAGGACATCAGGGACTTAGCTTCACTCCCACATTATTTGGGTGGATTAGCAGCAAAATGTTTCTGTCTCTCAAGAAAAAGAAGTCCAGTTGCCATGACTCAGCTTCCGGATCTCTCAAATACCTTTTACTGGCATGGGTGGCGCCTTGCCTCCCCTACTACTTTCAGGACAACTTGCAGGTGTGCTAGGAAAAGGGTGCAGCAACAAGGATGCTGTATTTTCCTTGCTGCTTCCTTTGCTTCTTGTGGGCTTGTTGATTTTCAAACTCGATGGACCTGGGCAGCTTTCTCTGGTGAAACTAGCAACTCAACCCAGCATCCCTTCTACCATCCAGCTGTTGACCTCTCCAGCAGTACTTCCTGGGCCTCACACACATCCTAGCCCACAGTGACCACCCAGCAGTCTTCCTCTCCTGTATTGTTCTCCTCCTCAAACCGTCAGGCTCTCCCTCACTGACGCCGCAGTCCACAACTAAGCTGCGAGTTGGGAGCCCCTCCTTTAGTCTTGAGGCAGTGGAGTCTGGTAGCTGGAGAAACCTTTGTTAATCCCTCTCTTGGGTTCAGTAGGCCTTTTAACTCTTATCCTTCAGTTGTCTGCTGAAATGTGTGTGGCCTCTATCCAGCTGTCTTATCTACTCTTAGTTAAGTCATTATTACAAGATAGGATATGATGGCATGCTTAAGGAAGCCATGCCAGTGTGTTCACAGTGTCCAGCTGCATGTTCCATCCTATATATCAGCACACAGAGAGATGTTTCTAGACTCATCCTTTATATTAGAACAAGTTGACAATCATCTCTCTGCTTATTCGTCTTCAATATAGGATGGTAGCTGGTCTTGTGCTAGATTGTGAAGTGGACACAAAGTTTGTTACAAAATAGTTGAGCAGGCAGATTTCTAATTTTTCTTCCAGGTCTGACTGTAGAAGACCTCGAGCCAGAGCAGGTTCAGAGGGAGGTGCTTTGTCATAGTCCAAGTGTTATAAGATGCCTGCCCCCATGCTTGCATATGATGGCATTAAAACAAATGTGCCCTGTGAGAGATCATCACTAGTGTCCTTGGAACAGCAGTTCTTTTCTGCCAGCTCAAAGTAACCACATAGCTTGTAAATAGCACCACCAGTGAAGGGTGAAGCATTATTAACATTTTTCCTGACAAAAAGCTTATACACTGGATCCTTGTATAGCAAACGGTTTGTATAACATAAAATCTGTACAACACAAACAATTCCGGAGATAGGGGAAATTTGCTGAACAGAATCACCTATGAGCCGAATCCATACAACATAAAAATGGCCGCGATTAGGGATTACTCCGTTTTTAATGCATTCCTATGGGAAATTTGTATAAAGGAAAATTTGCTTAACAGAATTTCATTTGGAACAAATTAATTCCTTTATAGAAGGTACCACTGTATATTCTTTCTTACCTTTTTTCAAAAATCAGTAACAGGCTGGCACAGATTGCACAATCAGCTCTTGTATTTGAAACATTGCTTAGATACATAACTTTGATGGCATAATGTAATTACTGTTAAAAGTGATTGTCCGATGATTAGATATGCAATGTTTTAGTGAAGGTTTGAAGATTCAGTTTCCTCCATTTTTGAAGTTCTGCCAAGTGTCAACCAAATTATACTAACCTTTATAGGACTTTCAAGGTAAGAGAGATATTTAAGGAATTGTTTAAACAGTTCCACATCCCTAGAGAATTTTCATACCTGTGTGTGGATTTAAACCCAGGCTGCTTGAGTCGTACTTTATCAATCTGTCCACTGCGGGAACTAAATCTTAATTTAAGAATCATATGTACTTAACAGTAGTCACACATTTTTCCTTTCAAGTCTGCCTCACTGGAACAAAATCCTGACAAGCAATTACATGTGTTTTGACATGCTTTCCAAAGTTGCTGCTCTTTGTAACAAGAAATTTATGGAGGCATTGAATGTTAAAAAATAAGCATAGCTGTGTTTTTGAGAAGGCATTTTCTTATTAGTAAATGTGAGCATGATTGATATGGATTACATGCAAAGAAAAAATGGTGGAGCACAATCTGAACATAAACATCATAGGCACTGGTTTGAACTCCATGCATGTTTACTTTAGCCTAAGCTGCACGGGGAGCTGAGACAAGCCAGGGACCTGGGTCAGACTGTCAGATCTTTGTAAACCAAAGTCTTTTTGCCAGCACACAGTTCTTTTGTTCCTCCTTTCTAAACATGTGTTAATGTGGTTGGAATATTCAAACTAAGTATCTCTATCTAACCGCAGCTTCAGAACAAACCAGGATTCTTAAGCAAACCCAAACTACAGTTTAGTATCCTGGTTTGAAAGTTGGCATCCACAGGTTCACCCTAAAAGTGGCATAGAGTGGTCTGTCAAAAGCCTAGGGAAAATAATCCAGTGCCAGGTGTAGCATGGCTCCCTTGTTTGCTTGAAATAATGTTCTGTGTTTAACTGTAATGCTGACTTTTTCACGAGCATCTTAACCAATGGGAAGAAAACTTCATAAAATCCCGTCAGTGGTTTTGAATGAATTATAATTTCTTGGACTAGAAGCTAAAGAGTGAAATCATGTTAAGGACTGTTTGAGGCTGAATATCAGGAATTGCTGCTGTTGTGCATGTAACATGGCTTTTGTGTTTGTCAAAAACTGTTGTTTTAACTGCTAGAAGATGGTCTCTTGAAATGACGCTTCTGCGTCAGGGAGAACTGAGTAGGAAGACACTGGTTTGGCCCTGGCTCTTCTCTCGTGATACATATACCCATATATTTAGGACAGGGAGGCAGTAGCTCATTCCTAGGGTCTGTTTGGCATATAGCACTGATTTGCAGTACAACATTGCTGAATTATGATGAGAAAAGGCTTATTAGTTAAGTCTAATCTCATGTAGGTTGCACATCAGACTTATCATCAGCCAGTAATCGCATTTTGAGGTCTGTGTGGTCTTTTGTGGGTAGTAAATGATGTTGGTGATCCTTTCTGTAGTCTTCTGGGGAGGGGGTGACCACTAATTATTCTGAAGTTTTGGGAAAACGGAAAGACGAGCTAACATGTTGTATACTATTGCTAGTTGTGTACAAGAATTAAAAGATCTCTAAATTTTAATTTTTTTAAAAAGGTGGGATTGATTTAGTATAATTGTTTTAAAAAAACAGGAAATAGCATAACAGTGTTGAATTGGGGGTTGGGAGGGACAGATTCAAGTCTGTAGTGAGAAATGGACTGACAAAGTAACCTTGACCCAGTGTCTTTCAACCTGACCAGTTCTTGTGAAGATAAAGTCAGGAGTGAACCCCTTATTGCAATTTGAGCTCAGTGGAGGAACAGCACAATAGAAATGTTAGCAAACAAATTAATAAAATATAAGTAAAGTTATACAAACATTTCGGGGATTTTTAACTATTTATGTTGTGCTCAAATGTTAGTCTCTAAATTACAATGGAAGCGGTTTTTGTCTTTATTAGACAAAGAAAAAATTGAATGTCTAACACCTTAACTGTGGCTTCAGTTTGTAAAGTAGGTATTGTATTTTAGGTACTCTAAATATGAGTGTTAGGGGGTCCCATTGAGAACCAAGTGATTATAGTACTAGGGTGAAATACTCCATTTTTAAAAAAATCTTGGATTGACAGTTCTGTGATTGTTATCATAAACAGTCTACTTTTGGGGCAGAAAGTAGAGGGTGATGCAGCTCAACTTTTATCAATGGGTTAAAAATATTAGTTCCTGTTATGGCAACACATGGTGATAAATGCTTATAAATTATAAAAAACGTATTTTATATTCCTAGTTTTAATAGGGTTCTTTGTCTGAAAGAAGTTTAATTGTTAATATAGATTTATTTAATTTGGTTCACATTGGGCTAATTTTGTATGATGCCTTTTTCTGTGAAGAACAAAAAGTTATGTAGAAAGCTGTTTTTGACCCAGAGGTCAAATAAGGCAAAATGTGCCTCAAACTGGTCTATTGAAGTACATACTCCATATGTAAGCTTGATGGCTTATAATCACAATTTTTGATGAATGTATCTGACCATTTTGAACTGTTATTTTGTAAGTGAACTAAACTCATTTTCTTCTGAGACTTCAAAAGGTACCACAAGCCTTTACCTCAGAGGTGGGGATCATGTGGCCTCTAGCTGATCTTGGATGACAATTTCCATGAGTCCTGACAAGTATAGTTGGGAATGATAAGAAAGGCTACTGAACAAGATTTTTTTTTGGGGGGGGGGGTCAATAAAATTCCTTTCTTTTGCTTCAGTTATGTGTTTTGTAATGGTGCCTTTGACCAAACTGCTATCCTTCCCCCCCTCCACCAGGATGTAATTTCAGTTCACTATCATCTGATCCCTTCGCCAACAAAAAATAAGAATGGCAGCAAGGAAAAAGAGAAGGATCCAGAAAAAGAAAAAGATACAAAAGAAGAATTTACTGAGGCTTTAAGAGACCTGAAGATACAATGGATGACGAAGTACGTTTCTGTATTTGTCTGTTGTTAAATTGCCTCTTTCGAAGAATTGGTACATGATATGTGAGTGCAATTAGCATCCTTGTGCTCATTACCTGACACTCTTTCTCATTAGGCTTGATACTAATGACATCTATAATGAACTGAAAGAGGCGTTTCCTAATCATCTCCCTTTGTATGTTGCAAGGCTCCATCAGCTTGATTCTGAAAAGGTATGGCTTTTTTTTTTTTTTTTTTTTTGAAAAAAGGATGACTCTGCTCAGTTTTTCCTTTGAATATAGTACTCAAGGAGTCAGGAATTATGAACTGGAAAGCATTGTGTTTTGTTCAGAGCATCAGTGCTTACAGTATAGAATGTGAGAAAAGACAATAAAATGTAATTACTTGTATGGGTAAGTATTTGAGTTGATGAATTGTGGACATTCTTATTTCCCAACACTAAAATTAATTTTTAATCTGTTTTGGATTTCATGCTTTTTCTTCTGTCTAATGAGTTTATTGTCACTTAAATATGAAATTCAGACATACTGGATGAAATACAGTAGTAAGTCGTAACTAGAGTGGGTTCATTGAATCAATACAACATGAGATGACCTACCAGATCCTCCTCCGATTCATTGGGCTTACTCTAGCTGTACCTTACTAGTTCTTTTTCAGCTAATCTATTTACTAAATCTAAATCAGTTTTCCATAATCTGGTGCCCTTCAAATGTGTTGGAGTGCATGTCATCACATCTCTCAGCGAGAATTGATTTGGATATTTTGGAAGTTGTAGTCATTCCTGCATCCTGGTGGGTACCCAAATTGAGAAGGGCTGAATTAGACTTCTCTATATGAACTGTGTGCTTTGTCACCCTCACTTATGAGAAAGCATAGCTGTAGTGGATTGATGTGACTAAGTAATGGGGTCTAGCACATTGATATGTCATACATTGCAGCATGATCACCAGCACATTAAGTGGTAGTCTCTTCATCAGTTAGAACTTTTTTCCTGTTAAAAAATGTAAAATGTGATAACAAGCTGCGAGACCTGTATTTTTCACAACTATCTGATTTTTAAAGTTGCGCTAAATCTGAACTGTCTTCTAATTTCAATCACAACAACAGAAACAACAAAGAAGCAGCTTATCGATCAGCTGTCTTCTTTGTTGCCCAGTTATGACAAGACCAGCATTTGCTAGTTTGAATCATTTATTCTGGCTGGTAGAATTCTTTGCCTTCTATCTGAAGAATGTTGACATTTAAGGCATAATGGTAGAACTCTTCTTTGTCCCTTTGTTCCCTGAAAGAAATACTTGCAATAATGACTAGCCAACACTGGATGTCTTGGCTGTTGAAAAAGGAGCTTGAACTGGTAAATGTTAAAACAAAATCAAAGGTGCTGTTCTATAGTGTTGGGTTTTATACACATGTTCATGAGGGCCTGAGGCCGATGAGCAAATGATGTGTCATCTGGGCAAGTCAATTATAGGGTACCCAAGGCTAGCCAGTATTTCAATTACTTTGGTACATGGGGCAGAAAATCCTTCTTGGTGGTGCTTCTGGACACTTCCTGGCAGTAAAAGTACAGTCATGATGAGCTTAACAGCCCAAGCATTTTCTGTCTTTTCATAACTAAAACAAGTTGCCAGAGCCGTCTGACTTCTGTTTAGTGGCAGGGTTAACTCAGATGTTTCTTTCCTCACCATGAGTTCTTCCTTGGGGCATCTGTGTGCTGCAAGAACAATTGGTTATCAAATGAATGTCCTTGTCAGTCAATAATGTCTGTCTGTGCATATCTAGTAAGTTAATGCTGTGCTGTGCTTATCTCAAGCAGGAACGAATGAAAAGACTGAACGAGGTCGTTGAGGCTGCCAATACTGTTATCTCACATATTGATCAAACAGCCCTTGCCATTTATCTTGGAATGAAGACTGATCCTAGGCCTGACGCTGCTACTATAAAAAAGTACCTAACCAGTAAATACTTCTTTCTTGCATCTTATTTCTGCAGCTGGTCCTAGGGTTGTTCTCTATTGGTTAAAAACCAAATGTGTCTTGCATGGTAATGACATGATATAACGAACTAATCACTGTGTTGACTATCGAGCAGTCAACACAATGCATTAAGTGTATTCATTGCAAAGTGCATTCATTGCATTGGGCTTAAAAACATTCAGCTTTGCATTGAACTTTGCCTGTGATAATTAATCTGTCGATTCAGAGCTTCTAATGCATGGGTATGGGTGAGGCCAAGATCTTTAGTGCAAACTGAAAATACAGTGGTACCTTGTATAAAGGAATTAATTTGTTCCAAATGAAATTATGTTAAGCAAATTTCCCTTTATACAAATTTCCCATAGGAATGCATTGAAAATGGAGTAATCCCATTTTTATGTTGTACAAATTCTCCCCATAAGCGATTATGTTAAGCAAATTTCCCCTATCTCCAGAATGTTTTATGTTGTACAGATTTTATGTTATACAATCTGTTTGTTATACAAGGGCCCACTGTACTGTAGTATCGTAGGATAGCTTAAGTTTATAGCAGCCATGGTCTCTTTTTAAAAAAACTTCACATTTACCCACTTTTGGATTAATATCGTGTTCTTCATCAAATATAAGAAGAGCATAGAGCTTTGCATATCCACACAATTTTTGCCGCCAGTTGAAATAATATTTCTAAATGAGAATTAACTTTTCCAAGCCCAACCTTTCTTTTAACTTTATTATTGCCATCACAGTATTGGGTTTGTGAAATGCAGGACTGTCTTTACAAAAACGGTTGTGTTTCTTTGTAAACGGACCGGCCATATTGCTTGTTTCCCCGCGTAGTGAGATGGAGAAGCAGAAATCAACCTTAGTTGATGCTCTGTGCCGGAAAGGAAGTGCCTTGGCAGACCAGCTCCTGCAGTTGCAGGCCCAAGAAGGGGCCGTATCCAGTGAGGCAGAAAGCAAGGACGAAGGTCAAGAGAGTGCCTTTCAGGCACTAACCGAAACCTTTTGGGAGACAACAAAATGGACGGATGTGACTGATACCAAGGTATGTGAGTGGGGAGGTGGGTGGGAGCATAAGCAGTGTCTGAAAATTAGAAGTCGGAATTTGTTGTTCATTCAGTCAGAATTTTACCTGATCTCATGCAAATATGTTTGCAAGTGCAAGGCACTGAAAACATCTATAACTCTTTAAGATATCTTGCCACTATTTTAATAGAAATGTTGTGATATTCCCTGTACTCGTGACTTATGAATAACTAAAACCCATTTTATTTTTAAAATTCTGAATCTGTACAATCGTGCGCACTTTTTATAATTTGTTGATTGGCTGACAGTACCCAAACTTGTTCATTTATTAATCTTACATGGGAACAGTTGTGCCAATTCAACATTAGAGGAAGCAAAGGAGTAAGAATGAGGTCCGCTGTCACAGCATATAGCAAAAGTGAATTGACATATAATGGAACAATCTGTTATATTTTCTGGGTTGGAATGTTTTGCAGTATCCTCAGTTCTAGTTTTTGTATTTAAAATTCATATTTTAATGTAGTTTAATGTGAAAACGTACTGTTCAGTATGTATAAAATGTGCTTTTAAAATCCAAAATATTACCATGACCACTAGAGTCACCATACCAAGGATTGGCTACTTTAGTACTACATTTCAAACAAAGTGGCCTGCTAAATACCCCACGATGTTTTCCGGGGAGGGCATGATCCTCTTTAGAGAGGTTTTCAGGGAGTCAGCAGGCAGTTGAGATGGGGACATTTAGTGAGTTTTAAAAATCTGGTTTATTCTTCTTGTATAACGTTTTAAAATATTTATTCTCTGTTTTAAAATTTTAATTAGTTTGTTTTGATTCTGGATTTAAAATTTTGTGTGGAGATGTTTTAAAAGTAGTTCTGTAAAAACTACGAATCATATTTTGTGGAAGAGACAATAATTGCTACGATATGTTTTAGTAGCATTTGTGAATGGTAAGCCTTAAAGTAACTTTTTGGCACTTCCTACTACAGTTGTACCTTGGTATAAGTAATTAATTCATTCTCTGGGCCGTTTTGTATTGTGTAAAATTCTTAAACCAAAATCTGGTTTTCTGTAGGAATGCATTGAAAACCAATTAATTCATTCCAGGGGTAAGAAAAAAGACAATCCGGGGCATTCCATTTAAAATTTTCTTAAACCAAGGGATCCCAATTTCCAATAATTTCTTTTCTTAAACAGAGTTTTTCTTTAACTGAAACATTCTTGAACCAAGGTACCACTGTACCCTACTGTATAGTGGTACCTCAAGTTACAAAATTTGTTCCTTGGAATGCTCCATATCGTGAAAATTTTCATTACATTACATGGATCCTAATGGGGTACAATGCACCCTTGGAATTGAAGTCTTCCACACAATGTTCGTGTTTCCATAGAGAATTTTTGTAACTCAAGTTTTTGCGGAAGTTTTTGGATAGAAGCCTGTTTTTTCGGATGGACTTCCTTTGTATCTCAAGGTGATCATATCTCGAGGTACCACTGTATCTCAGTATGAAAACATTTTGCATGTTTAGTTATTTCACTACTCCCATCAAGTTAAAAAAAACTGGATAGGTGAATTCTGCAGAACTGAGATGGAAGGTCAGTTTATAAATATCACTTTTCAAACATTTTATATCCCTTATAGGTTTTACCCTTTGCCTATAAACATGCACTAGTAAATAAAATGTATGGTAGAGGCCTCAAATTTGCAACAAAGCTTGCTGAGGAGAAACCCACCAAAGAAAACTTGAAGAATTGTATACAGGTAAGTAGTTGTCATTACACTTTCAATTAACAATCCTGAAGTAAGTTTCATTGACATTGTAGGAAAAGTAAAGCCATATGAACTTAATAGATCAGACCTGCCAAAACTACAGTGACTTAGATGGGACTGTATTATTTCTTCATTCAACTATTTGTAAAAAACATTAAATAGCACTTTTAAGAGAGACTTGGATTAATAGCACAAGTTGTAAAAGAGAAGAAAAAAGTTTAATTTTTTTTAACTTTTTCTTTAGCTAATGAAGTTACTTGGATGGACTCACTGTGCATCTTTCACCGAAAATTGGCTTCCTGTCATGTATCCTCCTGATTATTGTGTTTTTTGAAATACCTGCCATTGTACATTTGAACTGTTATACTGACTGGATATAAAAAATGTGATTTTACTGGAATGCATGCTTTCAATCCATTATTGAATGCTTAAATTTTGTGTGTTAATAATCAGAGGAGGACGGGGTTACAATACATGTGTGCTAGCCTGGCTCCTGACATCACAGAGTCTTATACTTTGGCATTTAATTTCCTTGGGTAGCCCAGCTCTACCTGGAAATAAGAACTCCATGAACCAATGTTGGCATACATCACATTGCTGGCAATGGATGTTTCAGAAAGGCCTCACCACGGATAAGGAAATAGGGGTGGGAAGCTTCTTGCATGTGTATGTGGTTCTGAACTGTTTGTAATTTTAACCTCAAGCCTGTACGAGCTGTTCTTTTTACAACAAGCAGAGTTTTAATGTGTTTAAATATAAGTTCTCAACTGTATGAAGGCCTTAAAAATGAAGCTACATCGAGAGTAGCTGCAACCTTATTTATTAGACTTAACAGTAATGGAACTTAATTATCAGTATCACTTGCAACAGTTTACATTTTGATTTTTTTTTTTAAAATAAAACCTTCACTCTCACTGCAACCGTATTCAGAATTGCTGGTGCAAAGGTGCTCTTGAACATCTTCTTCTTGGAGATATTTTCACCAATATCCATGTGATACGGAGTATCAGGATAAACTGATACATGTATAAAGTGTCAGACACTTTAACACTTAATCAGGTATTGTAAAAGTTATACATACATGATAATAATGTTTGGAAAATGTAAAACTGCAGAATAAATGTGCAAATTTCAATATAAAAATGTGAGCAGTTGCGATTTAATTTTGTTAACATAATCAACAATTAAGAAAGCTGAGATCTGTCCTAATTTTTCAAGCGTGCATGAAGCAGGCATTAGAAATGTAATGTTATATTTTGGAGAAAAGGCACTAACAGCAGATGTGATTTCATGGAGGCCAAGTGAAAAGTTAAATGTTTTTAGTGCTGCAACAAATAATATTGGGAGAGTATATGGTTCATATGGCAGTTACTGAGTAGTTAACAATCACTTATTAGTGGGTTAAAGCATGAAGGGTTATGAAAAGTTTTTTTTAACAAGTATCTGTTCTATACAGATGGTTACAGATCTGAAACACTGTGGTTTTATATATGCAGACTAATATTTGTTTAACTTACCAAATGCAGTTATAGGTTGGTTTATTTTTTTATTCAGAAAGACAAACAAACAACACCCAGATTTTTCCTCCTGAATAAACATTCCACAATCTGGAAGATTTGTAATAGTACATACTTGAACACACGTATGCCCCTCAGTGTACTCAGAGATCCTGGGGTTTACTTGGCATCTTCTCAAACAGGTTACAAGCAACTCATGTTCATGGGATTGAATTCTGAACTCACGTGGGGAGTTGATGTAGAATAAAACAGCCCTCGCTGTTCTTTACTAGGCAACATGGTGTGGCTGCACCAGCCTAAATGGAGTCCAGCTTAAAGTTTCTAGCCTATATTTTCTAATCTAAATTTTATGAGACTATCAAGGGGGTGAAGAAGATGTGGTTTGTTATAAGTGAAGCCATTCGAAGATACATGCCCTATTAATCATCTGTCAAAAATAGGAGCGAGGCTAACAACATCTGATGCTAGGATCTACCCCTTGGACATCTGTTGCAGTCCACTGCTGTTGAAAAAGTGGGGAATAATTAAAAGTGTGAATGTTTGTTATTCCCTCCTTATACAGAACTGGGAGTGAGAAGATATAAGATATCCTCTTCTTAAATGTGCCAGACCTTATTGAAACACCATTATTTACATAAAACTACTGCTCCACCAACACGTTCCACTATTGTTGAATGAGAGTGCCAGGAGCCCCCCAGATTTTAATTTTCTCTTACTGTACCTTTGAACAACTTGACATTCGACTCTGGAAATTCTGCTAATTGTGTGACATTGAGTATTTTGCCCAGACTGTCCAAAAACTCATAATCGGTGCTGAATCTGAATTTGTTGGCCCATAGCAAGATGGTCCCGGGCTGACATAAGTAGGTGATTGTCCTTAGCAAAGGATCCAGAGCAGTGTGGTTATACACAACATCTGTCGCCACAATGAAATCGTAACGATGAGTTGCTTTCGGGAATTCTTCACTGAGATTCTCTCCCCAAACCAGCTTTCTCACTTCAGGCTTGTGAACATTCAGGTTGCGCGTGTTTCTTGAGATATTGAACTCCAGATTCTCAAGTATCTCAGGGAGGTCAGTTGCTGTAACAACAGCCCCTGAAAGAGAAGAAACCCCTTTTCACTTATAACAGTTTTCTGCCCGGATCAGAAATTTCAAACTGTTCTGCATCTTCAGATTACCATTTTTTAAAAATGCTGCATTTAACAAACTGCATAGGTTCTGTGCCCACTTTAGGGGTTAGCAGTCACTAATAAAGGCATTCTGTCAACAATAACTGTAGCAGGGTGAAAATCCGAAATTGATATGGACAATGGTAAATAGAGATGGGCATAAACCCATTTGTCTCTGCTGGTGCTGGTTTCAAAGGCAAGCTGCTGTTGCTGCTCCCCTTCGCACACCTCCTCTGGCTCAATTAGCCACTCACCAGGCCCAGCTTACATGCTTTTTGCACCTCCTTGGCTAATCTCCCAGTCAGGAGCAAAAGCACAGACTTCTCTGCCCCGTGCTTTTGTCTGAGTGGGAAATCAGCCAAGAGGGATAGGGCAGAGAAGCCCAGCTGTTGCTGGGACTACAAGATCAGTTGAAGAGGTGCAGGAAGCCAGCATGCTGGGCTTGGTGAGTGTCTGATTGAGCCAGAGGAAGTGGGAGAGGGGAGCAGCAACAGCAGCTGTGCTGCTGCCTTTACGAACCAGCATGAAATGGCTTGTGCCCATCTCTAATAGTGAACATTGGTGTTAGCCCCAATGTTCAATATGCCCAATGTTCAATATGTAGGATCTGAAATAGAGCAGTACAACTCAGTGCTTTTTAGACTAAAGATCCCAGGATGTTGGGAGCTGTAGTTCAGAACACCAGATCTAGGCTGAAACATGTGAAGCCATCAGCTTCAGTTAATTATAAAACAGAATTTCTTTGCCATTGTTTCAGCTACTCTAAATTTGGAATTTCATCTCATGTCTAAGTCAAGCAAGATATTAATGGATTAAGGGCTATATGCTTTTGGGGCATTCCCCCCCCTTGAGTTGGGAATGCATAGCACTGATAAAAGTGACCACATTTTGTAATTGAGTGTTTATGTATATATAGGGAAGGCATTGGTCTTTTTGAGCTTTAAGTACACAGAGTATTTACATACATATCTAGACTGGGAGAGTGAAGGTGGAATGGGCACAGAAGACATCACATAGACTCTAAAACCAACATTTAACAGGTTACTAACCTAATATACTTGTCACGATAGACACCAAGCCAGTCCCAGCTCCAATTTCAAGTATTTTCTTGTCTTTGATGTTGATTTCTTGTTGATTTGATTCCAGGTACTGACACAGAGCAAGAGCCTAAAAAAATAAAGTTCCTAATTTTTAAATTAAATGTGGCGGCTGTAGTATGTTCTCGTTGATTATAACAGGTGAAGTGGCTAGATATAGAACCCCTTTGGCTTCATATATTGGCTGAATGGAAGCTCAGCAGAAGAAAAAAATTATTAATGTAAAGAGCAGGCTTGCTTACACTGGTTTAATCACTTGGGCTCAAGTGATTTACCGTGCATTGGGGACTGAAAAACCCTCAATCGAAGCTGTCCTAGATGACAGAAAGGTTAGGATTACCATGTTTCATTTTATCCAGCTGTTGAAAAAGAGGCCAGGAAATGAGTGTTGACTATGTTACTTGAGCATATGTCTAAACAAATCAGACGGCCGGGCTTAATTTGGATGTGATGATAGCCTGGTTTCCATGGAACCTTTGTGCACGCTGTCTGATTCTTTCTACTTGGCTGCCCCTTCCTGCACGCTCCTACTTGGTTTCTCCAAGCTAGAACCGGGAAATAACCCTTATATCTGTTTGTGATGTGTTTATTATTAAATGCAAACCGGGAATCATGCATTTCGTCTTAGACCAGCCAAAATCATCCACTACATTTCCTTAAGGGCTCATGACTGAAGAGATGAGAAACTAAAGTTCCTTGTCTGTACATAAGGATAGGCAAGTGACATTCATGTTTATTTACCCCTTCTTACAGGAGAAGCCAAGTGAGATTTACAAATAGCAGTGTAATCAGGGATAGTACACTTTTACTATATGTGTAATCTTTCGGTATTTCAGCTGTCCTTATCAGTTGGGTATAACATAGCTGCTGCTATTAGAACGTCATCAGTTGGGAGGATGAAACAACAACCAGTGGATCCAAAAGCAATTATCTAGCTAGCTGGATAGCCCAGTGACTTGGAATATCTGGCTTCTGGGATCGGGCATTTCATTCCCTTGTGGTAAACCACTTCTTATTTTATTCCTAGGAATAAATATTTTGTAAATATTTTATTCCTAGGGAAGGATCACAAGCCAGAATCAGCTTGACCGCCCAAGGATAGAATTACTAAGTACCCTCTTGTTCAAGTGTAATTGCCCATTACAATGATTTGTGGAAGATTGTTTAACTTGTGTTTTTTTCAGGTGCAACAACTAGAATTTTTTAAAATGGTAAAAATAGTATTGCTAGAACGGTGGTAAACTGGTTAAAATGTTTTAGAAATTAATATTACAGTGTCAGTACTAATCTAACTTGTATTTCACTGACATTATTTTAAAAACCTATTCAGTCTCACCAGAAAAAAATTAAAATTATTGCTGTTACAGCTTGTGTAGGCTCATTTGAATTAACGGAAAGTACAGAGGAGTTGACTCATCAAATCTTGCCCTGATTCAATGGGTTTACTCTGGTGGTAGCTTACTACTGGATTCCACCCATTATGTTGTCAGAAAAAAAAAGCCCTGAAAAAACCTGGGAGTGAGTGCAAATGAATGATGTTGTAGCATTAGAATCACAAAACAATGGAGTTGGAAAGGGCCTGTAAGGCCAAGGCCAAGGCCAAGGCCCTACACAGTGCAGTTATTTGACACTTGGCTGTACAGCTTTGTCTTGAATCCTCTGCTCAGGCATTTGAGCTTATGAGAAGCTTTAGGTGAAAACGGGTTCTTCTGGGATAGCTGCCTGCTGGACAAACAGCTTGAAATAGTCCGTGCATAGCATCAGACACACTGTATGCATTCTTTTTTTTTTAAAGTACACCCTCCTGAAGGGCACATCAAGCCCATTATTATCCCAAAAGATCAGATGGCAGAAGGCTGTGTGCAACCTAAGAAAAGAAAGAGAAGGGGCACATTTTTGGCTTGTAATAGTGTCATGGCCCAAATTATTTTCTCGTATATAGAGGAGAAATTACAGATGGGATTCTCCATGAGGATCAAGATGTACAAAGGGCAGCTGGTTGTTACAGCCAACCATTGCTAGCTGCTTTATTGGTTTCTGTGCTATCAGAAGGGAACAGCTTGCACAAGGATAGAAATGTCAAAATAGAGGTTGACATTTCAGCATTTTAAAAGACCAAAGGATCATACACAGCCAGGCTGAAGCCCTCCAGATGTTGCTGGCCCGCAGCTGTTATAAACCATGGTACAGCTGTGGCCAAGAAAATATGTAGCTGATAAACTGGCTCACTAAAACCTGACATGTAAAGCAATGTAAACCAAATACTGTACTCACTTTCAAGGGGAAGAAGACAGGGTTAGGAGGAAAGTTGTAGATTGAATGCACAGAGTAGTTTACTTAATTAAAAAACAGTTAATATATAAGATATCTGGGAAGTGAATTAAGTGCTCTTTATAACCCATGTTCCTTTGAAAAATGGGGGTGTGAAACCCAGCACTTAAGAAGCAGCTTTTACAACTTCCCTTCCTCTTTCAAGACTTCTGCCATCTACAGTAGCCACGGGTTTAAAGAACATCTAAAAGTTACATCCTGGTAAAGCACATCTTTTACCATGTCTGAACGTTGGGGGCCTGCTTTGAAGAAGAGGATGTGTATTCTGCACTTATAAATATATTGTCCACCTAATGGTACCAGCAGTGAAATGGAAAAGAAGGCACTGGTGATTGTAAAATCCTTCCCGAGTATGTGTCTTACAGAAGCTTACTTTGTCTAGTGGGTATAATTTCTCCCAACTTACGCCAGGCCACACTATGGCTCCGAGGCTTTCAATGGACTCCTGAATGGTGATCTGATGGCTTGCGTAGCAATAATGCTCTTTGTCAAAATAGTAGGAAGCCTTTGGAACCCATTTTGGCAAGATTTTGAACACACGTGGCCCTATAGGGGAAGAGAAGGTCAACAAACATCTATTAATGGAGGAGTACATCTGTTAGCATGCACTGAGCAGTAGGGAGAAATGGGTTTTTCTGCCTTCAAAAAGTCAGCTTTTGGTGAAGTCCTTTGTATATTTTGCTTCAGTGTAAATTATAGATCCACCATTTCTTCCTGTTGATTTAGGTCGTGTTTCATATCTTTTTGAGACTATGAAGGGCTTAATTTGGCAAAGTGAGTTAACAATCAACCCAAAATTGACTATACTGTTCAAAGCCTTCAGATTAGAGGGGAAGTGCTTAGTGCAATCTTATTCAAGTTTATTCAGAACGATATCCATTAAGCTGAATGATAAATGGGCATAAGCTGCAGCCTGACTCTCTTACTTAAATTAGTATAACTTGGAAATTAACTTACTTGACTGAGTAGGATGTACTGCCAGAGATATTACTCACTCTCCACAAATGCATCTTACTGAGCATGCTCTACTTAGAGGGAAGGGAATGTAATACACTTGCAAAGTTTTATAAAAATGCCAAGTACAGATATAATTCTAAAAGTAAAAGGATAATAGGCAGTTATTTTACAATAGGAAAAATGTCCTCATAATCCTGTTTCTTTTATTGTTGGGAGGTGAAGAAGTTAGGAAAACCTTTATATCATTTTATACCATCTTTCTTCCACAAAGCGAATTGGGGCAACTCACAATAATTTTAATACAATAAAAACTAGAATCTCAATAAATTATTCAATTTAAGAAAGCAAACATTTCATGGAACAAAAATTTACTTAAACATACAGAAGGAACCTTAGAAATACACTTAAAATACAACTACCAAGATCTCAAGATGCCCAATGCAATTTTTAAAAAGTGTTTAGAAAGAAACATTTTAACCTGTCACCAGAAGGACAGGAACAGGAGTGAGAGAGCCAATTAGTTTAAGAATTAATTTCTTGTATGTTGTGGGTACAGGAATGTTCTAACCTGAGTCAGATGCTAAAGGATATGCACTGCTGTCTTCACATTCAGAGTTCTCTTCTAGGAATTCTTCCTCTTCCATTATTCTTTGGTCTGACTTGGGAAGCGCTTGGTGCTGCGTAGAAATCATAACAGAAATGCTGTGGAAAGAAGAACAAAGCCCTGAAGCAGCCAGTGTACAGTACTTTAAGAATACTGTATATTTCCATGTGGAATACAGCAGATATGGTGACAAACTAGGACTCAATATGTCACTTCCCATGAAAACCCTGTTCCGTTTGCTGTTGAGTCAGCTGATCTTAAGTTGTGTCCTTTACCTGGCACTTCTCTGTATTTACAGTATTTTTTTCCATTTATAAGACTATATTATTTCTAAAATGGTTAGACTGAAAATTGAGGGTCATCTTATACACAGAAGTAAGCTGAGGAGGGACCCTGTAATTTTGGGTTGGGAAAGTGGGAAGCGTCTTATACATGGAGGCATCTTATAGGCAGGAAAATACAGGAGCCTTAGTAAGAAAGATGGGTGCTGAGTGCTGGCAAGACATGGAACTGCCTTTAGAACACAAACGTTGCAAACGAGACCAGAAAACTGTTAAAATCATTCAACCACAGAAAAAGGTCAGATGCATCTTTTTATTTATTTAGTGTAAGGTGTTCATGGAGTAGTGTACCTAGGGAATTTTCATGGTCAAGCAGGGATTTTTACTCAGGACTGCTGAAGACAAATATATATATATAACCACAGAAGAACTACACAACTTGAACACTGACAATGAGGAAATGTTCTGTACCTTGGTTCAACCATTAATCCGAATGGGGACTGCAGCCAAGAAATCAGAAGGTTGTAAAATGGAAGTGCATCAATGAAGGAACTAGAAAAGACCATCACATGTTAAGGATTTATTCTTGGAGGCGAAAAGACTATCCATAATTGTTTCATTTTTATCACCATTTATGAACGTGAAAGCTGATAACGCTGATGGTGAAAAACCGATTCGACTGACTTTCTGGCCCTAGATCGAATCAAGCCTGAACTATCTCTGAATGCAAGAATGATGAAACCGAGTCTTGGGAAAATCATAAGAAGGGAAAGACAATAGGAAAGGTGGAAAGTAGGAGGAAAACAGGAAACCAAATACAATATGTATTTGACTCCCTAAAGGAAACTGAAGACTTGGGTTTACAAGAGCAGGGTGGTTGAGGTGAGGACATTTTGGAGAACATACACTCAATAGGATCATCTTAAGTCAGAGAAGACTTGACAACATGTAATAACAACTCCTGGATCCTAGTCCACTGCTGGCGAACCTTTTAGAAACTGAGTGCCCAAACTGCGATTCAAAAACCCACTAATTTTTCACAAAGTGCCAAAACAGCCATTTAACCTGAATACAGGTGGCTGTGAAGGGGCGATGTCGGGTGCCCACAGAAAGGGCTCCAAGTGCCACCTTTGGCATCCGTGCCATAGGTTCGCCAACACTGGCCTAGTCCTATAGTTGATCCACTGTACCACACTGGCTCTCACAGAAGATGTAGGGAGGTTTGATCTGCCTTCCCCTATTCTGCTTCTCAAGAAGCTGGTATTACCCTTTAGAGTAATGCAAACAATCCTGTCATATTTATTTATTTATTTGATTTGATTTTATTTATATACCGCAACCATCTAGCAAAAAGCTACTCTGGGCGGTTTACAAACATATACAAAATATAAAAGCAGATTAAACAACTTAAAATAGTAAATAAAAACTAATCAATCAAACCAAATAATCAAATCATAATAAAAAGAACAAATAAACAAATAAGCACAAATACAATAAATCAAAATGGTTTGACAATTCAAAATAAGAACAAATGGGGGGGGAACTAATAGGAATTATCAGGCACCTGCTCCCCATTCCCACCCAACATAGCTACCTTCAAAGAAGGACTTTTAGCAGGTGAGATCATAGCAGGGAAATAAATGGTTGCATTTTCCCTTTCACATCTACCATGATCCAAGGAAAGACAAACATTCACTAGATACAATTTGCATGCTGTTAAACTGATCATTGCATGCAAAGCCCCGTCAGAGGTCTCATCTAGTTTGGCCCTGTAAATTGTGATCTAGAGGCACAGAGGCCAACAAGGTAGCTCTGCCACTGGATGTAAACAAATGTTGGCAAAGCACAGAGAAAACATGGACGATGGCTTGGTTCATCTAGGGCTGGAAAGAGAATGTGACAGCTACTGATAGCTTCGGTGAAAAGTTCACACCCCTGTAAATTACGGTATCTTGTCGGCAACACTGTCAGAGCTGGGAGGTAATTTGTGAAGAGTTCAATCTCCTACCCACCATTCACTATAATTCCCAACAAAAATTTAAATTGTTACAATTATAACTTTGACCTTCAAAGCAACTCTGAACTTCTCAGGTTTCTTCTGTTCCCCAGTTTTATGGCGTAATTTGAGAATGATGGCCATTGTTAGTTTTAACTTATGGTTAAACTAACTCTCAGTTACTTAATGGTAAACCTGGGAAAGAATATCATCCTTTACCAGTGTCTCCCATGCAATCTCTACCTTTCCCATCGGGCAAGCAGAGATCAGCCCTGCTTGTAGAAGGATGTAGCAAATACATCTTTATTGCTTTAGCACCATTTGTTTTATTGATTAGTTGTTACACTGGGTTTAGCAGTTTTGCTTTTATTTTGAGGACATTAATGCAAGTGGTATACAAATTTAAACAATAAGTAATAGAAGTTTGCACAAAGGTTAAAAGAAGTCAACTTACTTGCTTCATGGACCTTTCTGTAAACAGTTTTGCTGATTAAATTGCTGGCTTAAATATCAAACTAGCTTTAATATGTTAGTTTAAAGCTATCCTTTCCATGGACAGTCACTGGGTACCTTTTCGTGAGGCAGTGTTGCCTTCTTCCTAAGTAGTCCCCTACCTTGACACATTTGCTTCCTCTGCCCTGCTTTCCGTTACAGCTAATATTTCCAAGAATATGAATATTTCCAAGAATATGGAGTCTGTGTCCCTGCCACAATTCTGGAATTTCCCCTATTTACTGCTTCTAGCAGCAGCAGTGAAAGAACCTCAGGTTTGAGTTTCTGATGAATGTAAAATGTAGGGCTCCATGAACCAAGTAGCTGGCTGGGCTGCCAGGTATCGGGGTGACTTGTGGGTTTTCCATTAACTGTCCCTCTCCCAACTGTATATATTATACAGTACTTCAACTTCATATATAAAGTGAGGAGTACTGAACTGCATGGCAAGCAGTACATTAATATTTTCTTTAAGACTATATTTTTTTCTAAAATTAATTTTTTTTAATATGCCAGGGTATTTGCAACATCAGCCCTCATTTTGAACAAACAGTGTGACTCTTCAGGGCCCCCACTCCATTTGCTTGTTCCTTTGCCTGTTTTTTTAAAATTATGGTCACCGGTAACTCGGTACAATACTGCGGAACTACAAACAGATGGCTGCCCGAGGAAGAGCTCAATTATCTTTTTTGCTGAGCAAATACAAGGCATGTTTCATCTGTGTATTTGAACGGAAGATTCGGGAGGGTTTGGCCTCCTTGTCAGCTGGTTTATCTGAGCCCTTTGATTTCAAATACAACAAGATTGGTATAAAAATTCAAGCAGCCAATCTAATTAATTAAATAACTAGATATATTCTGCTTTGTCTTTCTACCCGTGAGCTCGTGGTAGCTTTAAGAACACAAGAACAGCCTTGCTGGAACTGGCCACAGCCCATCCAGTCCAGTATTCTGTCTCACACAGTGGCTCACCATTTGCTTCAGGGTATTCCCGAGCAGAGGTCTTCTTCACCTGCTTATGATTCCCTACAAATGGCATTGAGAGATAGCCTGACTATCTCTCCAACTCAGAGAATTTCCTCTCCTCTGCATTATTACCACAGTACTGCAGGGTACTACCTGAATCCAGAATTCCCGAGCACCAGCACTTGAATTACAGTACTTCTAAACTGCATGAGTTTGGGAGAAAGGAAACCAGAGTGCTTCCTAATCAGTTCCCCTTGCCCCATATCTTGTTGATATCATCTTCAATTTCTTTTGTGTCAATGACCACTAGATGTCCTTAAAACCTTATGCCAGAAACAAAATAACCGGTTATAAGGTGCCAAAAGTCTCTGTTGTTTCTTCTACAAATACCCTGAAGCAGTATTATTTAATATTTTTTAAATGCTAGAAATATACTGTGCCTGTGTAGTGGAAGCACTCAACACTGTTTCCTTAACGACACATGTCTTAGTTCTCTAATCATTAGGCAAACTGAGACATCATGTTGATTTTTTTTAAAGTTCTTTTTTTCTTTCTTACTGGATTTTGCAAAACGCAGTTTTGGGTTCTGTAGAGTTCGTGGCAAACCACAGGAGTGTCACCCCCTTGAAGAACCTGCAGAAAAACTGAAAAAAAGGACAAAAAGACAAGAGAATCAACCATTCCCACTAAGGAAATATCTGAATAATACTTGGTCAGAATTGCCGTTTATACCAAGAATGAACCAGCGTGCCATGCTAATAGCATGACAAATACTAAAGAACATGTAAGACACTGGGGACAAGATTGCAGCTCTTTTTCTGTATAAATCCCTCGCAGGAGTGAATAGGAGCTTCTTTAGAAAACCTTCAAGGGGATTTACACAGGCAAATTGCCCAGGGCATTGGGCCCATAACTTGTCAGTCCAGTGTCGCCTTTTACCTCTTATCTCTCTGCAGTCCTCATGCGCAATCTGTTTATGGGCAGCCGTGTATGTGCATACGATTCTTTCGCACACACCCCACTTGCTTGCTTTCCTCTGCACTATGCAAGATTTGTATTTTCGTTGAGTCGGCTGCTGAGAATCCCGTGTTTTCCAGAAACGTGCCTAAAGCCAGCTGAGGATTCTTAGGTAGACCCCGAGGTCTCCCTTCAAACGGAAGCTGACCCACCGTGACGGATATGCTGCTGGTGTCTTACTCGTCTTGTCTGACCTAGCAGCCACCTGTTACGCCCCTTACCCCACGGTACATATAAAAATAAACACAAAGTTTAAAATCCCCATCTTCTCTCTTGAGTGTTGGCACAGGTCTGCTGGTCTGAACATTCCTGTGAAAAGGCTAGCATTCTCCTTTACCTGAAACACGCCTTTAATCCAGCCTCCTCAGGGATCCACCTTCTAAGCTGAGGGGTTTCCAGCCAGTCAGCCTGATGCCTTTTTATAGAGAAGGTGAGCTAGCAAGTCTTGAGTGTGGGATGGGAATGAGGGAAGGGAGGCGGGCTCCAGGCCATTTAAGGATTTTATTTTTATTTTTTAAAAAAGTTTTTAAGCAGTGAGCGTCATAGGTATGCTTGCCACCCTCTGCATCTGAACTATGAGGAATAGACTCGGGTATCTTAACACTGTGCTGCTATTTTCAGTTGAAAAGGTAAATAATGACTATGATTAACTACACCTAACCAAGAACCAGCACTTGTTATAGACATATCACAGGTATACTAAAACTCATGGCACAATCACGAGTCCTGTCAAGGGGAATATCACTTTTGTAGTAAATGGAGCATATATATATATGGCATACTTTCTCATCTTTCCTTTTTAAAATAATTTTTTATTAAATATTAAAAAACTACAATACAAAAAACACATAAAACAACAAAATATAAAAAAAGGAAAATATTAATCAAAACACCTACCAATGTGACAAAAATATAACAAATATAACAGAAATAAACCCCGTGCAACCCACCACCCTTGGGACTTTTTTTCTCCTCTTGCGAAAGCCATGCAATCAGAAACCAAGATAAATCGGCAGTGACGAAGCCACGAGCTCAAGTGTGTTTCTTACCACTCACTCCTCCACGCCCCAATGTATTTATTTTGACTTATTAAAAGTATTTATTTTATGCACATCATGGACCACAGATAGGAAAATGTACCATATTTTGAAAATATTTAAAACAGATTAAAATCAGTTTTAAACCTTCTGCTCAGGGGTGGTAGCATGGGTAACCCCCTGAAATCATGTTTTGGTGTGGGGAATTGCATATTTCTTTTTATTATATGAGGTTTCTGGTTTCTTTGTATTAGATTGCTTGCCTTGAAATAAGGTCTAGATATTGAATTGAGATTTTTGGCATGGTGGGTTTCTTAAAAACAAATGAACCTGCGAGTCATGGGCCAACCCTGGGAGTCAACCTACTGGGAGGAGGCTGTAAGAATGTAACAGGTCTTCTGCTGGATCAGAGCCTGAGAATTTTCCTTTTTAAAGACTACAGCTTCCAGAAACCCTGTCTAGAAAAGATAGGCACCCTGCTCGCTGCACAGTTTTGGGAGCAGTAGCTTGGCCTAACACCCTGCTTCTGATACCTGTATATCACAGGTACATTACAACCTGGGACACCATCCACAACCATGTCAATTGAAACCTCCTTTCTTGTAGTTATATTTTACAGCAACTGAAGGGCATTGTGACACAGTGGTAAAAATGTTAGATTGGGACTCAGACAATCTGAGTATAAACCCCCTTTCACCTACAAAGTTCATTTGGCAATCTTGCGCCAATCATGTTCTCAGGGTTGTTGTAAGGATGGGCATAATGAAGGAAAGGCAAGATACTAATACAAATGCTAACTCACACAAAATGGTGCTTGTTAACCCAGAAGGCCTTTTTAGCCACAATGGCTTAAATGTCAAAATCCCATTAATAGATCTATCCCCAGGATGATTCCAGCTGGGTCATCTCTACATCTTGCAAAGTGACTCCCACAAACTAGTTGCGTATTAGACACAAAACAAAGCAAATCAAAAGCGATCTCTAAGTAACAAAAGAAATAAAGAAAAAAAAGTGTTGTGGCACATTGAAGACTAATTGCTGTACAGTATTTTAATGTGAGTTTTTGTGGATCGAGTCTACTTCCTCAGACATTAAAGAAGGACTATGTGGGAAACAGTTATACATAGCTCAAATGTAAAGGGATTCTGGTTGGTTAGTAGGCACCAGCTGCAAAATGTTTGGCATCGTGGCATTTTACACCTATTAATTATTTAAGACCCCTGTTTGATATCCAGTTCTTTTCCTTTGAAGCTCTGTTGTATAAACAGAGACATTGATTAGTAGATAAATGAACCCCAGGCTATAATTAACAACACCAGAAACAACATAATCATTGTGGCATTACACACTCGGCAATGGGTTATGATTCTATGATTTTACCTTTGAAGTTTATTTTGTAAGAGTGGAGGTAGTTGGTGGGAAGCGAACTTGGGCTATGGAAAATAACAGCAGATAACAACATAATTATTGAAGTATTTTATATCTGATAATGGCTTAAGAATCCTTGATTAATATTTAATCCATTGAGACGGGAATAAAGAATATGCACGCACGCATGCATGCATTTTTATCCCATCTCTCTCTCTCTCTCTCTCTCTCTCTGGATCCTTGCTCTGTTATGTTTCTTCTCCAGGAAAGCAGAGTTCAAATCCCGTGAAGAGCGTCTGGGTAGTTTGAAATTATTGAAACAGGTTTCTGTAGAGATTGCCTGGCTTGTCCTATATAGAGTGCACAAGGGCACTGTTGGCAAGAGAACAAGCAAAAGAGTCCTTAACATTGTGTGTGACATTATTGGATCTTATAATTGTGTTGCTGGAGTAAATTTGAGATCAGGGCAGGTATCTGTGTTTGCAGCAAGGCCTAGCTCTCTCCCCCCACACACACTGTACGAGTATGTTATTGTGTGTCATTGCTTGAGATTAGAGATGGTCCATAAGCAAGTATACTGTAGGCCTGTCACCAAAGGCTTTGGGGAGTTAAGTAAGCGTTCTTGTCAAGAATGAGCTGGAGATCATTTATGATGCATGTGAGTGATCTCAGTTATTGGCTGAAAGTGACTACTAGCAGCACTCTGTCATTTTCTCGCCTGGGTCTGGCTTCCAGTATGTTGCTTTGGGGTGTTCATCTTGCCCAGTCAACTTGTTCCTTAACCATATTGGATGGCTATTGTAGTATGAGAGATGCATTCTGTAGATCCTTGAGCTTGAAATCCCTATCTTTTGGTTCTGAGCAGCTGCAGTTTTACCCGAGGGTTTGGCTGTAAACAATAGATTTTGCTGTGTGTTCAGGTTGGAAACTAGGGGCAAGCCAGGATGGAAGTTGGGACTGGGGGCAGTGGGTGTAACTATCTGTGGGCTTTTGTTAGAATTTAGTGCTAAGGTGTCTCTGTTATTATTTCACAGTGGTGTTATAGAAAATACACCTGTTGTGTAGATTGGTCCAGGCTGAGGTCCATGTTTGGATCAAAGCAGTTGAAATCCTGGTGAAATTTCTCCAGGACTTTCTTTCTGAAGATCCAGATTTTTTTTTAAAAAAAATGTAATCAACGTACTCCAGTACAGCAGTGTTTTTTGTTTACAACAGTTCTAGGGCAGTCATGGATATATTTGCCCATTGTGGAGCCATGCAAGTGCCCGTCACAGTTCAGTTGATCTGGAGGTAAATTTTAATTTCAAAGGCGAAATAGCTGTGTGTGAGCATAACATTGCAGAGGGTAGAAACTAGGTGGGCTTCACCTTATTTTCAATGGTATTCCTAACAGCCTATAGTTCCACTAGCTATAGATTGCTTCTTTGGTCTGCCCTGAATTTACTGCTGGTCTATTTGCTGAACTAACTGGAGCTCCAGTGTTACATGTTAAAGACACCATGTGGACTCCATTCAAGTGTCACCTAAAATAGCAGTGAAAACCTCAGGTAAAAGAACCATGTGCATGGGGGGGGGGTACTGGGAGTCAGGCAACAGCTGAGTCGGGTCTGTATTTTTCACAGACTCACTTATTAATGTGATATGCCGAGGAATGGCTGTTCTTCCCCATTCAGGCATAACTTCAAGAACTCCTGGGTTAGCAGCACCTTATTTTCTTTGCATCAGGCTATTTTGCTAAACTAGCAAAGACTGCCGTACCAACCATCTCCCTGTCTGACCCCCTCAATCTGATTTTCAACCTAATAATTGTTCCAGTTGAAAATATTTATTTACATTAAAATATTTTGTTTCCTGGTTTGACTGTTTGCTTCTGGTTATCGTCAGCTAAACTTCTTTCATTTTTGGTGAGACATTTTTATTTTTTTTAAAAAAACTTTACATATTGTCTCAAGCGCTGTGAGCAAGGAATGTGCCTTGTGGGTGTCATAAATAAGGTGCCCGTTACATCCTCCCTTTTCTTCCATGATGGAACAGAAGAGAGCATACTTGGGATTCCCCAGCAGTCTCCCATCCATACACTTACCAGATTGGGATGTGATAGGTTCTGTACATTTGCTTTGCTGTATCATCTGCTTTCAGGTCATCTCTGAGATCATGTGTAGCAAGAACAGGATGAAAGCAGGGAGTGTGCTATGTCTTAGAGAACATGGAGTTACATTCCTGAAAAGCTTGGCCAAATCAGAAGCAGTGGCTTGCCTGTTCACTGGGCATTTCTGATCCTCCTCAGCTGGCTCTTCCTGTATGTCAGACCAATATTTCTATTAATGCGCACAAGAGTGCGTTCAGTTCTGGTTAAAACATCCCACCTTCTCTACAATAGCACCTGCTTGGGAAACCCTTCTAGAATCCTTAGCTATCATTCACTGTATCTGATTTGTGTGTTTATATACGCAATGTTTGGGCATTTTCCATTTCACCTTAGTTTTACATTTGGGATGTCTTTTGGTTGGCTCAAATGAATTGCACTGCGTTTTCTGTCGTTCCTTTACTGTTTGTATTTATGAGATACTTTTAAAATGTTTTTCTAAGTGTCATGACAACTCAAAAAGCAAAACAGTTATGACGTACAAAGACCTAAAAGAACAATATCTGTAGGATTCCGGGCAACCAACTTGAAGCACATGAAAACAGCAAAAATAACTATCTTTTGCTGGTGCTGTAAAATCAAACTTTAAATATTATACATATACTAAAAGGTATGAAAAAATTGAGGGGGCTGAATTCCCTCTTCCCCCTTAGAAAGAAAAATCAAGTTAACCGGCACATTGTCAAGGGCCTGTGAAGACCCCAGTCATCCAGTTGAGTTTATCTGAAAGTTGAGTCATGGCAACTGGACTTCTTTTCTTGAGAGATTGAAACGTTTCACTCCTCATCCAAACAGCTTCGTCAGTCTGAGGAAAGCTAATTGCAAGTCCTCTGTTTTTAATGTTGGGTGCTAGAAAGGTTAAAAGTGGGACTTTCACGCACCTTAGGCCATTGTCCACCTAATAAGCCTATTTAGGCCATTGTTCATCTTATGAGCCTATTTAGGACATTGTTTATCTTATGAGCCTATTTCAGACCAAGGTGACATGAGGTCAAAGCGAACTATAAAATGGAGGACTCACAACTAGCTTCCCTCAGACCAATGAAGATGTTTGGATGAGCAGCGGAACATTTCAATCTCTCAAGAAAAGAAGTCCAGTTGCCTTGACTCAACTTCCAGATTGTCATGGGCAACTGAGAACTAAATTAACGAAAATGTCATACATACATTTATGTCATGTTAATTTTCTGTTTTCTTTTTTAAAGTTTTGTAAATTGCCTTGAACTCCAGTTCTGGGAGAAAGGTGACATATCCATACTATAAATAAAAATTAATTTTAACAGTTAGTCAACATAGCTGTGAATTTCTGGGCTGTTTGGCCATGTTCTGGACTTGGACAATAATACTAGCTGTAGCAACTTGACTGTGGAATGCTCTCCCCTTGGAGGCTTGACGGGTGTTGAATATGATTCCATTTTGGCAGCAAGTGAAAACTTCTCTATTCATCAGAGCTTTTGGGATTTAAGGATCTTGGCCTGCATAGATTGTGGAATTCATGTAAGGTTTTTAATTGCTTAACTTCTATTACCTGCTTTAAACTGTGCAAAATTTCAAAATGATTAATTTTTTTTTACATTATTTCACCTTCTTCTGGTTGTACCCCATGTTGAGATTGCATGATATGAGATGCAATAAACTTTTAAAGACCACTAACTTCCTAGGACTTGGTCAAGCATAGCAATATGCTAAATAAAAAAAATAAAAAACCCTAAATATAATTGTAATATACAGACTCCTTCAGAATCTAGACCATAAACTGTATCTTATGCGGCTTTGACATAAATATGGTACTGATGTTTTCACCTGACAGAGAACAGTTTTTTTTATAACCCTTGTGCCCCAAACCATTATTATCAAGTCTGGAAGAATGCATGAAACTCACAGAGGGCTTAATGTAACATCATGCAAGATCCACCATTATTAAGTCCAGTGTTATAGTCCAAAATAGTCCAAAAATAAAAGACATAAACATCTGAAAAGGAGAACCCAGGTCAGACTAGAGAAGCAGCAGCTAGCTAGATAATCTTACCCTACCCTCACCCCCAGCTATCACTCAGTTCACAAGAATCACTTCCAAAGAAAACCAATAAATGAGGTACTGTATACTGTTGGTGTTGTTTTAAACTAGAGAGTGTTAAAAACTAAGCCTTCACTTCATTTAATGGCACTGCCGCCTGTAAAGGATTTACTTACTTTCTGTGAGGCATATTTTATCAGAGGTGGTGATAGGATCCAGGGAAGATAAGCCAGGGTTTGGCAAACCACACACAGTCATGCTGTTTGTGCATGAAGTAACACAGCATGAACATAAAATGCGAGGAATGAACTAGGCAGCAATTACGTGTTCTGGAAAGCACTAGCTTTCTTTATGAGGATTTAAGGTCCACCCTGTATCTCTTGTAAGGCTGCTTTGAAAAAAACAAAAACAGTTTAACTGTTATCATATTACATTTCTTATGTATGCCTTCATATAAAGATGTCCTGCTGTGTTCCATGAGGCTCATTCTCAGGCATGTCTATAACAGTTTTTCACAACCTGGTAGCATCCAGAAAGATCTTTGGAGAAGAACTTCATGAATTCCACACTGCATAAGTGGTCCCCCCTCCCCATTTTGGTTCCAAATGTCGAAAGGGCACTAAGTTGGATGTAGGCCGGTTAATGTGACTGCAGCAGGGCTGATCCAAGATATTTCATTGCCTGAAGCTTCTCTAAACAGACTGGCTTACAAGTTCTGTACTGCAGTGAAGGAAAGTGGCAAGTTATCTGTTTAAAATATCCAAAAATCTACCTGCAAGTCTTAATATTCCCCTGTTCCGAATCCATCGAACTTCAGTTGATGCCCAACCAGGGGAAAATTTTAAAGGGTCCGGGTGAGAATTTAGCTGGACCAGCTTGTCAGGCAGCCCAATTTAAGCATTAAAAAGTGTAAAAAAACAGGTAAGAAATGTCAGTAGCCTATTAGATGAAATGGTACTGGTGGTAACTCTTAACTGTACTGCAAACTTCATTGTAATGTAAAAATTGATTTGCACCATATTCCCCTCATAACACTTTGGGAATTGCATTAAATATTAAAATTGATAATATGATGAGAGGATCTGTTTGAGAATTTCCCTTCTAACTTAGCTTCAGTCCGAAGAATGAATTTTAGCTTACCAGACAGTTCTCAGACTTCATTTGAGAATAAACTAGATAAGCCACATGTGTGTACAGAATGTAGCAGCAGCAACAAGAAGCAAACAGTGCTTATGTATCTAGGAATGTTATTATCAAGGTAAAAATGTGGATTTCAGAGAAGTCAGAGCTTCTTTTTTATTTTTTTATTTTTCTATTTTCTGTATCTTTTTTATTTTTTATTACAAAAAAATAAACAACACATATTCCTACCAAGAAAACTCCACGGACATGGGGGCACGGAGTCAGTCACAACTGTGATGACACAACACACACACACACACACACATATCCCTCACAACACATTTATGCTAAATTGCCCTCCATCCTCAGGATTATATAACACATTGTATAACATTTTATGACATTACATTTACTATATTTACATGTTTTATCTTATACATCCCGTCTCCTTCCAAAACTGAATTGATTCTTCAGAGGGAGTATATCCCTTATGCTTTAGAAATACATGTTCTAGAAATTTATGCCAAATTTGATTCTCTTCTAACAGCCATTTTGTAACTTTCAATTAACAAGTCAGTTTATCATTGATGGCTAAACCTCACATTTCATTATACCATTCTTCTATACTCAATTTATTGTCTTTCCATTTTTTTAGCCATTATTAATCTTGCAGTTGTTGAAGTCGGAGCTTCTTAATATCTTTTCTTGACAACTAGTCAAGTCATGCAAGCAGTGTGTGAGAGAATTATCTATGCAAATCAGATAAATAAACTGAGAGTAGGATGAAGATGTGGGAGAAGTATTTATTTGATTGTGTGTGTTTTTTTTTAACCTGGAGAAGTTCTAGAAGAAACAGGCTGAAATGTTAAGACTGTCCCAGGCCTTCCTAAAGGCCTGTACCCTCAGCAGGCCAAAACTGCCATTCCTGCATATTGTAGAAATGAAGGGCTTTTTCGAAAACTGGAAGTGTATATTGCTCAGCTGCCTTCCTGTTCATAGGAATTACAGGTTTTCATTCATAATTAAATCCTGTTTCGTCTAAATAGGTGGCCTTTTCAGTTCTGCACTAAGCAACTAGAGACCACAAGTACAGAGACCACCCCTCCCCTTCAACATCCTGACCGACAGCTGGTTGTAGCAATGCCATGCATTTCGACGTGGCGCAGTAAGGAAGACTGGAATATCTTTTATCTGCCACAGTTCCTTTCTCCGAGCCATTCGCACTTGCAACTACATCACTCCTTTCTCCTAGCCCAGGCATGCCCAAACTTCGGCCCTCTTGATGTTTTGGACTACAGCTCCCAGAATTCTAAGCTTAGATTGCCAATGGTAAAGGACTGTGGGAGTTGCAGTCCAAAACATCAGGAGGGCCGAAGTTTGGGTAGGCCTGTGACCTAGCCATTCACGCCTGTGTGGGTGCACATGTGGTAACTGCGATTCCAGGCAACCTATTGCACATGTGCAAACGGCTAGGGGAAAGGGGTTCATGCAGCACTAGTGACAGCCCCACTGACCAGCAACAGTCTGTGGGCCTGCTTTTCCTGAGTATCTTTACCCCCAGACAAGGTGAGTGCAAAAAGAAAGAGCTATTCTGTTGAGTACAAGAAAGGAATTGTTGAGGACTCCCAGGGCAAGAATCTTATGGCTTTCTGCAAAGACAAGAAGTTGGGTATCCAAATGGCATGTTGAATACAATAACCGCCGTCTACATGTGGACAGAGGAAATGCTAAGAAGGGCAAGTATGGTTCAGGTCAGCAACCTTTATTTTCTGAGCTGGAAAACATAATATGTGAATGGATTGCTGACAGGAGAGCAAAGGCTTTGGTAGTGTGCAGGGCTGACATTCAAGCACATTTCACCCCTGAAAATAAGCCCTAGTGTTGTCTTCTTGAGAAAAAATAAATATAAGACAGTGTCTTATTTTGGGGGAAATATGGGTAGTAGTAGACAAGTGGACAGGGTGTATCCACTATAGGTTTTGTTTGTGTCTTCACTTCTAAGTTTTCCCCCCTTTTTCCCTTTTGTTTTATGAGTCTGGTCATTGGAATGTTTGCTTTGTTTTGTTTGCTTCTATTGTGTATAAATAAACTAAAAACAATATGGCAAAAAAGCAAAATAATAAAAAATACACTGCAATTTGTGGCTTGAGCTTGTTTTTAATAGGGACTCAGGCAGCACCCACAATCCCTCACCATTGGCTAAGTCAGGAAGGACTGAAGTGAGCGGTACAATAAAAACACATCTAGAGCAGGCATGCCCAAACTTCGGCCCTCCAGATGTTTTGGTCCACAACTCCCACAGTCCTTTGCCATTGGAAATACAGGCTTGGAATTCTTGGAGTTGTGGTCCAAAGCACCTGGAGGGCCGAAGTTTGGACGTGCCTGATCTAGAGTATTTCAATTACCCACCCAGGTGTTGTAGACTTGCTTTTTTGTAGCTTCAGTTTTACTGCTGCTTCCTCCGTTCACATGAAGTTATACCGCAAACAAGTTCATGTGGGAAAAGTTATTTGAGGAATGAAGAATCAGAAAGTAAAATGATCCTTCGATACTGTGGCATAAGATTGTTGCCCCCAGAAAATGAGTTGTGTGTTTCTTACTTTCTTTAAATTATAATGCTCTAAAGATGGTGGATTGCAGACCAACTGTGTGAAGAAGCAGGTCACTAGTATTTGAACAGTCATTCAGGCAGGCTATAAAATTTATAAATGATCTGCACAAATTAAACATAACCAGTCCTTAAAAGCATGGTGAGAAGATTTTGGCCGTGAATATGTTCCCGTTGGAAGTAATTCCTGTTGAGAGAAGTTACACTGCATACCTTGATTCCTAAAAAAAAAAAAATAACGTGTATTAATCTTTAGTCAGCCAGATAGTACAATGCCAAAATTACACCAGGGATAACTCAACAAGCAGGTCATCCTACTAGAGCTTAAGTCGAACTCCTGTGACCTAAGCCTAAAAGTTTCCTGAAATAGTGCCAGTATTGTGGATTGCAGGCTGGAAACAGACTTCTCTTGCCCATCAAGCACAATTCCTTATTTAGGCATCTGTTTTGGACTCCAACCTGATGGCAGGATTTGCTTGTGGAAGACATATTTCCTTGTGTCAAAGATAAAACTAGTCAATATAAAGGCAACATTTCATGTGGAGGTTGTGGGAGATGAACCTCCTTGTGGGAAAACCTACAGATTCCACATCACCCATGAACACTAATCATGTGAATCAGGGATTCTCCATGAATACGACATGGACAATGGACCTAAAACTATGCAGTCTGATGAAATCACCTCAGCCAGCAGCAACTTTAGCATCTTGTGAATATTATCATCATTATTATTTTGGCTGGAGTAGTCTGATGGATTTCCTGCTTCCTGTGCTAAAACAACTTGTTTGGCTTTGGGTTCTATGCCCTTCAACTTGCAGGGGAGAGTTATATGCTACTGTGCCCGAGTTACATGCTCTTGTGCAACATATCTCATGTTGGTGCCCCATAGATAATAAAGACAAAAATGTATTCCTTGATGTCTTTTGAACCAGATTTGTTGTACAATATGTTTAGGAGGTCAGAGACATTTGCACATGATGACAGCAAAAGTTACTCCATCTGGACCAACTTAACGGCATCAGTTCTCAACTTATGGCTCTCCTACAAATATTTACCATTAATCACCCTGTCTGGGCCTTCTGAAAATTAAAGCCCCAAACATTTAGCAGGCCACAGATTGAGACTACGGCATTAGAAGTTGCGATTAAAAGTATGTTTTTGATGAGGATCACCTTTAAACGCTCTATGGAACTATTAGCTTTGTGAAATTAAATAATCACTGAAGTTTCCACAGAGGAAACAGCAGTGAGATTTGATAAATTGTTTATAACTGCTTATAACCTTCTACCTTTAATGTAATGTTGTCTATTAATGCTGTAAGATGTCCCTCAATTTCTTTTTCTCAAATACTTCAACATGTCTTAATTGTACTGGACTGTATATTATCCCTCATTAGTGTAAGCTGCCTTGGGTCCTTTTCCAAAGAGAAAGGCAGTTGTAAAAATATTCTTTAAAATAAATAAATAAATACATATGCAGAATCTAATGTTTGTCTTTTCCAAATACAAAAGATTGACTATAAGATGCATGGTAGTTATGTTCCGTGTTTCAGGACAGGAGAAGGGTCTTCTTGCCTCAGAGGAATTTTCCTATGACATCCAGTCTAAAACTACTATGGAGGGTCAGAGATGAAAGACTGCTATGGTTTAGAGATTGCTTTGCAAACCTTTTACCCTCCAAATGCAGTAGATTACAATTTATATCACTCATGTCTAGGCTGGCTGATCATAGAAGTACTAATGGAAGGCATCATGGTTAACTTAAGGAATCTAGCTGAAGAATTAAATGCTTCTGGGTAGTAAACCCTTATTGAAGCAGCCTTACTTGGGAGTATGGGTAAAACTGTCTGAGAGTTGATAAATCCTACAGTCCAAATGCAAGGGTGTTCACCTCTTATTTGTCCTTAGCAACCAACCAAGGTGCATTATAGTTTTTCTGGATACCCATAGTAACCATGATGTGCTATAGCATTCAATCAGGTCTCATCACAATCCAATGTATTAAAATACAGTGGACCCTTGTATAACAAACAGTTTGTATAACATAAAATCTGTACAACATAAACAATTCTGGAGATAGGGGAAATTTGCTTAACATAATCATCTATGGGGCAAATCCATACAACATAATAATGGTCGCGATTAGGGATTACTCTGTTTTCAATGCATTCCTATGGGAAATTTGTATAAAGGAAATTTTGCTTAACATAATTTCATTTGGAACAAATTAATTCCTTTATATAAGGCACCACTGTACTAATTCTACAGAACTGTAAACTGTATTTTCACCTATTGTTTTTCCAAATCTGCACATTCTTTCCTTTCTTGATACCAGAATATAAACAGAAACACAAATTGGATCCTAGACTGTAGAAGCACTTGTATGATATATAGAACATGTTCTCACAGCATAAGGCAACAATAGCTGGTTTTTATGACAATTATTCTATATAGTTTTTAATATTGCCTAGTTATCTCTTTTTTGCTAGATATGCTCCTGTGTCTTAAACTGATACATGATCTAGAAAAGAAATCATTAGTTGCCACTTTCAGTGGCATCTAGGAAGGGTCCTGCAAGGACATTGTCAAGACACCACAGATCCCAACACAACCCCATTTTCCCCTGGCAGTGAAACACAGTGATGGAATAGGCTCAGTCTGGTGAAATCTTGTCTTCTGTACCATATGCACAATACAGAAGCCCTGGGGCCATGGGGTCAGGGGGGGGAGCAGAGAGATGTAATCCTGATTGGTCACCATGCTATAAACCAAGCTATAAAGTCAACAGGTTTTGTTGAAAAGGTGCAAGAAAACATTTGGCATACCTCTGTTTGCTAGAACTTGAGAGTCTGTTGATCTAAACTACCTGCTACAAAAATAGCTCAATGGCAGCTCAAAAAGCTCCTGGCTTTGGTGGTCTCCTCACTCCCCACCTCTGCTCCCTCCCTCTGGTTCCCATGTTGTGATTGGCCAATCAGTGATTTATGGCTAACAATGAAAATAAGCAGCATTCCAGGTCCAGATATGTTGCTCCTTTGATCCTATTAGTTCTAATCTGGCAGAGAACATCAATGTGGTCTTTAAAGCTTAAGGGAAGTAAGCCTGTCATCCTAACAGCTGTTTAGGTAGATAACAAGGGGAAAGTGTTGTAATTCGATTACAACATTAGCAGGGAAGTACAGAACAGAAATGAAGACTCCAGCAAGCCTCTTTCAAGGTGAAGGACACCAGGATGGAAGGCCTGACATTTCACAAATGTTCACAAAAAACACCCTCTAGAGGCAGAAAATACATGTCAGGACCTACAGTAACTGCTGGGGGAGCCTCCCTCTGCAACCTGCACCATCTTGGCAATCACCCATCTATCAACCAGATCCAGAAGAGTCATGTGGCACCTGTCCCTACTTCACCTTGATGCCCCATTTGCCAGACAGCACCACAGTAAACAATCTTGGTGTAAGGTATGAACCAAAAAGCAGGAAAAAAGCAAGAACACGGTTAACTGTTTTATTTACTTTCTCTTTTCTGTTTATATCCTCCTTTTTTTTCAATGAGCTCAATGAAGCATACAGGATAGTTATATTTTGATAAAAGCAAGCCTGTAAGACAGGTCCCACTGACAAAGAGTGTGACTGATGCAAAGTCAAGGAGTGTTAGTAACGGCTCCATGAAGACGTGGGCCTACAATAAATCTCCTAAGTACCCATTGTTTTTAAAAATATCAGATAATGTCAATCAAAATTATAAAAAGATTGCATAGTATTACTACATATAACAGATCCAAGTTTTAACCAAAAACTTAAGTGCAGTATGTATGCTGTCCCTAATAATGCCATTTGTATAGCTCTGATGGTGTTATTTCTGAGATCTTATTATTTACATTTCTACTCCATTTTTCTGTTCTTAAGATGTCTTGAAAACAGCATAACACATTGTAAAAATAAGAGATAAAACAGTCAACTTTTAAAATCAATTTAGATTAAAAACAACTAGAACAGAAGCAATAAACATTAAACAGTTTTGTAACTCAGTTTTAGAAAGATGTATCATTTACAACTTTCCTAAAAGCAGTGAGTGGCAACTCATCAAAACTTAGAGAGGAATACATTTTATAATTAATTAGTCATATGCATGCAATAAATGTTTTATCCATATATTCAGTTTATTACTTAGACCCTGAGAAAAGTTATTCCCCCCAATGTTTCTAGCCCAGGAAGTTACCTAAAATGTGACTCTTTGTAGTTACATTTTGCAAAAAAGCTGGTTGTTGCTGTCTTAGCACATATATATATAGATAGATAGATATAGATATTGATATATAGATATATAGATATATATAGATATTAGAGATGGGCACGAAACGAACAATTTTTTGTTTCTGTTTTCATTTTTTCATTTTGTTACGAAATGAAATGACAAACAAATTTTGTCTCTAAAATGAAACAAAACGAACAGAAACACCGGAAATTTTGTCGTGCGTTTCGTTTTTGTTGCGGCAATACAAGTGAACTGCTTTAAATGCTAAAAAAATCACAAAAAATTGAAATAAATGATAACAAAATGCTAACGAAACAAACGAAAATGAAAATGAATTTTTGCAAAAATTCACGAAAAACGGAAACGAACCGAAACGGACCCCCTAAACGACAAACGAAATGCCATTTTTTTGATTCGTGCCCATCTCTAATAAAGATAGATAGATAGATAGATAGATAGATAGATAGATAGATAGATAGATAGATAGATAGATAGATATAGATATAGATAGGTACCTCGACTTATAAATTTAATCCGTTCCAAGTGCATGTTCTTAAGTCGAACTACTCTTAAGTCGGGGTACCTATCTAAAAAAATGAAAAAATAAGTTTAAAAAATGAAAAAATGAAAAAAATGAAAAAAATTGTAAGCCGAGCAGACCATATCATTTTGGGGATGGTTGCCCCTGTGGTCCAAAACATCACATCCATCTTAGTATATTAGTAGACTATCACCCACCTCATAACTGATCACATGGGGAAAACACCATTCCCATCTTTCCGGTTTAGGGAAAAAAGGAGAAAACCTGCTGTGGCTGTGCTATCAAATTGGCCTTTTTGTCATGTGATCAAGTTTTTTAAAAAAAATCTGAAGATATCTGCTTTACTTTCACAGCAAATCCTGTATTATCACAGCCCAAGAAATTTTAGAGAAAGCCACTTGCTATTGCCCAAACATTCCTCACATTACTTGTCTCTTTTCTAGGCCTGCTGTTAACAAACTTAATAACGACGAGCCAGATCAGAATTACAATTTCTCCTCGTATTTAGTAAACAGCTGAGCCACCAAGTTTCCTAGGCCTGCAATTATTTTCAGGGTCTGAATAAGGAACGCAAGATAGGACATTCTTGCAATGGAGTATAAAATTCACCATGCTAATAAGGTGTTAGGTTGCCTCACTCCCTTCTTACATGTCAGCTCCCCATCTCCGTCTCTATCATTTTGGCACCTACCCTCCTACTGCCTTGTTTTACCAGGGATCCACTTTTAAAAACAAGATACTGTGATCTGGCATGTTACATATGCAGCAAAATTCTGTAAAGCCAAAGTGCAAAGCCCTCCTCAGGGCTGCCGTAAAGACTTCTCAGTGTCTTTTGTGACTCATGCTCCCAGAATGCAGGAAGGTTAGCACACAGACATTACTAGGCCTGATCTAGCCATATGCAAGTTATTATCCGTTATAGCAGGGAATCCGATTTGTCTCACTATATGTAAGAAGGCTAGCGTTGAGCTTCCTTCAAAGCTGTAAATCCTAGAGTACAACAATCATGTTTTTTAAAAACTTTTTTTATATTTTGTCTAGGGCCATATCATGCACACATAAAAATCCCTATATAGCATTTAGACGACCACCTGCCTGTATAAATAAGGGAGGCAACCAAAGCAGGCCACAGCGTGGGAAACATTAGAATAAACCAAATGGTTTCTCACAGAACATGACTGAGAGATTCTTACATTAGCGTGTTTCTTTGTTGTTGTTTTTTCTTTTCATTTTTCATATCTAAGCTGAATGAAGAATGTGGTGTACATTTCCTTTAAAAATAACCACCTCCTTTTCTGGCCTCACACTGAAAGCATTCACAGGCTACACATTGCTAACAGAACAGCACTCTCGTTTCCAGATGGATGGAATGCTTAGTGTTGATTTCCCTCAGGACTTTTACAGATAGAAAGTTCCTCATGATAGCAATTATCTGGCACTATAAGGCTATCCTGTATTTTTCTCCTGAAAAACTGTGGTAGGGGAAAAATTGGGTGGGTGGGTGATTGGGTTTAGTGCGGACAAGGGAGATTAAACATAGAAGACATTGACATCTTAAGCTAGGTCAAGTTCAGTGAAGGAGGCAGGGTAATGACACAATATAAACCTCCTCTAAAAGCACTTGGTTTCTCATTTCCCCCCATAATGTGCTCCATTCTTTTTCTCCCCAAGTTTGAGGCTTCTTTTTCAAGTCCACATTGAAATTCATATGCATCTTCTAGCGCATTTCTCATGTTGCATTCATTTTCCCCATCATATGCCTTTTGTTAACCACTAACCCTTATACAGTACTGCATTTTCCAACAATTCATATATTGTAAGCAAGTAGATTAAGTTTAAGCATTGAGGATCTGCCACATCCAAATGTGCAGTGACAATATGCATTTGTTGTGTGCAGCCTTGTTTGAGGAATTGCATTATAGTTCTGAGACATGGGAATGTTGGTCTTAGTTTATCTGTTTAACTTAGTAAATTCATATCACAAAATGAACTAATAAAAACCCACACCCCCATTCTACGGTAATCGGGCCTTCTCAGTGGCCGGGCCGGCTATGTGGAATAAACTGCCATGCGAGATATGCCAAGTTGAGTCCCTAACAGCCTTTTAAAAAGCTTTAAAAACCTGGATTTTCAAGGAAGCATACAGTGATCTGTAATGAACTGTATGTTGCTCCCCTGGTATTTGTTGTATTTTTCTTTTACCATTAGCTTTCTACCTCTTGCCAGCCTTTCTGTGTTTGTTTGATTTTCATAGTTTATTTGTTCGTTTTAAAATTTGTTTTGATTCAATTATTGATTATTTATTTGGCCTTCGCTGTAAACCACCCAGAGTCCCTTGGGGAAAATTGGAGTGGTCTAGAAATGCATAAATAAATAAATAAATAAATAAATAAATAAATAAATAAATAAATTCAGATCTAAAATGAGTTTTAAAAGTTACAGTTTTGCCAGTTGAATCAATTTAACTTATAAAGAAACTTTACTGGTTATCTTACTTCTAGCAAACTGAGTGCTGCATTTTTGCCATAATTTTATAATATAAATTTTTCTGAAGCTTGAATATATTCTTGCACTAAAATGTGCCACTTGTTGGTAGACACAGTTTCTGCTGTACTGCAAATTTGTACAACTAATGGCAAATATGATAAAATTTGATGGGAATTATTACCACAACCTACAATGGCATAATTTTGTTCATTATTATTTCCACTGCACAGGTGGGATTGGAGTGATTGATTGTTACTTATTGAGTTCAGAAACAACTCCATGTGAATAAAGCACAAGAGAGCAAAATAATGAAATACTGTACATAAAATGCAATAAAGTCAAATACTGTACATTAACATTTTTAAAAAATCAATTCGTCAGGAAGCACTAGTTAAAGAAAGACCAAAACTTATGTATATATGTCTGCCTAAACTCATCTGGAAGAGAATTCCATGTTATAGACACTAATACAGTACGCTAAAAATACCTTATCCCCCATTGTCACTTAGCAGACCCATGGGAAACCACTCCTTGAAAGACCTCAGTGACTTTGTAAGATTTTAAGTTAAAAATAAAGTTTCCTTAAATATTCAGGTCCTAAATTGAGCAGTATCTCAAATGAATGAAATCAATGAATATCTGGTGAGCCAACTGCTCTGTAGGTTCCATTTATTAAAACAGGTGTACAATCTCAACTGATTTCAGAAGCTAAGCAGGGTTGGCCCGGGTTAGTACTTGGATGGGCGACCACCAGGGAATACCAGGTGCTGTTAGGTGCCTGGAGTAGGAACTGGCAAGCCACTCCAGTATTGGGGAGAAAGGTGGCATGAAAATAAAGTTGTTATTATTATTATTATTATTATTATTATTATTATTATTATTATTATT
>JAHTLZ010000348.1:23382543-23397647 GCA_023846285.1 Phrynocephalus versicolor
ACACACACACACACACACACACACTAACTGCAACATGCTTAAGCATAGGGTGCAATTAGAGTAGGCCCATTTGGATAAAAGGAACTTATGGAGGAGGTTCCCATTCTTTTTTGTGCTTAATGCAAGCTTACTACACCAAGCAACAGGTTTTGGACATTGTTCAGGGCTTCTCTCTGCTCTGACAGTGAGAGGCCTTTAAAAAATGAAATGGCCTAAGTCTCTTCTTCTCAGCTCTTGGAGGGCCTGTCGGCTATAGCACCTACATCCGGTCTCAGACAGAGCTAGCCTGTCCACAGTGGTACAGAGACTACACACTGCGAACCAGCTATTTCAAGAGGACTGCAGTTCTCATCAATTGCTTCTAGTACACCAGACTCCAACAGGTGGGAGCCACTTACCCACAAGCCTTCTGCCTTACAAGGATTCAGCTTCTGTTTATTGGCTGCCCTCCAGCCTGTTACTAGGTTGAAGCACAGGTCAAGACTCACATGGCCAAGCCTGATTCAGATGTAACAGGGAGACAGAGCTGTGTGTCATCAGCAGGTGGAAGGCATTTCATTCAAAGACCAAGACTGCTCAGGGCCTGCTCATAATTCCATGGTTAAGATCAGTCTTTGGACTTGTTTATTCAAGACCAATCAGCTTGGTTAAGCTTCACAAGCTGAAGCCTAACTCTGCAAAACTCATATGTAGAGATGGGCACGACCAGGAAATTTTTTTTTCGAGTTGTCATTTTTCGGGACGGGTCCGTTTCGGCTCGTTTCCGTTTTTCACGAATTTTTTCACAAATTTGTCATTTCGTTGTGTCGTTTGTCGTTTGTCGTTACCGCCGCGATTTAACGCGACTTGACTTCTAGTTCCCAGAGCATGGGGTTAGGGGGTAAGGGCTAGGCTTAGGGTAACGGTTAAGGTTAGGGTGGGTTAGTGGGCTGTACCCCTGGGTGTCTCTGGCCCACTAAGAACACAGTGTACTGGCGTATGGGTTAGGGTTAGGGTTAGGATTAGGATTAGGATTAGGGTTGGTGGGCTTTTAATGCCCTCTCTGGCACATCCAGAAGTCTCAGCAAAACCTGGCCATGCGATTGGTGGAATGGCTCCAAAAATTTGCATGGTCCCGTCCCATGGCCAGCCCATCATTGCGCGTGCACAGGTGTAAAAAATAAAAATAAAATAAAATAAAATAAAATCAATGGAGATGTTTTATTGCAAGAAAAACCCACTGCTGCTACTGTAAAAATTCAAGCATTTAAAATAGCTAATTTTTGCATGTTTCTGTGGTGCTTTGGTGGGTTTTTGGACCACGATTTCAAAAAAAATATTGCGGTCGCCATTTTGGATCCCCCCGCACCGCATGGCAAATGGAGACGCCAAGGATGCCCCCTCCCAGCCTGGTACCAGCAGCCCAGGACAGGAGGGGGGAAGGCTGGAGTGGGGACCCCCCCCCAGAAACCACCCCTCTGGTAGGTGCCCTCAGGAAGGCATATTTTTGCCTGCTTTTTTGGCCGGGAATCAGGGTTTTTTTTTTATTTTTAAAACTTTTTTTCTGTGCCGCTTGGCATCACATGATCGCTGCGATGCCAGGAACGACAACGACAAATCAGACCCAATTTTTCTTTTGTCGGTTCGAGTTCGAGTTCTGGGGGAGTAATTGTTGTTACCGTTTCCGTTGCGTAACGGAAACGAGTAACGGAAACGGAAACGAGAATTTCGTCAAGTCGTGCCCATGTCTACTCATATGCTAAATACAAAATAAGGAGCGCCAACCGACCTGAGACATTGCCTCCGTTTGACTTTCTGTGTCATACATCAAACAAAAAGCTGTGGGTGTGGGTGTGATGTGGGAAATGGAAATTGGTTCCACCTTCGAAAACTCAGGGCATTGCTTGCCCAAATCCTGATGGACGGATGTAACTATCAGGGCTTCAGTTTGTATGTCCACAACGGCAAACCTGATGATTAAACTGGGCTGACTTTGTAAGGGGAGGCTGCCGGCTATCAAACACAGTTGTTTCTAAATCAAAAATAAAATTGATATAAACAGCGTGCATATTTCGCAGCCACAGATCGAAACAATTATAGAATTTTCCCAGTGCACTTGCAAGAGGTATCATTTTCTTGGAAATAAGTTGATTTGCCAACGTTTACTAATCATTCTTCCTTGCTGTCCTAAATATCCTTGAGTGCATATCAGACTGTGTAAGTCAATCTTCAAGCTCAGGGCAAAGTGAATACCAGGAAAGAAAAATGGCTTAGACAGTTTATGATCAGCCACTCAAATTACAGTCTTGGGAACTCACTCCATTTCATATAAACAGTGTGATAGCATATTTACAAAGTGAGGAGTGGTTTTTCATTTCATGGGAGAAGCCAAGTTAGAAATTGCAAAGATACCTTGGTGGCATCAAATGGAGGAGAGCACACTGAAGTCTCCTTTACCCTGTAAGGTTCATAACCACCCATCTTTGTCTATCTGACGTAAATCATGATCTAATATGTGTGTGCTTGTGCTACATAAATCTCCATTGGGATTATTTGGTAAGAAATGTTCAAGCAAGTGTCAGGTTTGGTGCCTGAGGCAAAGCACATCCCAGAAAAGAACTGGTCTGGCAGTTGAACAGTGTTGATGGGACCGGTTTCAGATTAAATCTGAAACTGGCTGGTTAGTTTTGGGAGTGAAAATGAGGCCACATGACACACACAGTTGTGATGGAATTGCTTTGTTTTGTCTAAATGAGAGGGCTGGCTCTGACTCTAACTGCCAATTTTCTTTTAATTGTTGGAATAATAACACCCTGGCATGAATTAACACTCGGTATCAGTGGGAGGGTGTTTTTTTTTTTTTTTTACATCCTAATGTTGATTATCCTTTGCTACTAACTTGATTGGGAAATTCTTTTATCCTCTCTTTTCCATTTGTATCAAGCCCCCCCTCAGATGTCCTGTATTAACCACCAAACCCTCACTGGAATAAAAATGTTTTCACTTGCTGCCAAAGACGAGGGGCCAGTCTAGCCTCCTGTGGAAGGGCATTCTGTAACCAGGGCCCCTCTCTATGGCAGTGGGACTGAGAGAAGAGCCTGTTCAAATTACCTTAAAACCTCTTTGTGGGGAATATGATCTGTCCGATGGTCTGGACCCAAGCCAAAGAGGGCTTTATATGTCGTATCCAGCATTTTGAAATGGACTCAGAAACAGACTGATAGCCAGCAAAGCTGCTGTAGTAGAAAAAAATATATGCTTCCTGTGTAACCAGTCTAGCTGCAGCATTTTATACCAGCTAAAGTTTCTGAATTGTATTCAAAGGCAGCCCCACATAGAGCATAGTGCAGTAATCCAAACAGGATGTACTGTAACTATAAGGCAAGTGTTACTATAGCCAAATCGGACCTTTCAAGGAATGGGCACAGATGGTGCCCTAGCATTTAACGGTGCAAACACGTTCCTGGCTACAGGCTCAAGGATGAGTCAAGGAGTATTCCCAAACTACAACCCTGGGTTTTCACAGTGAGTGCAATCCCATTCAGCCAGGTTGAATCCCTGTTCCCAGATGTGCCCTTTTATTGACCAGGAGCACTGTTTGGTTTGCATTAAGTGTCAATCTCTTTGCTCTCATTTGGTCCATTACAGATGTCAGGCACTGATTCAGAACAGAAGTCGCTTGGAATTAAGTGGAAGGAGACATCTGCATACTGGTGACGCCCAACTATAAAATTCTGAATAACCTCTCCCAGCAGTTTTATGTAAATATTAAACAGGACAGGGAACAAAATGGAACTTTGGGGGACATCATAGAAAAAAGGCCAAGGATTCAAGCAAGAGACCCCTTGCAACATGTTCTAAGTTTGCCGTTCCAGGAAGGATCAGAGATAATGTAAGAGATGGGATGCAGGAGAACACTATGGTTGATGGTATCAAAAGCCACTGAGAGGTCCAGCAGAACCAACAGGGATACATTCCTCCTATCTAGTTTCTGGTGCAGTTTATTCTAATGTTGACCAAAGCAGTCCCATAACCAGATCTGAGGCTGGACTGAAATGGGTCCAGAAACTCTGTTTCATCCAGGAATCCCTGGATTTGAGAAGCCACCACCTGTTCTGGTAATTTGCCCAATAATGGAATATTGGAAACTGGCCAGTAATTATTTAATATTGTGTAGTTTAATGAGCACTTTTTCAGCAGAGGCTTTATACAACATGCAGTTTCATTTCTACTGACTGGTTTCATTTCTAAAGTCAAACATTTCTGCCGTTCTTGGAGAAGATTCCTGGGATTTTTGAAAATTAAATTTTAATTTCTATTTCTGAAAAAAAAATCCTCTTAGATATCCAGATGCAGGAGCACTGTGAGGGAGTGCAGGGAGGTCTAAAGTCAGTTTTGGAAAACAGCCACGAAAAGACATTTGGCTGCTATACCTGTAATTTTGGAAATCCCAAACTTCTGTCTCAGGTTTGCACTGACTGCTGTGAAGCACATCTATAAAGAATGTCAAATTGGTAAAAAATATCACTGATAAACAACTTGGTGTTGAAATCCGCCACATGCATTTGTGTCAGATGTATACATGTACGTACATGTTAAGCTGCTGGATGCCCAAACTTCATGCACACAGTTATGTGCTCCCGGTTTGAAAATTTGATAATCAATTGAACACAGCAGGCATGAGGACTTAGTACTGTGATGATTTTAAACTGTTCATAGACTTCCTTGTTTTTCATGTGCTTTATAATTCTGTTTTATTTGATTTTGATTATTCCATTGCTATATTTGCTTGACTTGTTTTATTATTGTGTTTTATGATAATTGTAGGCTGCCTTGACCTCCGTCTAGTAATAAAAACATGGGACAGAAATGCAATAAATAATATCAATAATGAGAATTTCACTCATATTAATGTTAAAACCACTGGAACCCTCACCTCTATCTGTAGGTGAACCACAGTGGTGCCAGATTTTGCCTTCCTAGCTTGTGCAGGGTAGAATGCAAGCATGTCTCAGCATCTTTACCAGCTTGCTCAGTGAAGAAACACCTGTTAGCGTTTCCAAGTTGGTGAGGGAGAGCTGTCAACAGGGAATAGAAGTCTATGATATATCTGGAGGGCTGCAGACAGAAAGATCTTGTACACTGGAAAAAGGTTTATTGCTCAAAATCATAGGTCACCACAATATATCAACAACAATACAATACATATATGGCATTGCCATCACAGATTTATACAGAAATATAAACTGACATGGTCTCCCTCCTTCCTTAAAACTTTTGATGCTTGGCATGTAATGGCTTTGCTGCAAAAACAAATTTTGCTACCTGACAGGTAGTAGTTACATCCTTACCTACATCCTTACCTACCAGCAGCATACAAATCTGAGCGCGGCTGGTGAGTGGTGCGGCCAATTCTGTATAACCATCATTGGTTACCAACTGCTGCCCGAACCCAATTCAAAGTGCTTGTTTGGCTTAGGACCTAGATACCTGAAGGATTGCCTCCTTCCATATGAACCTACCAGGTAATTAAGAGCTAGCCAGGGGGCCATCCTGAAAGACCCATCCCTCAAGGAGATGAAAGGGATGGCTTGTAGGTATTGGGCAGTGATGGCGAACTTTTTAGAGACTGAGTGCCCAAACTGTGATTCCAAACCCAGTAATTTTTCACAAAGTGCCAATACAGCAATTTAACTTGTGAAGGGGCGATGTCAGGTGCCCACAGGAAGGGCCCCAAGTGCCACCTTTGGCACCCGTGCCATAGGTTCGCCAACACTGGTATAGGGCCTTTATGACAGCTGTCCTCAGGCTATGGAACACCCTCCCAAGTGAGATCCACATGGCGCCAACGGTGGTGATGTTTGTAATGGAAAGCACGGCTGGGGCTGACATACATAGCTTAGCCGCATCGTCAAGCTCCCATGGTGAACAAATTTACATCTATTGAAATTCTTCCTGTTACACTTCTTTCTGAACCACCGGAATTACTCTGCACTGGTTAGAATTATGCTAAAAATCCCTCTGATAAGAACTTTGGGCATTTTTAATGAATCTGAAAGAACAGAAAATTTACTTGAAGATCATTTTAAAATAGGAGGTGTTTCAGAGGAATTCTTCTGGATGAGCTTGAGGACTCTTGCACTCAACTTCCTGACGGGGCAGCTGAGAAGTGTGTGTGTATGTCTGTGTTGTCTTTCCCTGTATGACCGACTCTGTTGTAAGCAACAAAACACCTGCTGACCCAGCTTCCCACACTTGAGTTGAAGCCAAGGGAAGAAGTCATAATAAGTCAACTCCTTCCAGGATGTTTTTTTAGATCAGGAAGCATGGACACCCAGGGCAGCCGCAGTGTGTTGAAGAAATAGAAAGAAAAATGATTTATTTTAAAAACCAAACCAGAAAACAAAATGCAGCATCCTGGGCCACCTTGCTATTGTGGCTAGCTCAGAAAGATACCGGAAGAACTTTGAAGAAAGAAAAAAATGGCATGATCTTTCATAGAGCCAATAGAACTTAGGAAACTGGAGGGCGAATAATGGCGGAGCAGTAGCTTCACCTTTTGCCAAGAAAGGAACGTAACACCACTTTCCCAAATGCCTTTGTACAGGTCTCACGGGGATGGACATTTATGAACTAGATCTGTACTAGAGACAAGAGTTACCTACAAGTATCCTCCAAAAAGTATTTTTGGGGGGCTTGGGGGAAGGTGCAGAACTGCGAAATGAGGAAAGCTGCACAACTTTCCCCTCAGAAATACCTCTTTGAGATATGCTTTGTTATTTCTCTCCTTGAAAGAGGAATCTGCATAAATCAGTGAGGCCCTCTCGCAGCTTCATTGTATTTCTTCACGCAATTGCTGCACGCAGTCAAAAAACAAAACATAATTGGCAAGCATGATTTTGTTAAAATTACATATATTTTAAGGAGAGACAGCAGCTGCCTACTGGAAGGGGGAATACCTCCGTGCTTCAAGGCAAAAAAACCGTCCATTAGCACCAACAGCATGGACGAAGGAGGGGGAAATCAGAGGGAGGGGAAGAGAATTTGAACAGGTGGGGATCTCAAAAGAAACATGGAAGGAAAAGAAACATGCCTCTGAGAGCAAAGTGCTCAGGGTGGGAAGTAGAAAGCAAAAGAGTGGGGCACGAATGATAAGCAGCAGGTACCCAGTTTACAATCCCGATATTGTTTTTAAAGAAGTAATAAGCTTTTTCAGCATCCGCTTAGCTCCATCAGTGGCTCTACCATGAGGCTTTTGGCAACTTGCATGTTACTCACCACCTACGGACAACCTGACTATTATGATTTGCTTACTCTTTATTTTTATTATGTTTAATTAATATACCTATGTAAATATTTTAACCTTCTTTGTACACTGTCTGGAGTTGTTCTGTGGATTAAGCTTGGTGGTTAATTAAAACAAACAAACAAACAAACAAACAAATAACAGGTCATAAAATGTTTATTTGGTGGATGGTGGCTTAAAAAGAGGGGATATGATGAGCAATCTTTGGACCATTTGGGGGAGGAGAGACAGCAAATGCATACTTGAAAAGGGAATATCTCAGCCTCTTCCACAGTTCTTCATCCGTCTCCTTGATGCAGAAGCGTAACATTTCGTTCCCAGCAGTTTGGGCTCTTTCTCTTTGTTTTCACATCGACCGAGGACTACTTTGAAAGTCTTAACAATGGAGCTAGGAGCTTTGCGGTGAAAAGTAGAATGGCAAACATTTGTAGAAGAAAAGGGTAAATATTCAGATTGTCCCAATGGCAGACTGAGCATGGAATGAATGCAAATTCATCAGGAGAACAAGGTAGATTTGGCACTGTAGTCTGACACTGAACCACCACAGTGCTAGACAAGCACATTAAAAGGGGAAGAAAGGTTGTTCAGTAGAAAAACTCAAAGCTTTCACTTGAGGGGATTTATTTATTTATTTATTTATTTGCTATCCCATTTGTGCATGGCACTATTCTGCTGTAATGCCCCAATGAAGATGGCAACAACAACAACAACAACAAAACACTGTGGGAAATATTACCAACTGTGTATTTAGACCAAAACAAACAGAAGAAAATGGAAAGAAACCTCTAACCCAGGCATGTCCAAGCTTAGGCCCTCCAGATGTTTTGGGCCAGAACTCCCACACTCCTTTGCCACTGCAGATACAGGCTTGGAATTCTGGGAGTTGTGGTCCACAACATCAGGAGGGCCGAAGTTTGGACATGCCTGCTCTAACCAAATTGGTGCCAACAAGTAACCCCCTGCATGCCTTTAAAAAAAGAACAAGTGGCCACAGACCAAAAAAAAAAAGTGCTGGTTTCCCCCACTCTTAGCTTCACATCATGTCTAGATGTAGCGATTTACATCAATTCCAACAGTTTGCAAACTCTGATGCAAAGAGCAGATGCTGTAAAATGCAGTGTAGCTGAACCTTGATAAATATGCACGTCCTTCTGACAGTGTAAAATAGAAATTAACATCGCAGTGACGAACAATCTGCTATATTTTACAACACTCAGCATCTGATCACTCCGGCGGATGATGCCTCACTCTCCTTAATGGTTAAGCAAGCCCTTTCCTTATTTCAAAAGCAGGGCTGCCTGTGGTTCTTAAGCTTGATTCTCTGCTTGCAAGTGACCATTATTGGTTTCAATGATGTTACGGACGGATTATGGGACACATGAGTCAGAAAGATTAAGAACAGTCACAGAAAACTTCACTAATGACAGTATTCTCTCTTGACTAACTCCTACGTTTCTTAGCAGAACTTTAAGGCATGGGCCTGAGGGTCAAACGCGTTCAGCAGGTAAACCGCGGTGCCACCTAGCAAGTTGTGCTGGCTAAAGAGGCCAAATGCATAGGTCATGTAAGGGGCTTTTCTTTATCTTTGTGTCTTTTATTCTACCATCCTTTGTTTTGAGATTCATCATTAAAGATGGGCACGAAAGTGGTTCAGTGGTTTGTGCCAGGTTTTGAGACCCACACCACAGGGGTCGCATGTTCCTTTCTCCCTGTCTGGATCCTCCACTGACTAGCTGGCGCACGCTGCTCTTCTCCTTTGGAGGTTTTCAACCAGTTCCAGCCGGAGTGCCTATGTCCCTCCTTTGCTTCATCCCATTCATAGGCAGCGCTGAAGGATCTCTGGCCCTGCCTCCTTGTCTGAGTGGGCAGCCATTGGAGGAGATAGAAAAGGGAAGCAGATGCTCCTGCCAAGGCTAGTCAACTTACCATAGGTGTGTAGAGGATCCAGCCAAAGTGAGTGGTGGAAGGGAACGTGTGGCCCCTGTGATACAGGTCCGGAGGACCAGCACGAACCTCCAAACTGGGTTTGTGCCCATTTCTTTTTAACATCATAAGGTAAACCCAGGCTTGCTTGCAAGTCCAATCTCTGCGGCTAGCACATCTGAGAAAATCCCTCTCCCTGGAGGGAAGACATTGCAAACGGCGAGGAATATGCACTTGGCTGCACATCTCGTCTGACCTTGAGGTGCAATGGATTCAACACACAAACACATCTATCTTGCAGAAGGGAAATGTCTCCACACAAGGAAAAGCCAAGCCTACCTGCAGATATATCTCCCTGTTTTTTTCCCTGGCAAGGGCTTCGCACCCATCTCACAGTAGTAGAGAAAGCCGGCAGCTGTGCGTTTCTGTCTGAAAAGTGAGATCTCTGCTCCTCCGACGATGCGGCTCCTGCAAAGCAACCTGGCAGCTGTGTGATCTTTCTATGGCAGCAGCTGCACCGAGGAGTGCTATCCCTGCCCTGCACCCCCCAACATCATAAGGGTGACTTCTCATCCTCCATCAATCACTGCATTTGGGCATCTATTTAAATATAGGGGTTGGTTAGCACTGAAGATCCCATTTACAGTGGAATATGCAAACTTGCTGCTGCCTAGATGCCCTAAGCCAGGCCTGCCCAAAGTCCGGCCCGGGGGCCAAATCTGGCCCATCAGACCATTCTGAGTGGCCCGCGGCTGGCTGGCCCACCCCTCACTCCCCCTAATTTTTTTTAAACAGGCTCCCTGTGCTTCCTTTGGTCCCCACCTTCCTTCCTCCCTTCCTCCCTTCCTTGTTCTCCACCTTCCTTCCTCTCTAGGTTTCCACCTCCCTCCCTCCCTCCCTTGGTCCCCGCCTTCCTTCCTGCGGGTGGGGTTGCAAGGGGTCAGTGGGCAGGGCTTATGGATCAGTGGGTGGGGCTTGCAGTGGGGTGGCAGGGTCGGGGAGCAACCGGCCCCTGACACATTCTCAGCCACCAAATCTGGCCCTCCTTACAAAAAGTTTGTACACCCCTGCCCTAAGCACATCCGATCTCGCCTGATTTTGGAAGCTAAGCAGGGTCGGGCCTGGTTAGTACTTGGATGGGAAACCACCAGGGAATACCAGGCGCTGTAGGCGCCTGGAGTAGGAACTGGCAAGCCACTCCAGTATTCCTGCCAAGAAAACTCCATGGATATGGGGTCACGGAGAGTCAATCATGACTGTAACAGCACAACACATACGTGTAAACTTGCTTCCCTTGCAATGAAATGTTGCTCTCAAGGAAAGCGATCCAAAGAAAGGCCGGAAGGTAGCCAGCATTTGAAATGGTCACCGCATGGAGGTGCATCACAGATAGGCTCACTTGATTTTTAAACCCTGAGAAGGCAACTATGCAAAGCAGCCACAACCCGCTCTCATTGCTGCCCTACTGCATTGCAAAAAAGATGCACCTGGTGAAAGCAAGTCAGATGATAGGCCAACCCAAAACATGTATCAGCTGCTTTTCAATATAGGCCATTGCACCTGCTTTCCCACAAGAATGTCTAGTCAGAACTCACCCTTATCAGAGGGCAATGACTGCAGATATTGGTGGCTAATAAAAATTTGAACCCTGATAAGAGATTGAGGAAACATCCCTTATATAGAAAAGGAAAACAAAGGCCAACAGGACTAAAGGCCCAGCTATAAGTTACAGGTTACCCATCTGCTTGTACAAGAGGGACAACAAGAGCTTTTCTTGCCTCCCTTAATATGCAAGTCAGCATGCTTTGTTCTGTGGTAGATATTCAGGCCACATAGACTGTTTTTTTCATTGTGAATTTAATTTCTCCGACACGAAAGGCTGCAGCCTTAAATTCCCATAGTGTGGGGCATGCAGTTCTTCTTACCATTGCTTCTGACTCATGGGAACTCTCTGAATCGATGACCTCATACCGTTGATGGCTTTTCTCAGGTCTTGTAAGCCAAAGTGCCTTCCTTTAGTGAGTTAATCATTCTCATGTTTTGTCTTCCACTTTTCATCCTGATTATCACTTTTCACTGCATCACTGTCCTTTAGGGAAGTTGTATCTTCTTATACTGTCCCCAAATATGATAGCCCCAAGCCTGGTCACTTGTTTCTAGAGAGTGCTCAGGCTTGAACTGATCTTACGCTGACTTATTTGTCTTTCTGGTGCACCATGATATTCAGGAAATTCTCCTACAACCCTCTATCTCAAATATTTTTTTCCATTTTCCAGCTTTTAGCATCTACATATAATTATAAGAATTATCATGGTATGGGTGCTTCTGGCCTTGGTCTCCAGTGACACATCCTTCCTTAGCCATCTCTTCTAGTGGTTTCTTAACTATGTATTTTTCCACATCTCAGTATTCTAACTTCTCAGGCGGAATGAAAATGAAACAGATACATAAATAAACTTTCTTAAACTATAACTTGATTCTACTCTACTGATTGGTTATCGGTAGCATATAGTTTAATCCTGAGGCTCAATAAAGAGAAACCCACATTAGTGTGTTGAATTGCTATTAAGTTAACAGTCTGGTTATGGTCTAACTCACTGCAGTCTCTGAAATTTACACTTACCTGGTGGAAGTAAGTACGAACAGCCGTGTGCATCAACTGTAGCAATTTTGGAAGTATTTATCTTACCTTTCTTCAACTGTTGCAGTAATAATCCACTGGTTCTCAGCACAGGACCCCTCCCAAAAGTTATTGAATATCTCCCAGAATTCCTGATCTCTTATTTCTGTCAGACAGAAATCTGAAGGACTGTACAAAGAGACCTTCCTATCTTATGCTCCACAACAACTCTGGATGCTTGCCAGCATTTGGGTGATCTCAGGGAGGTCGCAGGCATAAGTAAATGTGTGTGAGCCGGCTCAGAAATGTCCTGCCATGGTTCAATGTCTATAGCTGGAACTACTTGCTTCTTAGCTTCAGAAAGTGATTTGAGTTCAGCAACGTTAGGCTGTCTGGCTGAGGATCCAAGGCCTGACGAACACATTTCTGATTCTCCACGCTTTTAGAAACAGGAAGACGCCGGGGCTGGCAGTATATGACATGAAACTGACAGTCAAGAGGTCAAATTGCAATACTTCTGCTGTCCACACTATGAGTTTAGAGTCACGATTTTGCATCACGGTATTTTATTCAAGCCTCTGAGTCATTAAAATAAATACTTAAATCCACAAGCAAGTAGCTAAGGGCAGGGACCAGGACAGATAGTTAAATTGGAGAGTTCAGTGGTTTAGGTATGGCTGCAGAGCCAGATGTTGGGAGTTCAATTCTCTACTGTGCCTCCTTAACAGGGGCTGGACTCAATAATCCATAGGGTCTCTTTTAGCTCTTCAGTTTAATACAGTCATGTTGAAACTTTAACCCTCCAGATGTTTTGGACCACAACTCCCACAGTCCTTTGCCATTGGCAATCTAAGTGGAGAATTCTGGGAGATGTGGCCCAAAACATCAGGAGGGCCAAAGTTTGAACATGCCTGGTTTAATATTAACACCTCCCTTTTCCAATAATCCTCCATATTCTGTGGCATTAAAATTACAGTGGACCCTTGTATAACAAACAGTTTGTATAACAAAATTTGTACAACATAAAAAATTCAGGAGATAGGGGAAATTTGCTTAACATAATTGCCTATGGGGCGAATCCGTACAACATAAAAATGGGATTAGTCTGTTTTCAATGCATTCCTATAGGAAATTTGTATAAAGGAAAATTTGTTTAACATAATTTCATTTGGAACAAATTAATTCCTTTATACAAGGTAACACTGTATTTTCATGGATAACGTTTTAAAATACGTAATGGGAGGACAATTTCCACCAGTTACTTTTGCCCTACTACAGTGTTTTTCTGATTTGTAAAAATATGGTTTATCCATGGGCCAAAACTGTTAGGAAAGTGATCCATTATTGGATTTATTTTCATTTTAAATGCACTTTGTGGGAGGATTAGGTTAGAGCAGCAACAGTGGGGTGTACTAAGTCCTTTCTCTCTGCACTTACCTCTCTTTAGGTTTCATTGTGGTGTGCTCCTTATTCCCTACTATTTGTACTGTACTCCAATATAGCAGGATAACTCTGTGGTTTAGAGGCAGTGGCAGGGATTGGGAGTTCAGATTCTTACTATGCATCCCAGAAAAGCCAGCCTGTGTGGCCTTTGAGCAAGCTGTACAATCCCAGAATGCCCACAGGATAAAGGAAATGGTAAACTGCTTCTGACTTTCTACCAGGAAAGACTGATAACATAAGTCAGAATTATCACGACATTGACAACACACGATAAAGATCATGTGATAGAAATGGAGACAAATCAGAAAAATGACAATTCATTTTGATTAATGATTCATCAAGGTTAACAAATTTCAAAAAATGAATTTATTATTTTTTCTGATAAAGTGACGAATCGATTCATAAATTAGTCTCCCCCCCCCCTTTTAAAACCATGTAAAATGGTGTCCAAGGCAATTTGCAGGGAAGCTTTCCCTTACTCTTCTCTATAAGCCCTGCTAACCTGGTGAAGTTTGGATTTCGGATGTCTATGTTACGTACCCTCAAAGAAGCCCTCCCAGCAAAGTGCCGCCCCAGGCACCTAGAGACACCAAATTTGCAGGGAAGCCTCACATGATTCATGATTCTCCTCTACCATCCCTCCATGTTTGGTGAAGATAGAGTTTCAGACATCTGAGTTATACACCCATAAAGTACCCCCCTCCAGGAAAGTGCCCTTTAGCAACTGGTTTGGGGAAACATGATCTTCACCAAACGTGGAGGGTTTGTAGAGGAGAGTCAGAGGAAACTTCTCTGCAAGTCTGGTGTGTCTAGGTGCCTTGAGTCCATTTTATAGCCCATGAAACTGACAAATCCAGCATTGCTAAATATTCATCAGTTTGTATTTCTTGGAAGCATAATTTGAATGGATACGAATGGATGAATTGGCTATTGTTGAACAAATCTTGCTATTATTTTACTTTGTGCCTCTCTGTAATTATGATGATTGGTAGAAAGGCAGTACTGAGATACATAACATAAAATAAATACTTTTCTTTAAGAGGTCGGGGGGAAAGCTGGAGTGTGTGCGCTTTGTCCTTCATGCCATCTGGGGCAAGGTAGAGATGGAGTGCCAACATCATGATGGTTGAGGCTTCTTGTTGCACATGTCTTGGCAGCAGGAACATAGGGTGGGTCTTCCACAGCAGTAGCACAAGACCGGAATAACTCCTTACATGTCTTGTGAGGTGTAGGTAAAATATAGAGGCCTTAGCCAAAATGGCAGCAAACAATACCGGTGTTGGGTGCTGCTGTGTTGTTGGTGGTATTGTTGCTGCTGCTGCTGCTGCTGTTGTCGTCATCATCATCATTGTTGTTTATTTATTTGTTTGTTTTTGTCAATTGAAGATATGACAAAAAAATGAGGGATTTCCCCCTGGTTTGGAGTTCCCTCATAACTAGTTAACTTGACTGTACTTCATACAGTATTGCATCCACTTTCACAGTTAACTGAGCCAAAAGCAGAAGCCTCCACCTCCCATTTCTTATCTGTTCATCCTTCACTTTTCTCTTCCCTCCTCCTTTCATTAAATTTGTTATACTTTTAAGATAGTAAATTTGCAGCCAGAGATTGTTTTGTTTTGGACTGAGTTGCAAGCTACTCAAAGAACCATTTTGGACGAATAGTGAGATACAATGTAATAAATTAAAACAAATACATAAGTGCTGTGTGTGGCAATTATGTCCTGTTATCATACAGGAAACCTTTGTATTTAACTTACATCCTCCAACTTTCTTTATTCAAAGTGCTGGCAAAGTTAAAGAATGGGGGACCGGGAGAGAGAGAGAGAGAGA
>JAHTLZ010000348.1:23397657-23431749 GCA_023846285.1 Phrynocephalus versicolor
GAGAGAGAGAGAGAGAGAGAGAGAGAGAGAGAAGGCAAGGCAAGGCAAGCCCGGAATAAAATCAGAGATGAACCCACAAGTAAACAGGTGCATGAGCTTCTAACACTTTGCACTCTCTAAATCGGACAGATCAATAAAATGAAAAAGGAGAGGCCTGCCCAACGGAGAGAAAAGGGCAAACCCTGTGATCGAACCCACCTCAGACTAGTGGCAGATTATCCACATTAGCTCTTCAGCTGGAGGAGGAGGTGGTGGGGAGTCGGGGGGAGACATAAATTAGCCACTATCCTGGTATCATTCATCTGGTACAACCCTCCTGCTGTGCCAGTAAACTGATCTACTCATAGGAAAGTTTGCTGCCTCCTGCCAAAATCAGTGAGGTTCTAAACATGCTGGTGGAAATCGCCACGAAAGCCAACACAGATAAAACATGTGGTAGGTAACCCATGACACCTTCTGTTTTAAACTAAGAAGCTAGGCATATATTTTTGTTGGGATGGAATTTCTGCCCTTCTTCAAACATATAGTAATCTGTGAAGGTTACCTACAGGAGCATAAACTTGACTGTTTTTTTTGTGGCAAGGCAACCGTAATATGTAATGTTGCTTTGAAAAAAAATTATCCTAATTCGTACCAAGCCTACATAAGATGGCAGCGTGTAGAGAAAGTAGGCACCCTGAGAGCATCGCTAAAGTCTGGTGTCAAATTTTACTAAAGAATGTTAGGCCTGGAGAGAGATGAAGCTTCATTACTACAAGAAGTAAAAATGCTGGCAATGCTAAAGAATGAAAAATTTCCATTCTTCCCTAGTGGGAACAACCTGAAACTAAACCTGGAAAAATATTGGACTGAATTGTTTTCTCTTTTTTTTTTTACATAAATGACATTTCTTTTAAGATCTAAATAATGCACTTTCATAAGACATTAAAGTTATGAAGAATTTTATGTTACAACATCCAAGCTCTGAGCCTCAACTAAGAATCTGCCTGGATTTTTTCCCTTCTGCCCAAGGACCTGATTGATATCTAAGAAATAACTCCTGGCATATCCATCTTTTGCCATGTTATAACCTATTGGTAGTACTCGGAGGAAGAGGGTTTCACCCTCGGAATATTTTTGTTATTTTTCTAGTAGCCTAAAGATATCACCTGTTCCACTTTTGTATTTGGTTTTTGTCATGGCTACACGGCTGCTCAACTTGCTTTGCTTCAACTGGAAATACTGAGATACCAGGAATGAGCCACCACCACATACCAAGGAAGAGGCAAGTGGACTATCAACGGAGCCATGACAGGACTGCAACACTGGGTAATTTATTTCCTTTTTATTTGATCCAATTGGCTACACTCGGTGGACTTTTCCAAATTTCATCCCAATCCTTAAATGAAATGCATGGGTCTTCTGCACCAAACCCCCTCCCCCTTCGCTGGCAAGGCGAGGGCCATTGGCCTTGATGAGCCACATTGAGGAGAGGTGTGGATGTGTGTACACGAGCTATGACATGTCTTTGGAAGGACTGGGGCAATAAAAACACCTCCCTCCCCTCATCCAAGCTCTGAGCTTCAACTAAGAAACTGACTGGCTTTTTTCCATCTTGCCAAGGACCTTACATCTAAGAAATAACTCCTGGCAAATCCATCTTTTGCCATGTTATTACTCTGAGGAAGAGGGTTCCATTGGACTATGCATTGCCTCAGCTTTGGGGGACTTGGGCACCTTCAAAACATCTAACTAGTTTCTTTGCTGAATGACATTATAAAGCAAGATAAACTGTGTAGGGTAATTAGGTCTCCATCTGAAATTGGGGCCTGCATGTCACAAAACCTATCCTTATTTACAAGAGTTTATTCCGTGCCAAGTTCAAAAACCAAGGACATGATGCTGCATAGACAGGTTTTTGGAATCCACATGACAGGCGGGAACACCAGACGTGTTTGGCACGCCTTTTCTAGTCAATATAAATCAGAAGTTTATGACAAGCACAAGTTCATAAGAAAGTTGAGGCAAGCCTTTCCACAAAGTGGTATGCAACCCCAAACGGCTCCCTATCAAACCACTTTTTATTTATAGGGGACAAAACATGTCCATTTTTGACCTCTGACTTTTCTTGAATAGCCATGGCGTTTCCTGAGATCACCTGGCTGGTCTTATGTGCAAATAACGGAGACATACTTAGGATTTCAGAGATTAGCTCATGTGTCTTTCATTGACCTCCGGTGCTATTCAGCTTCAAGCCTGAAGAACTACCCTTACTTTTCTCTGCGGCTGCCATCAAAGCTCTCTCCAAGAGAACATGAGATGGCCCCCCTCTATAGTTGCAGTTCAGATCAAGGAACTCGTGTAAAGCAGATCCTTCACCAATGCAATTTTGCTCAATGAGATCTTAGTGACAAATGGAGACAGGCTTTCTCAGTTATAGCCCACAACTTGTTTAAGCACTTAGGCCTGATTTTTAGTTGTGAGGTTCAGAAAAAACACCAAGAAGTCCTTGAAAGTGTAAGCAGAGTAAAACATGTGAGCCTTTTTAAGGTGCCTCCAGATTCTGTGTTCTTTTTGGCATTGAGGGATAATTTTTAAAATCAGTTTGCCATGATGACACACTAGGTTTTAAGTTCTAATGAATCTCAGATAATATTATCATGCACAGTGAGGTTTCATATTAGAATATTTTTTAAAAGTAGGATGTCAAATTTGTAGAAACATTGATGTCTTGTTAAGGAGCAAAATTTTTCTCAATGTTTTTTTGTGAGGAGCGATGAGATAGGAAGGGGGAGTGAAATAAATAGAAAATTTGACTTTATATGAAAACCTAAGCCTATCCTACCTCTTTAGTAACATACAAAAGTGGAACAGGTGATACCTTTAGGCTACTAGAAAAATAACAAAAACATTGCTAATATTTCCACAAAAGTGGAAATGATGTAAATGCAGCTCCTAGTGTGTTTTGGGAGGCAGAAAATAATAGAGATGAATTAAAAAAATAGCAGAAAGCAAGTTGGTTTGTACAAGTCTTCACACAAGCAGATCCTGCACTGGAACAAAGCAAAGCAATACAGAACACAAACATAACACCACCCATGAAGATTATTATTTCACAAACCAGGAGGTTTAGCACTACAAACGTAACAATATCTAATTCCTGGATAGAAACAAACTGGGAGCCAGTGCAGTTGACATCATAATCCGATGGAGTCAATTCTGGCCCAATGAAAATCATAGCCACTGAATCACTGTATCATCTGTGCTTCCCAATTATTTTCAAAGGCAGCCCCCTCCCTTGCACTCTATGCAGTGCTAATAAAAGCACCTTTTGTCCACAGCTCCTTCCATGTAGCATCTAAGAACAAAGTTGTTTTGGAGTACCTGAAGGTCTGAATTGGATTTTGGGGGGGGCGGGGGGCGGCGGGGAAATAACTTTTTTTCAAAGAGGCCAATAGAAAACCTATATCCTTGCCCCATAATCAGAAACTCTTACTGGTCCAAAGCAATAACAGTTTGAAATTGATTACATCTAGTCAAATATTAAGCTCAGAGACTAGTGCAGGAATTGTTGTTTTTCTAACTGATCATAATGTGATAACGAATAGCTGTAGTTACTATTCAGTAGCATAAATTATCTTATTTATGCCCACTGTTATAAAATAAATGATGGACATCATCGGGAGTTGTATACCAAAAATTTTTTTTTTCCAATAACATTTCCAAGCCATGAACATATAAGAGTTCTTAGGTGAAACATATGGGGAGTTGTTGATATAAAATGAGGCAGTTCTATTTAGTGTCAGTTGTAAAGCACTCAGACTGCTTTTACACGACCCCTAAAATCCGAGGCAAAGGGCTCCCACATGCGGAGCTTAAAATTGTTTTCCCATCAGCTGCGGACTTTTAAAAAAATTAAGTACGACCACGTACACCTAAGCGCGCCCCAGCGCATTTTACAAGTACCTGGTCTCCGGATGTAAAAAAATTTCCGATGCAGATTGTAAAGCTGTGGATGCCGGGCTCTCCTTCACCTTTTTTGTCCCCGCCGCCCCTTTAACAGACAGGAATCCTTACGGGGCTGCTCCAACCGGCAGATGGAGGTGAGCAGAGGTGAGCCTGCATTCTTTTCTCCCTTTTTTCTCCCTTCCCTCACTGCAGACAGGAGCAATGGAGTGCGGAAGGATGGGAACACAGGAAGCAGAACAAAATCCCACGATCTCTGGTCTGAATTTAAGTTGCCAGTGGATTTTAGAGGTCGTGCTAAAGCGCCCTCAGCTATCAGTGGAATATATGGGGCAATAAGGAAAAAAGAGTGAGTGGTCCATATGTTGTATGCAGGTACGGTAAACAACCATATTTAAAACAGAAAATGGACCAAGAGAACATTGTTTACTATATAGTAGGATTGGCCTATCCATGGCGGATTGGTTCTGGGATCCCCCGTGGATAAAGAAATCTGCAGATAAGAACAAACATTCTTATCTGGGTTGACAGAGGTGACAGGAGTGGTGGGGTGCAAAGGTGAAAGCTCTTGCTCCCGACACCCCCCAAACACTGAGTAGTGTAGCTTCCATGGCAAGGAGGGTGTCCGGCCTGCATCGGCGGCAAGGAGGGAATAAAGTTTTTCTTTTTTCTTTTTTCTTTCTCCTCGCTGCCAGCCAACCGCCCTCCCTGCCGCTGGGCTCCTTGGCCAGCCTGCAGGGGTGGCAGGAGCGGTGAGGAGAAAAAAAGAAAGAAAACTTACTGATGCCACCACAGGCCAGCTGCCCTCGCTGCTGCCAGCCACTGCCGCTCGCCAGCGACCCTCCTTGCCCCTGCTGCTGCACACAGGTCACCTGCCCTCTAGAGGGGAGGGGGGACTTAAGAGGACCAGTTTTCTTCCTCCCCCCCCCCCCACTTCTCGCTACCGGGCTCAGACCTTCCTTGCACCTGCTGATCACCAACTGCCGATAACTGAATCCCCGGTTGGTGAATCAGCGGATGTGGGTCTTGTACTGTATATTAGAAAGATATTCTGCTCAATCACTACCCTAAGAGGACAGCAGCCCTTTATATTCTGCATGGTTCCACCCATGACTTTACTGTTCAGGGGTCCCTGCATTCAGTGCAGTGCAGGAAACCTTAAATCCGTACAGAATGTGTCTGAGGCAGTGCAGTGGAACCTTGACTTACATACTGCTTGACTTGCAGCATATTTGACTTGCAGCAAGAAGGGGCCTGTTTGACTTGAGTCGCAGGCTTTGACTTACATCTCGGAGCCCCTGCATAAGGCACTGGAATCAGGTGGCAGCCACGACCCAGCATCGCGGCTGCCGCCTCCCAACTGCTCCTGCCTTCTTCCCCTCCTCCGGCAGCGGCGGCTTCGGCGAGGCCAGCTCAGAGCACCTGGAGCTGGTCCTCGTCCTCACCGAAGCCGCCGCTGCTGCAGGAGGACAAGAAGGGCCGAGAGCTCGGGGCTGGCCTCGCTGGTTAGACTGTCGGCTCATTCTTGTAAAAAAACTGGCTGCAGAAGTCTGGTCCCCAATGGAAGCATTTAAGTTGGGGAGCTGTAAAGTTGTGGGACTCTAATGGTAAGCATAGAGTTGTTCAGAACTTGGAACGTCAGGTTAAAAATCAGTAAAACTTAAATGTTAGATGTTGCTATGAACATTAAAAAGTGGAGGCATATAACTTGTGGACTATAATTCCACTGCCTTCTCCTCTCTTTGAAGAGACATTTCATTTACATCCCCAGAAGGAATTTCCTATCCCAGTCAAATTTGTGTTAAATTGCTGTTTTCGGGGGTCTTTTTCATCATCTGGAACGGATTAATCCGCTTTCCCATTACTTTCTATGGGAAACGTTCGTTTGACTTAAGTCATGTTTGACTTAAGTCTAGACTACTGGAACGGATTAATGACGAAAGTCAAGGTTCCACTGTATCTCCAAGAATAGTGAAGACAGAAGTGAACCCCTTCTAGGCATCCTCATTTCCAGACCTAAGAACTTGACCTTTGGGGGCTTGTTCTGTGCAGTCAAGGGCTACACAGATGCCCTTCAGCATGCACATCACCTGGGTGTCCCTTTTTATCAGCTACAGGCTTTTAATACAACTAACAACTGGGGTTTTCAAAAAAACATCTGGTTACTTTTCAGGCCTTAATGGGGGATCTGGGTGTTCCATTGGCCCAAGATAAGACTTAGACCCCCACCCCACCCCGCCACCAACACAGCTCAGGATGGAAGCAGTGAGTGTGAACTTCATTTGTTCCCGGCTTCCTGCACTTTGGGTTCTCCTGAACCAAGCATTGACTGCACGAAGGGCACACTGAGAGGGACTCAATTTTGCTCGAAGCACTACCTTATATGCTTGACCAACCAGGGCCACAGAATGGTTAAAACCACACCACCACCTATGCATCCTAAGAGGCACAAAGGAAGACCTTCAGGTGGGACTCACATTCTGGGTAAGATATATTTTCTCTTAATATCCTTTCTGCTTGCAAAAAAAAAAAAAAAAAAAAGCCTTTAAATGTGGTTTCCCCTGGCGGATGGAGGAAACCACCATATTCCTTGTTGGAGTTTCTTTGCTGGAACCCTTTTTTAAACCTAATTAAAGTGTGCAAAACAAAGTGTAATTATGCAGGCTACACATTGCTCCCCATCTCAGCACATGCAAGCTGGTTACACATTCTACCAACCTCAGAAGGATGGACTACCTAGGATTGAACTCCGGGTTGTGAGCGCAGTTTGGCTGCAGTACAGCAGTTTAATCATTGTGCCACAAGGCTCTTCTTCTAAAAGTTTGCACCTATGTCTCTCCTAAAAACATTTTGAATGCTTTGGTAAAAATTTAGAAGACCCATTTCCCTGCTGGAGCTCATTCTCTTCAGCTGGTTTTTTTTGTTGTTGTTGCGCCTAATTGAGAAACCTATTTGAAACCTTCCAAATGGGAAGCGCTGATCATGTAAATGAACCATGAGAAGTGCAATAGCACTAAATTGTGACCTCCCCCCCGGAGGGGGGGGGGCGACTAGATATTTAAAAAGAAATAAATAAACTAAACCTTGCAAAAGGGACAAAAGATTACAGAATTAAAAAGATGGCCTGCAGTTTAAATAGACAATAGGGTTAGGGTTGCATACACTGATTCATACACAGGGTGCATACTGAGATACCAAAGAAGAAAGTGAGAGAAAGCAAGCAATGTCATTGCTCTGGGGCAAGTATGTCAGGATGTCTCTTAAAAGAACACAGCACAGGTTGATTGTAATATGTTTGCCAGATATTTGGATATAGAGAAGGTAGAGACCTCTTGCATATGCTAATTATGAATATGTCATTATATGTCAATTATTTTCTCCATGCCTCAGTTCCTACATACAAGCCAGTTCCAGAAACAACACAGTTCCCATGGGTACAGGATATACTCAAACTACTACTACTACTACTACTACTACTACTACTACTACTACTACTACTAGTGCTGCTGCTGCTACTACTACTACTACTACTAAACACAGAACAGCTGATGAAACACCTTTGTGAACATGTAAGCAGACTCCCCAAACACAGCAATATGTAGTGAACCTTATTGGTTGCATTCATGGTGCAAGTCAACCGGAACAGTATTTTTATTTGTTTAATAAGGTTGGGTGAGGGGTGTGTCTTTCTAGCATGGGCGTGCTGTGGGAGAGATTCTTCTGGGCTGCTATAAATTTGTCAGCCCCCTATTTAAGGGTACTGCATTCCTGCGATGATATTATGTGACACGGTGCACCCAATGGTGTGTAGCAGCAGCTGCTTCAATTCACTGATACCTTGCATTGAAGCAGGCAGGAGTCGTTGGCAGGCATAAACATTTCATAGCTGTTTTCTCTTGTATTCTCATTGAGCTAATAAGTGTAAATCAGAGTAAATGTCAGTGCCCGAGCAATGAAATAAAACCACTGGCATGTTCATAGAAGCCTCCTTATTCTTCCCCACCAGAATATATGGTCTAGTGTGGAAACTTTCTCTTCCAAAGTGCAGCAGAAATATAGTTGGTACTGTACCTAAGTATAAAGTTTTAAAGTTGGTCCAAAGCAGAGATGCTGCCACGATCCTTGTTCATGCTGGAATTTAACACCACAAGATTCTAAAGCATGACACCTTTAACATTTAACCATTGGACTCAAAAGCCAGATAACGTCCATAGCTGAATGATTACTCATATGAGTTATATTTGATAAATACTGTTTGTAATGGAAAATAAATATCACCTAAGAGGTGCTAATCTAAGAACTCAAAAGTGTGTCACTCATGGGACAAAAATCTCTTGAGCCTTTGTTCAAATTCCTCGTTGGTTTCACACCACAAGGCAATAAATTGCTCAGCATTTACAATATAGGTACAGTAATTCATTTTGGCTATATAGTGTTTTTGAAAGGTAACTGATTGCATTATTTGAAACTTTCCTGTTACTATCCCTCACTTTTTCAAAAGCATAAGATAGATAAGGAAATGGCAGAGTCCACCAATGGTTCAAAGAGGAGTGCTACTCACTCCAACACTTTGGGGGTGAAACACAAGCCACTGCTGCAATATGGCATAAACCTTAAGGGGTCAAGCCATCTCTTAAAAGAAATAAACAAAAACAAGAGGGAAAGTTATGTTGTCCCCAGCATGGTACAGTCCCTCTTGAGTGATGGTAGGCATCCTACTGCATTCCATTGTCCTCTGCCCACCGCATATCCTGAATTTGATTTGAATATACTCTCCCCCCCCCCACACACACACCACCACCATATTAAATTAACACACTAGGTTTTCTAAAATGGGAACTATTGCACTCCTGGCTGCTATATGGTTTTCACAAAGACAACGAAGTACCTTTTCACAAAAAAATTTGTCCACAAAAAATGGAGGAGGTCACTTGGCTCCACATCCTCTGAAGTGAAACCTGAGGACCATGATTCTCTGCATAGTAGGACTAATATTAGATCAAGCACAATCTTATTTTTTTCCCCATAGGGTGGTGGTGGGATAACAGTTTGCTGAGATAAAATAAAACTGGTGGATTTCAGAAGGTAGAATCTGGCTAGCTCCTTACCACACAGAGGAGGCACATCCATGGGTCTTCAGACCTTACAATTAAGCAAATTAGTCTGGATTCAGACCTCTTCGTGGAACCGAGATTGCCCTGGTCGCTCTGCAGGATGACCTCCTGAGGGAGGCCGACAGGGGGTGTTCCTCCCTGTTGGTTCTCCTTGATCTGTCAGCTGCCTTTGATACCGTCGACCACGGTAACCTACTGGTCCGGCTTGCGGAGGCGGGAATTGGTGGCCAGGCCTTGGCCTGGCTCCGTTCCTTCCTTGGCGGCTGGACTCAGCGGGTTCAGCTGGGTGATGATTTGTCGGCTCCTTGGACTCTCCCTTGTGGGGTGCCCCAGGGGTCGGCAATCTCACCCATGCTGTTCAATGTTTACATGAGGCCACTGGGGGAGGTCATCAGGAGATTTGGAGTTCGCTGTCATCAGTACGCTGATGACACACGTCTCTATCTCTCCTTTTCGTCATCTGCAGTGGAGGCAGTTCGCTCCCTTCATCTGTGTCTGGAGGCTGTTCTGGAATGGACCAGAGATAACCGGCTCAAGCTGAATCCGGAGAAGACGGAGGTTCTGTTCTTCGGGGCGCTCTCGTCTGGGTACAATGGCCCCCTCCTAAGCTGGGGTGTGTGTGTTTCCCTCCAGCCTACGGACAGGGCCAGGAATCTGGGCGTGGTCCTGGACTCAGCCCTCTCCCTGGAAGCCCAGGTGATGGCTGCTTCCAGGGCCACTTTTATCCACCTCCACAGGATCGCCCAGATCCGCCAGTACCTCAATGAGTCCTCCCTGAGGACACTAGTGCAGGCCCTGGTGATCTCGATGATCGACTACTGTAATGCCCTCTACGTGGGGTTGCCCTTGACCCTGGTCCGGAGGTTACAGTGGGTGCAAAATGTGGCGGCCAGGCTGGTGGTGGGTGCCCATAGATACGAGCACATCACCCCAGTCCTGGCTCGCTTGTATTGGCTCCCCGTTGTCCTCTGGATCAGGTTCAAGGTCCTGGTTTTGACTTTCAAAGCCCTCCACGGCCTGGGACCAGAGTACCTGGCGGAGCGTATCTCTCAAAGGTCAACCAGGTCCAGACCCACGAGACTGGCGCAGGCGCGCTCACTGAGGGTGGCGACACCCAGAGAGGCGTGGAAATCGCGTACGCGAGACCGCGCCTTCTCTATGGTGGGCCCCATGCTTTGGAATCATCTCCCCAGTGAGCTGCGCCTGACAGAGTCCCTGCCCACCTTCAAGAAGGACTTGAAGACCCACCTCTTTAGGGAGGCGTTTGGCGACCTTTCCAGTTAGTTAGTTCTTTTTTTTTCTCTTCCCCTTGCTCTACTATGCTTGGGTCTTGCCGCCATCTTGTCCTCTCGCATTAATTATGCTTGGGTCTTGCCTTTCTGTTTAGTGTTTTTATTACCTGTTTTATTGTTGTAAGCTGCCAAGAGTTCCCAGTGGGAAGATGGGCGGGAAACAAGATAAATAAATAAATAAATAAATAAATAAATAAATAAATAAATTACTTCTGGAGTAAAAAAGGCCATGAAGATATTACATTTCAAAAATAATATACTGGGTGGCAATGATGAACAGTACCTTCATCGATCCAACAAGCAACTTTTCTAGTTAGTTTTAAACACTACTTTTAAAGAACATTTGTAGAAGTAAAAATCTCCAAATTCCCGAACAAGGACAAATATATCCAGTTCCAGGGCATCACTATTACGGCTATTTACAATCTTCCATGCATGGAAAGCAACACTTTCCTTTATATTATTTTGAAAAGTATAATTGTGTGATTTACAATGTTATGAAATTATTTAGGAACAAGTAAAGTAATTTGAGGGGGGGGGAATAATGAGATATAGAACAGTTACTACAAAAAAATGTCATTTTAATCTGAATGCAACCTCTCTAGGAAGAAAGAACATACTGGTTTAGCCAGTTATACATTTCTACTCAGAAATAAGTTGCACTAAATTACTTCTAGGTTTCCGCATGTAAATTCCTGCCATTTTGCACGAGTACTTTGGGAACAGCTTTTCCTTATCTCTAGATTAGGTATCTGGCTGCAGAGCCAGGGTTTGGAACTTTGATTCCCCACTGCTTCCTCTTCAGATCTGCTTCTTTTGGGAAGTCCCACAAAGATGAGACACAACTCATGATTCAGCAAAACCTATCACTCTCAGTTTGGGAGATACACTCTTTCAGAAGCCCCTGTCATACTTCATGTTGGCCATCTCCCATGCCAGTTGTCTTGATCTTGAAAATACTATAGATGTAATTAGAGAGGTACCATCTTTGCTTAGAGTATGTGGCCTAGACAATGCCCAAATACCACAGCAAAAGCCACTAGATAATTATAGAAGCAACACTGGACTGGACTCTTGTAATTTTTTTGTCTTGCGTGGTGGATAATTCTTTCCTTTCATCAACAGCAGCAGGTTTCAGAAGACATTAATATTGCAACAGTCTAGTAACCTTTCTACCACTTTGCAAGGAAGGCAGAGGCCCAGAATTTCTCCATCATCCATGAAAGATGAGGGTTTAGCTATTGCCTCTCCCTACCATGGCCAGAATTCCCCACCATCTTGAATTTCTGCATCCTGTCCCTCTCCTTTCTTTTAATAACTAAGCTGGCAGACTCAGCGTGTGTGCAGCTGCTGACAGTTCCTAGAAGCAGCCTGTGCCAGCTTCTTGGTAAAGAAATTACTTGGGCTCCCAGTGATGCCAGATCCCCAACTTCCCTTGAAAGCTGCCTTCTGAGGGCTTGGTCACATGTCCCTTTAAAGAGAGTTTAAATTACTAAATAAATCGTGCCCAAAAATACCGTCCTCATGGCCACCCCGCTTTTTGAAAAAAAAGGAAAAAGAAAACCTGGTAATGCTCCCTTAAGCGAGGTTTCTGTGACCTACCTTCCAGGCTGGGGAATTTTTGCCTCGCTTTTGAAATCCGGCTTTTAAGGAGGCAGACGCCATGGGACCGCGCTGATGATCCGGGTTTCTTTTTTTTTTTGCATAGCACCCACCGGCTGTTCCTGGGGCCGATCGGTGCTGTTTTTTTAATTTGCCTGCATATCGGAGTAACAGGAAGTCCGACACAGAATTAAATTCCCCCAGAAAAGTCTTCCGTTTTTTTCAAGTGCTAGCGCCACCTGCTGGCCAAGGGGGCTGAACTGCACTTTAAAATTGAAAAACCCGATTTTGACGTGAGACCTCTTCTCCCACATTTAAATCACGTGATGGGAAGAAGAGGAAAAGCCGGACCTTCAGAAGATCAGGATCGAAACCCAGGTGTGACCACACACTCAGCCTGCCTTCCCTTTATGTTTGGCTTGCTGTACACAATGGCTGGATGACAACAATGTCTATCTTCGGCTCGTCTTTTTTGGGTGCTGCTGCTGTTAAGACTGGTGCCGCTGCTACATCCTGCTGATCTCCAGTGGTTTCCTTGCCCCTGGATCCCAAATGCTCATCTCTTGGCAAGGGAGCTTGAGAGCCTCTGAGAGGCCTTGCAATGTGACATCACGGCATTGTTGCTCCCAGAATGTGCAACATTTCCTGAATCAGAGACCCGCAGAAGTACGAAACTGGGAAGCAATGAAGGAGTGGCCCATTCCAGTCCACACTAGGTAAGTCCCATCCAACTCACACCCATTCACAAAGTGACGCCACACAAAGGAAAAAAAACCCCCAGAAGCTGGCTCCTTTTTTTCATCAGTTAACCACTTCTCACTTAAACACAAACAACCCTGAACAATACACTCGGTAAGTGAAGGATCTTTCCTCTGATGTGGTGTTGAACATGTGTTTGTGTGTGTTGTGTCATTACAGTCGTGACCGACCCTTAGTGACTCCATGTCCATGTAGTTTTCTTGGCAGGAATACTGGAGTGGCTTGCCAGTTCCTACTCCAGGCACCTACAGCATCTGGTATTCCCTGGTGGTCTCCCATCCAAGTACTCACCAGGCCCGACCCTGCTTAGCTTCCGAAATCAGGCAAGAACAGATGTCCTTAGGGGATCTAGGCAGCTCTATTCACAAAATCATACTAGATTGTTAATCCCTTTCATACAGATCTTCTGCACAACTTGATTGCAACTCCCTAATTTTTCATCTCTAATTTCTGCATATACTGTACATTTTATTCTGTCACACCAGGGTCAGTCTTTTCATCCTTAGGGATATAAAGGAAAAAAAGAGAGCAGGAAGTATAGGACCCCACTCCCCAAAAAGGAACAAATGATTATTTGGTCCTTCTTTTTCAACATTAATAGTTTGGATTATAATTTTTTCAAGGAAATAGTGTGTGCTGTATAACTAGGACCTGAGACTTCTTTGGGGGTGTTTATAAATAATCAGAACTAAATATAACTATGATTGAAATAGTTTGCATAGTGCTATATTTTCTTGAAAGGAACTTTGCTGCAAAGTGGCACAAGACATGGTGGAGAGGGAGGTTTGCCAGTTCTCCCCTTCTATCATTCTGTGGGATGTCTTGCATCTTATATAAATGGAGGGCTGTCAGACCGCAGAGGGTTCGTGCTGAACAAGAACAAGAACAAGATGCAGGGCCATGGTTCCTTGGTTCCCTTCAGAGCTTGATCCTTAATGTGGGATACACTCCCTTCAGAATTTCAGTCATTTCCCACTCTTGTTGGTTTTAGGAAGGTTAGGAAGACAGATTTTAAAAAATTGATTCTAGTATTGCTTCATGTATTGTGCTGATTTTAATTATTTGTATACTTTATATATTTTAATGGTTTTTATGGTCATGGAATCATAGAATAATGGAAGGGGTCTAGGAAGTCATCAGGTCCAACTCAGTGCTTGATGTACGAGTACAAATCAAAGCAGAACTGACAGCGAGATGTCTAATTTTCTCTGGAATGCCTCCAGCGCTGGGGCACTCAGAACCTCCTGAGGTAACTGGTTCCATTGTTGTACTGCTCTACCAGTTAGGATGACTAACAAAGCTGCTTGGATGAGTAATGAAACATTTCGATCTCTCAAGAAAAGAAGTCCAGTTGCCATGACTCAACTTCCAGATAAACTCACCTGGATGACTGAGAATCTTCGCAGACAACAGTTAGGATGTTTCCCCTGATATTCAGCCTATATCTGGCTTCAGTCTCTTCTCAAGGCTAAACATGCCCAGTTCTTTCAGTCTGTTCTCATAAGACTTGGTTTGAACTCCACTGATCATCCTTGCTGCCATCATCTGAATTTCTTCCAGTTTGCTGACATCCTTCTTTAAGTGTAGTGCCAAGAACTGGACACAGGTACTCAAGATGAGGCATAATTAGTGCTGAATGGAGGGGGATTAGTACCTTATGGGTTTTGAATATACTTTTGTTAATGCATCCTAAAATAGCATTTGGCTTTTTTGCAGCGATATCACCCTGTTGGCTACAGCTTCTGGTTTATAACAAATCCAAGATCCTTCTCACTTACAATATTATAGAGCCAGGTATTCCCTATCTTGTAACTGTGCGTTTGTTTTTCCTTCTTAGGGGCAGAACTTTGCTCATCCCTGTTAAATTTCATTCTCTTTTCAGTTCATTTCTCAAGCCTATTAAGACCTTTTTAATGTTGTTTCTGACTTCCAGGTTATTAGCTATTATGCGCAATTTGATAAGCATTCCCTGCGCTCCCTCATCCAAATCATCAATAACAATTTTGAAGAGAGGTGAGCCTTGTGATATCCCACTTATTACCTTCTCCTAGTTTGAGAAGGAGCCATTGCTAATCACTCTCTGAGTGTGATTTTGTAACCAACTGAGTATCCACCTGATAACTGTTCTACCCATCCCACATCAAAGTAGTTAGCTTGCTAATCATGGGATACTCTGCCAAAACCTTTGCTGAAGTAAAGATATATTATGTCTACAGCATTCCCACTGTCTAACTGCGAGGTTTCCTGGTCAAAAATATGAGATAAGATTAATCTGGATAGATTTGTCCGTGACAAATCCATGTTGACTTCTGATTATTACTGCATTGTTTGCAGGATGCTTGCAGAGTAACTGCTTTACATAATGTTTTAGAATTTTCCCTGACATTGATATCAGGCTGATTGACACTTTTTGAAAAAATTGTTTAATTTTCTTTAATTTATTTGGTTCCTTTTTGTGATTTATAGTTTTTAGTTTTATATTGTTATATTGTATTTGGTGCTTTGTATGTAGTTTCTTGGCCTTGGTTAGTTTGTACTGTATTGTTGTTTACGTTTTTTTTTTTTTGTCCGCCATGATAGCAGGGGCTCACATACCAACGGTGATGGGCCGTGGGCGGTACGCTTGTAGCCGTAGGGTTTGTCAGGCTAGAAGAACTCGGGTCAGACAACTTGTGTCTGTCCCTCGTTCTGACCCCTCGGCTCACTGCCACGTGCCCGGGAGTCATTCCACCAGCGCCCCCAACCTTACCTGCATCCTGATGAACGCCAGGTCGGTGCACAACAAGATCCCTATCATCTATGACACCATCGCGGATGAGAAGCCCGACCTGGCGTTCATTACCGAGACCTGGGTGGGCTCGGAGGGGGGGGCTTCCCTCTCCCTGCTGTGCCCACCTGGGTACGTGGTAGAGGCTGTGGGAAGGTTGGAGGGTCAAAAGGGGGGAGGGGCCGCAATCGTGTACAGGGACTCTTTCCACGTTAGCAGGGCCTCGACATTGGTCAGCCAGGGGTTAGAAGTCCTCCACCTGTTGGTGGGACAGCGGGACAGATTTGGCATTGTGCTGGGCTACCGAGCTCCCCGCAACCCCGCACAATCCCTCCCAGAGCTCACGGAGTTCATCGCCGCTGCCCTGTTGAGGTCCCCGCGCCTCTTGGTTGCGGGTGACTTCAACGTGCATGCGGTAGGTGGACTTTCCGGTGTAGCTCTGGAGTTCATGGAATCCATGGCTTCCATGGGTCTGTCCCAGCATGTTTTATGCCCCACCCATAGGTCTGGTCACACCCTGGATCTGGTGTTTACCTCCATGTCGGGGGACTCGTGTCTGGAGGTGGGGGACATTGTTGCCCTCCCTGTGTCATGGACAGACCACCACCTGCTTTCATTTTCCCTGTCGATTCCGGCCCCACCCCGCGGGGACCACCGGCCTTCCATCTTGGCCCGCCCCCGGAGGCTCATGGACCCTCAGCGGTTCGGTGAACTCTTCGGAGGGCTACCTGGTGGTCTGACTGGCGTTCCGGTCGAGGATGTGGCTAACCTCTGGTATGAAACAGCTGTCCACACCATAGACTGGATCGCCCCCAAGCGCCTTCTCCGTTGCCGAGCCCGGTCCTCCCCTTGGTTCACGGGGGAGCTCAGGGTGATGAAGCAGGAGAGGAGGAGGCTAGAGCGCAGCTGGAGAAGAGACCGGACGGTATCAAGTAAGGCTGCAGTAGACGCCCAGACTAGTCGCTATATCAACGCGATCAGGGAGGCTAGGTCATCTTTTAACTCCCTGAGAATTGCTGAGGCCTCGAACCGCCAGGCAGAGCTCTTCCGGGTGGTTCGGGACCTCAGCAATCCTAGTCTGGCCAGGCCTCCTCCTACTGAGTTCAGTAGTGAGCAATTTGCAGCCTTCTTTCGAACTAAAATAGAGGCCATCCGTGCCGGTCTTGACTCCGGTTGCAGTGGTCCCGCCCCGCCATCCCCAGATGCTGGTCCGCCTTCGTCGCCTCGGTTGGATGCGCTTGGGCCTGTTTCTGCTGTCAAGATCTCCAGAGCTATGGCACATTGCCGGCCTGCCTCCACCCCTTTCGACCCTTGCCCTGCCTGGCTAATTAGAGCTGCCAGAGGGACTATGGCCGAATGGGCTTCTGTCATCGCCACCGCCTCCTTCAGCGAGGGGGTTTTTCCCTCTCGTCTGAAGGAGACGGTGGTAAAGCCCATTCTGAAAAAACCTGGCCTGGCGGTGGACGACTTATCAAATTATCGCCCAATCGCCAACGTCCCGTTTATGGGCAAGGTGATCGAGAGGGTGGCGGCGGTCCGGCTGCAGTCATACCTGGAGGATCGGCAGTGCCTCGATCCTTGCCAGTCCGGGTTCAGGCCTCGCCGGGGTACCGAAACAGCTTTGGTCGCCCTGCAAGATGACCTTCTCCGGGCGGCCGACAGGGGTTGCTCTACCCTGTTGGTCCTCCTGGATCTGTCAGCGGCCTTTGATACCGTCGACCACGGTATCCTGTTGGACCGGCTCTCTGAGGTTGGAATCGGAGGCACTGCTCGCAGTTGGCTCCGTTCCTTCCTGGAGGGCCGTCCACAGTACGTGCAGCATGGGGGGGGAGTTATCGGCCCCTTGGATCCTCCCTTGTGGGGTTCCACAGGGGTCGTTTCTGTCCCCCATGCTGTTTAACATCTACGTAAGGCCGTTGGCGGGGGTCATCAGGAGTTTTGGAGTCTGCTGTCATCAGTACGCTGATGACACGCAGCTCTATCTCTCCTTTAACACCTCTGCTGTGGAAGCTGTGGAAGTCCTCGACGGGTGCCTGGGGGCCGTACTGGCTTGGACCGGGGCGAACAGGCTTAAGCTCAACCCCGAGAAAACGGAGGTCATGTTCTTCGGGAGCTCGCCGTCGGGGTACGGTGGCCCTCTCCCCTGTCTGGGGGGAGTTTCCCTCCAGCTCGCGGAGAGGGCGCGGAATTTGGGTGTGCTCCTGGACCCGGCGCTTACCATGGAGGCCCAGGTGGCGTCGGTGACCAGGTCCGCCTATTACCATCTCCGTCGGATCGCCCAGATCCGCCCGTACCTCGACGCGAACTCTCTGAGAACAGTGGTCCAAGCTCTGGTGATCTCGAGGCTGGACTACTGTAACGCCCTCTACATGGGGTTGCCCTTGACTCTTCTCCGGCGTCTGCAGCGGGTTCAGAATGCGGCGGCCAGGCTGGTGGCTGGTGTGCGTCGTTATGACCACATCACCCCAGTTCTGGCCCGCCTGCACTGGCTGCCCGTTGCAGCCCGGATTAGATTCAAGGTCTTGGTTTTAGTTTATAAAACCCTCCATGGCTTGGGACCGGACTACCTGGCAGAGCGTATCGCTCAGCGATCAATCTCGGCCCGTCCCGTTCGGCAGGTGCGAGCGCACATGCTTCGGGTCGCCACCCCTCGTGAAGCCCGGAGGACGAGTACTCGGACCCGGGCTTTCTCAGTGGCGGCCCCTAGCCTCTGGAATTCCATCCCCAGTGAAGTGCGCTCTGCAGAGTCCCTGCTGGCCTTCCGGAAGGCGTTAAAGACCTACCTTTTCTGGGAGGCCTTTGGCGATTTTTAACTTTTTTTTTTGTTTGTTTGTTTTTTCTTTTCTCCTCCGCCATTGCAAACTATTTTATTTATCATTGTTTAGCCTTGAGGTGCTATTAGGCTTTTAATCTGTTTAGTGTCATTATTATTTGATTATCTTGTCTTTTGTAATTTTATGGCTATTGAGGCCTTGATGTTTGTAAGCCACTTAGAGTACACATTGTAGATAAGCGGGGTATAAATACAATAAATAAATAAATAAATAAATAAATAAATAAATAAATAAATAAATAAAAACAGGTCTGACAATTGGTTCGTGTTTGGGTGAGTAGTAGTTAACTAATGAAAAAAGGAGTCCAGTTCTGGGATTTTCCCTTGCTTCCTGTTGCTTTTTGAAGTATAGTAAGCAGAAGAGGATATCCTGTAGACCTGTGGTGGCAAACCTTTGGCACTCCAGATGTTTTGGACCATAACTCCCACAGTCCTTTGTCATTGGTAATTTAGGCTTGGAATTCTGGGAGTTGTGGTCCAAAGCATCTGGAGTGCCAAAGGTTCGCCACCATTGCATAGACCAGTGGTTCTCAACCGGTGGGTCCCCAGATGTTCCTGGACTACAACACCCAGAATCCTCCACCACGCGCTGTGCTGGGAGGGGTTTCTGGGAGTTGCAGTTTAGGAACATCTGGGGACCCACAGTTGAGAACCACTGCTATAGACCAATGGTTCTCAACATGTGGGTCCCCAGATGTTCCTGCACTACAACTGCCAGAAATCCCTTCCAGCACAGCGAGTGGTGGAGGCTTCTGGGAACTGCAGTCCAGGAACATCTAGAGACCCACAGGTTGAGAACCACTGCTATAGTAGACCATCTTGACTTCTGCTATTGGTGTTAGCAACATTCAGGCTGCCCTTTGCCATTTAAAGCTTAGCATCCTTTTCTCTGCTGGCAACACAGGTGCAATATTGGGCAGCAATACTGGGCAACGTCCACCATTCTGAATTAAGCACAATATCCCATATTCAGAATCAGGGGATTTTCTTTTCTTTTAAGAACTGAATATTAATTTATTTTGTACCTGCTCCTTTACTATGGACTCTATATTAATAAACCTTAATAAACTATGAGAAACTCATTTTCTTATAGTTTTCTTTAGCAAGTCTTCTTTTTCCATTTGGCAGGTTTCGTCAATTCATTAATGTAGTCACAGTTAACTTAACAAGTGTCATCTCACAGATACTGTACCACAGCAGCCGAGTTCATTTCTGGGATAAGCCATTTACAGAGCCAGTAGATTTGACTCTTGGTCTTAACACATGCCACTAGTATGAAGTCAGTTGACATTAAGATCTCTGGACACGTTTCTTTCCCAGCAGGCATTAAACCATGATGCAAGAAGATTTCCAACTCATGATCACAGCCCAAAATAGCTGAGCAAACACCTGACCTACTGCCTTTTAAATGTTGACAAAGAAAACGTCTGGATACTTTTAGTATGATGCTGCACATGTAATAGTATATGCATAAGACTATTTGTGAGTGTGCCCAGTTCTGGGCAAGTACGTATTAAATACACAAATCCTTGCTGTTTCTATACATTGTTGTTGATGATCTCTTAAGTCCATAAAGGTTGCAGAAGGAGGTGATGACACACTTGCTATTTGTTGCCAACCCTCCAGAAAGTAGTTCTGAGATGTTCCTTTAATTGCTGTTTCAAAAAGTCATCTAAATGTTTTCCCTTTGGCAACAAATACACTAATGGTGGTGGTGGTGTGTGTGTATGTGGGAAGATACTCAGAGGTGAGGTTAAAGTTACAGCAGTTGTACTTAATATAAAAAATCCCCTCACAATGATTGTTGAACGGTTCTGGTTTGTAATCCAGCAGTTTGATCCTTTGTTTACTCAAAGGGCATTCACACTTATTATCTGACAGTACCATTTTATTATTTATTACATTTAGACCCTACATTCCCTTTAGATGGTGTACAAGGCTCTCTCCTTCTCATTATTCTTGTCAAAGCCCAGGTGACAAAATAATCCATTTTCTACACAAGTAGGAACTTGAACCTGACTCGTTCAGTTCAATCCTTGTACTGTACTACCTTTCAGACTGCTCCAGCAGCCCTAATGGGAGTTTCTCATAGAGCCTAGGAAGTCCCTTCTAGAACAGACTATGGCTGGAGATGATGATGGTGGTGGTGGTGGTGGTGGTGATGATGATGACTGACATCCTCCCTACCCTACTGTAACCCCCCCCCCCCCCAATTCCGCTCTAGTCCAGTAAATATCTTTTACAGTGCATACTGATAAGTTTCTGCTACAAATTTTTCCAGAAATGACATTTGGGATGACTCAATTACTCGGAATTACTAACCCCCATCTTTACATTATGGAAGTATCCATTCATCAGAAATTGTCCAATTTAAAAAATAAATGCATTTTTGTACAACGACGGTTGAAATACAGGCAGCATCCATCATGTGCTTCCCCCTGCCTGCCTGCCTGCCTGCCTGCCTGCCTGCCTGCCTGCCTGCCTGCCTGCCTGCCTGCCTGCCATTATAAAAGCTCCGAGGGGGACGCAAGTACCCTACAAGTGTGCAAACTATTACCGTACCAAGAGAGGGATGGTGCGGTGCCAAGTGAACTTGCGTGGGTCTTTTTGGTGCGGTGCCAAGTGAACTTGCGTGGGTCTTTTTGTGGCGGAACAGCGCTACAAAAACTGCAGATACACGGGCTGCGACTAACATGACCTTGCACAATCCCTCCCTCTTCATTATTAAAGGAAAAACTCCCTGCGAGTAATAAAACAAAGGAATAGCATTTCCCCGGGGTGGTGGTGGTGGTATACTAATGGAAGTAATATCCGTGATATATCACGTCTTTAGCCACTTCCTGCTTAGAACTGAAGCAGCTCGTTCGAGCCTAGGAGCAGCAGCACGGACTGCGGGTTCTCTTTTTCTGAATGGAAAGGAAAAAAAGGGGAGCCAGGTCCTCGATCTTTTCCTTCCTTTCGCTGGAAGCTTGCACTACAATTCCCGGCATGCATCTCTCTCTCTCTCTAAAGGCAGGGCGTATTGCTCCCACCGGCATCCGGAGAGAAAAAGGGGAAGGGGGAGAGGCACGGTCCGGCGTTTGCAAAGAGAAGGGGAGTTTTACTCCTAAGAAAAGGCGCATTGATTAGGCGCCTCAGTAAGTCCAGGAAAGGTGTTGGGGAGGAAGAGGGGAAAGGGTGTTTACTGTAGATATCACACGAGATTCGAAGCTGAAGAGCATTTGGGGGGCTAGGTGGGGTGGGGTGGGGATGGGAGATTTAAGATAAGCCTTAAAGTGATCTTTAAATGTTATCCTTAGGATCTCACGATCCAGGTAGGATGATGGGAAGAAATTAGAGCCGTGATGGCGAACCTTCTGAATGAGTGCCCAAACTGCGATTCAAAACCCACTAATTTTTCTCAAAGTGCCAATACAGCAATTTAACCTGAATACAGGTGGCTGTGAAGGTGCCCACAGAACGGGTTCGGAGTGCCACCTTTGGTACCCTTGGCATAGCATCGCCAATACTGATTTAGAGGGAACCAGTCTCAGAAATGGAAATACTCCTATCTGAGGAAAGCTATTTTATAACTAGGCTTAATAACATACTCAAAAATAGTCTTCTCCACGCAGGATCCATTGATGGAGCGGTTACTCATCATCAAAAAAGGAGAAAGGGAGGCATAGATTTGAATAAAACACGTTTAATTTACATTTGCAGAAATGTTCTGTGAAATAGGTCCTCCAGCTGATGGGAACTGGACTTCTTTTCTTGTGGGAATCAAAATGTTTTGCTACTCATCCAGGAAGCAAGAAGAGAAGTCCAGTTACCACAACTCAGCTTCCAGAGTCTTTGAAATAGGTGATATAATCTAACAATATGCTACCTGTTTGTAAATACAGATAGTTGACATACACATTCTGGAGCAGTAAATAGAGTAGATATAAGAGTTGACTTACCAAATACCCACTGATTCAATATATACTGTACTATCTCTTCAGATTGTATAAATCTTTAAAAAATCCCCACTGGTTCAGTGGTCTTACTGTAGCTTGCACGTTGACTTACAACATGAAGCGTGAAGATTTCAGCCAGAAAGTTCCACCTCATACATTTCTGCTGCCATTTCTTTTACTTTGTATGATCAGCTGTATTTGTCACTTACCTACCTACCTACCTACCTACCTACCTACCTACCTACCTACCTACCTACCTACCTACCTACCGCTCGCTCTCTTAGTGTAAACAAGTCTGACATATCCTAGCTTTCTGTGTTTTATGGCCAGTATCTCTTTTGGGATTTTCACATACGGAAAGGTGATTGGATTGTTTGGCAAGGCATTTGTGGCACATCCGGGAGTGCAACAGACACTTAGGCAAATACCCTGTTTCCCCGAAAATAAGACCTCCCCCAAAAATAAGCCCTAGCAGGATTTCTATGCATTTGTTATATATAAGCCCTACCCTGATAATAAGACCTAGTGATGGATGTGGCTATGGTTGTGTGCAGGGCTGACATTCAAGCATATTATACTTAATAAAAGTAAGACATCCCCTGAAAATAAGCCCTAGTGTGTCTTCTTGAGAAAAAATAAATATAAGACAGTGTCTTATTTTCGGGGAAACACGGTACTGCAACTGCTTCTACTTCATAGTTGCCCATATGGAGATCCCCAACAGGATGAAGTGTGTTTTATGATTTTATGGTCTTCATTCATTTTCTTGCTTAGAATTATGACTCTTTCAGCCACCTTTGAACTGAACAACTGTTGAAATAGGAAGCTACTTAAATAGGCTGTCCTGTATTTGCCTTTCAGAGGATCATCATCTACAGAACCAACGTAGTCGGATATACTGTATTGCTCTTCTCATCAGGAGTGCAGAGGGGACAAAGTCAAATATAAATGGTGAGCCCACCTCCAGGGCCTGAGAGCATTTCATAGACACGGTGAAAGCATAATGTAGTTTGAAGGCAATGTCTTCCCTCATTTTCATCATCTGCTACCCTGACTTTGTTGCGTGAAGTTGCCTGCGGTAAAGCTATGGTAAATGAAGTAAATACCATTTTGCTGCCTTTTACTGCCCCTTTCCACACCATTAAATGTGTAACGTAAGATAGTGATCTATTACATCAGCAGTGCCTGTAGTTGGGTGTAGGGGAAAGGAAGATGTGATGCTTCTCAGAACAAGATACATAACTAACATTGTGACCAAATTTCTTAGATGTAGCTAGAGCTGGCCATTTTGCGTGCTTCTTTTGATTTCTTAGTACATTAACAATTCTGGTAACTTTAAGGAGAACATGATAATAATTTGGCCCCTCAAAGTGCAGGTTTTTGTGGAATCCATAAACATTGTCAGTTGACACATACTGTTTGGAGCAGTATGGCAATGCAGCCAACAACTTCTGGAGGTGGTGAGCACTCCAACGCAGGAGGCATTTACAAGAAAACTAGAGAGAGATACCTGTTAGTTTACTTTGATTTGGATTCCTGCCCTGAGCAGGGGAATGGACTCAATAGGGCCCTTCCAACTCTGTGGTTCTATGATTCTATAAACCTCTAGTGAGGCTGGATAATTTGGACCAGAGTCTGGATACAAAGCTGAGGCGGTCTCTTTCGATTTTGTTTATTAATATTGGTTTGTTTTTATTAACAGTGACTTATCCATTTTTCTGAGACACCAACTTGCAAGATAATAAAAAGATGATGAGTGGTATAACAGAGGTATGTTATATCTGCAGACTTGTATGTTTATAAGCAGTTGCAAATATAAAGCTTCCCTGTGTTACATTTACTAAAGTCACTTCTGTTAATAGTCTTGCTTTTGAACACAATATTGAGGATTTGCTATGTTTGATGTTAGTTTACTTTGAAGGTTTTTTTTAATGGATTTGCAGATGAATACACTTGCATGTATGTTTGCACTAGCTCATGTTAGTAAGCTGTAGCCTAAAAGGGAAAAATGTACCTGCTTATACAGTGTTCATGATATGGATAAATGCAAAGTTAGCAGAATTCCTTAAAACCTGTGTTCCAATGTATACATCTAGGAAAATTAAAATTATGGATTGATGCATGTGATGTTGTCTCATGATTTTCTGAATAGGCAAGTTCTTAAGAGCAAATACAGTTTTATTGTGTCTGCGTATATTTTGTATGTGGGCTGTACGTATATATGCTAATTTCAGTACTTTTATTTCTAGACAAGTGTGAAAATACCCTTTGGAAGCAAATATCTGGATGCTGTTTTCTCCCTCCCTGGCACAATATTACCGTACGCTGTGATTCTTACTCATGGAGCATCTGGTGATATGAATTTCCCTCACCTTGTGTCTTTGGCAAACTATTTGGTATCTCATGGACTACTGTGCCTACGCTTTACTTGCAAAAGCCTTAACATCATCCACAGGGCTAAAGCTTATAAGGCAGTTGTGGTATGTAAGATGAAGTTTGCTTTTTAGTTGAAGTATAAAGCACTATCACTCATTCTTGATAGACCATCTGAAGTGGTTTAGAAGTATATGAACCCATTGATACCTAGACATTATATATATGTTCATTTGAATCCAGGCAAATAGATTGACTCTTCTCTTCTACAAAATAGTTAAACTGGAATCATTTTCTGTTAAGTGTAACAAATCCCTCCTAACTTATTGCTTGGGTTAAAATATCTGTCTAAACAGGTTATGTGCTTAACTTACACCCAAAGATGATACATATGAGTTATTTGTTTGGTTACCGATGATTTACAAAATACCATTTCAGTTTTTGTCCTTAAAATAAATGAATTGCAAAATTCTTTTTAAAGGAATATTTAAGATCATCAAGTGACTACAGGCTTTCTGGCATTTTTCTTGGAGGTAAGTAAAAATCATGCTGCTTTATGAATAAATAAAACATAAAATTATACAGTTCTCTGCTGGAACCCATTAAAAGTGAGAAATATGGTCTTCTAAGATGCAAATTTAAGCTACTGCTGCTAAATGCTAAAAAGTAATGCACACATTTGTCCACACCTTAAGCATCTAAAGAGCACAGTCAACCTGTGTTTGAGTCAAACCTGTATTTGTAAAACTGTAATATTTGTTGTAATCTAGTCAATATAATATAGTGATGCATGTCTAAAATGTGTGACCTCCTGTTCTTCAAGCAGAATATGTCAAGAAAGACCTGGTTTCTTCATCCTTGATTTCTATTGGCCTAGGTCGTTCAATGGGCTCACGTGCTGCTGCCTCCGTGACCCGTCAAGCTGACCAGGATAATGACAGCTTCGTTCAAGGTCTGATATGCCTGTCTTACCCATTGCATCGACCAAAGGTTCAGACTAGGCTCCGAGATGAAGATTTGCTATTGATTAAGTCCCCCGTGCTCTTTGTGTCTGGGACGACAGATGAGATGTGTGACCAAGTAAGTTCCTAGATATGTCGGGATGCAGAGAAAAGACCAGCCTTACTTGAGTGGGAAGAAACTGTGAGAGAATTCCATGCTTTCATACACTGTTGACAGGAGTTTCAGGCAAGGAACTTGCCTACAGGTTGCCACCTTCAGATAAATAACATCAGGCTTTAATTACTTATCCGATGTTTCCGCCTCACCCTCCTATACCTACTTATTAGGCAAAATCGTGTTCAGTAACTTTGTACCAGGCAGAATTCAGATTGGATGCTGGATATATTTTACTTAAATGAATTAAGTGGCTAGAGATGGGCATTTCATTTCAGAAGGGGACTGGTTCCGAAATGAAACATGCCAGCACAGCTGACACTCGGAACCCAATCCCAGCCTCCGGAACAAAATCAACCACTGTCTTACTTTGCTGTAGTTTGTGTGGGGCGAAATTCCAACCAGGAGGCAGCGTCTGATGTGTGATCTTTCCCTCTCCCTGGCACTGGCCAGTCAGACAGGGAGGCGGGATGATGCATGTTATTGCACAGCTTCCGTTTGGTCAGAGCCAGGGAGGCAGAAAGATGATGCATCGGAAGCTGGTTCCTGGTTGGAATTACGTTCAGCTCGAGCTACAACAAGGTAAGATGGTGGTTGATTTTGTTCCGAAGGCTGGGACTGGGTTCTGAGTGCCAGCTGTGCTGGCATGTTTCGTTTTGGAACCAGTCCCCTTCTGAAATGAAATGCCCATCTATAAAAACTACCTTTCCCTTTGTATTAGGTTATGAGGCTCTTATGTTCTCTTTTACCTGGGAAAACTTTTGGAAGCCTTTTGACACGAGGTACCTAGATGTCGGAAATTTTAAAAGTCAAACATTCATGCTGGAGCTCTTGTAGCAATCCAAATCCTGCCAGTGGGAATCTAGAAGTGATTTTCGATTTTTAAAAGATTCTCATCCTGGGCTTCCTGAATGCCCCTCAAGTCAAAAGGGAGTCTTTGGGAGCTTCAGGATGCAACATGAGGTTGTGTCTGTTACATTAAATGTTTCTGAGATGAGTTCCGCCAGGGCAGAATAATAGGTTTTTGCCTATTACTTATCACTGACTCATCTTTTGCATTAAAAAACTCAACTTTAAAAAAATATTGATTGATTTGCTTCTCAGTCTTTTGGCTAACGCACACACACATCAGATATATTCAGTTGAGTTATATCCTGCTTTCCTTTGTGGTATTTGAAATGCTGTGGTGTTCGAAATGCACAAGTGTTCTTTGAGATTGATTACACCAGTAGTGCCCAAAATTCGGCCCTCTAGATGTTTTGGACTGCAACTCCCAGAATTCCAAGCCTGTATTGCCAATGACAAAGGGCTGTGGAAGTTGCAGTCCAAAACATCCGGATTACACTGAAAGAGAGTGACAAATCTTATCTGTTACATAGTATATCTGACTAGAGAAATCCTGTTGTCATAAAGTTAAACTGTGTAAACCGGGTTCAGCACTGGAAATAATTATTTTAAACACATTAATTATTTAAATGGAATGCTTGCTCTCTCCCTGCCTTTCAGGTTCCAGGTCCTCCCTTTGCCCTGGAGAAGACTTTGGGAGCTCTTACGTGCTGTCACATCACCCCAATTTGTGGGTGGTAGAGGAGCCCTTAATAGTCAAAACTTGCTGCTGAATTGCTGCCAGTGGTCCTGGACCCATTGGCATTAATCCAGCCATAATTCTTGACTATTAAAGATCTGATTTATGCTGTAGTAATTTTACACAACATGATTTTGCCTGCTGTCTTCAATCTTGCGAGTATTTCAGCTCTTGTTACTGTGCTTCCATCTCCTAGCATACCTGTTATATCCAGTGATGATCTAGAACTACGAGGAACCAGCACAGATAAGGAACTCCTGATCTCATGTCACTTTTTTTTTGAGGCAGACCTCCTTTGAGAAACTATTCGGAAAAGTATTCAGTACATAAATGCATCTGGATTATTTTCACAAAGACTATTTCCCATGTAACAGTTAAGACATTCAAGTAGAGATGGGCACGAAATGAACAATTTTCCGTTTCCGTTTCCGTTTTTTCATTTTGTTACGTAATGAAACGACAAACGAATTTTGTCTCTAAAATGAAACGAAACTAACAGAAACACCGGAAATTTTGTCGTGCGTTTCGTTTCCGTTACTGCAATAGGAGTGAATTGCTTAAAATCCTAAAAAAATCACAAAAAATTGAAATAAATGGTAACGAAATGGTAACGAAACGAACAGAAACGGAAACAATTTTTTTGCAAAAATTCGCGAAAAACAAACGAAATGAAACGTACCCTCCAAACGACAAACGAAATGCCATTTTTTTGATTCGTGCCCATATCTACATTCATGATTTAAGTCATTTTTCTGTGTCTAGTTCACCAGATCACCAGAAGCCCCAGGAATCTGCTAGGAGTAGGAATGACTGTTCCCGTTGGAACAGAATTCTTGATGGATTGAAAAGGTGCCTCTGCTCTTTTTCCCTTTGTTGTAACAGCGGCTCTTGGAAGATGTTGCGGGTAAAATGGAAGGGCCTAAGAAGATTCACTGGATAGAAAAGGCAAACCACGGCATGGTGGTGAAAGGACGAGCAACAGATGACATCTTGCTGGAAATAAATATGCAGGTTTTGTCTTGGATCAAAGAAATCATTGGGTAAGAATATTGCTTGCCAACTACTGCAAAACACTTGTGCTTTGTGTATGACTGAAACACCTGTGCTTTGTATATGACTGATGAGTAACAACTTGTTACATCAACCCAAGAGCAGCACACCTACAAGCAAAACAGGGGGTGTCCTTTTATCACCCCATGTCGCAAGATTTTTTTGTCCTGGATACTTTTTAAAAATCTTGTTAGTGACCACTGGAAGAAATGGAGTTTTCTGTGTTTTAGTAACCCCTTTCCAATGCCATGTTTCATATTTTCTTCATGTAGAGTAGCATCTTTTAAAAATAAAATTCAATTAAAGTGAATTTAAGCCAATTTTCTGCTGTGTTGCCTTTCTTACAACATCTGTTGTGTGTGAAAAATGGCTTGGAAAATGGAGCCCTTCTTTGGTGTAGCATTTTAGTTTCTCAAGTGGCTACGCAAGCAGTCACGGCCGTGAGGATTCCGTGGACAGCCATGCATGAGCACGAGAATCAAGGAGTCAGTGTCTTGACAGTAACTGTCAGTAAAACATGGAGAGTTATTTGTCTTAACTTTTCTTAACTGTGTGTTAAGAGGTGTTTGAAATTAAATCTCCATCAGTGGGTTTATCTAAATTTAGGGGCCAGGATGCTTTTCACTTAAACCACTTGTGCACCATGATCAGGTCAAGTGGAGAAGAGGCGTTCAAGACCTCACTGTGCATTATGCACATGGATGGTCTCCACTTGCTCACTGGGAAGCAAGGAGATCCCCTGTTGCAATGCTGGGGGAGTGCCAGTATTGCTGTCATGGAACAGGATCTTGCCCAGACAATAATGTCTGAGAGACGAATTGTGTGCTTAATAACTGTTTTGATTTTAAAAATGCACTTCACATGTGCAAATTTTTTTACAATTTCAAATAATCAAGTATTTTACATTGGCATCTAGGAAATAGGAATGGAAATCGCTTTTGCTGTTAGCGAGTTTCTCTGCTCTTCATGATATAAGTTCTGTTTTGTTATGGATTCCTGCCTTCATTTTTGTTCGGATAGGCGCGATCAGATGGCGGTATTGGATCAGGCTGAAAAGAAACACTTTGCTGTGTGTGCTCTTTAAAGTGACCTTTTCAAGCAGTCCTCTTGAGGACATGTGCTCCAACCCTGATCGCTCCAGCCCAAGTACATAAAAGCATAGCCCTTCTGTTGGACCCAGGAAATGTGGACTGGATATGTAGCAGAGCTTCGTGTTCATCAATTCATCAATGTCATCTGGTCACTGGAAAAGACAGCAAACCAAACTGCTCTAGGCAATCCAAAAAATAAGTTACATCACACCCGGTTCCACCCTAGATCACTCTTCTTCTGTTATCGTTTTCTCTGAAAAATTTACAAGTACAAATAAAAATAATTTCATCACCTATAACCAGACTGGAATGAAACATACTTGAAACACCCTAGTACAGGCATGTCCAAACTTTGGCCTTCCTGATGTTTTGGACCACAACTCCCAGAATTCTAAGCTTAGATTGCCAATGGCAAAGGACTGTGGGAGTTGCAGTCTAAAACATCTGGAGGGCCGAAGTTTGGACATGCCTGCCCTAGTATCATACATTTCCCTTTATAAGTTTCCTCCAGATGAAGGCTGAAATAACGTTTGAAAGCATTTATTGGCTGGAAGCCTGTTGGCAGAGCTATGCAGTCATTAGGCTAGTGAGATGATTGGCCATAGACATGGATCTTGAATTTAAGCCTTTGAGAGTTCTTGGAAAGGGTGGTTCATTATCCAAAATGCCTACGACCACCAGCGGTGGGTTTTTGGATATGAAACGTTTCTCTCACCATCCCAAATCTCCAAAAGGCTTACTTGGGTCAGGGTTGGGTAAAAAAAGTAACGTTAAAGAGTAACATCTATGGTTGGTGATGTTGCCAGTCTTTACATCTGCAGATTTGTGCAAGAGGACTATAGCCAAAGCATATTCCCATAAATAAAAGCAAAGTTAGCAGTAGAGTTGTGTTTTTCGCAGGCAGAGTGCAAGACTCATGTCCATTCTCAGTAAAACGTAACCTACAACAGTACATTCCCTGGACAAGGAAAAACTTAGAAGAGGTAGAAAGAAAAGATTGACAAGCTGGGAAGGAGGGAGAAATGCAAATGTGAATGTTTAGCAAAACATTGTTCTTGGTGCAAAAAGTTGGTGTTGCAGCATGCCTAGAGAAAGCCGATGTGTTAGGAGGATCTGAGCTTTTATCTGCAGTGCTTCATTTCGGTCTCAGAGTGGGTGGGATACTACCATATTTTTCCATCTATAAGATGCTGCCATATATTAAACACCCCCACACTTTTAAGATCCCAGATTAATGATATTAATAAATCCTCCTTGAGTTCTCCTCCACCCCACGCTGTTTCCTTTCCTTTCTGTGTTCTGAAGACTCCCCTCTGCTTTGTTCTTGCAGGATTGGATCATTTTCATTGTGGAAAAACACTTCATAGGCTGTCCCACCCCCAAGCCTTTCCCCACTGCAGAGGCTCCAGTCCTTGCAAAAAAAAAAAGTGGAGAGGAGTCTTCAGGACATGGAAAGAAAAGGAAAAAGCAAGGGCAGTTTGGGTTCTCATCCACCCCACCCCCACCCCTCGGGAAAGGCTTGCTTCCTTATATACAACACCCCTTAATTTTTAGGGCTATGATTTTAGGGGAAAAATAACATCCTATACATGGAAAATACAGTAAGTAGTTTTGCTGATGCCAGAATAGGGAAAAACAGCTACGTAGAGGCAGATCTGCACAAAGAAAAATGCAGTAAATGTTTGCATCAAAACAACTCTGTGGAAATCAAATTATCAAGGATCCTCTCCAAAGCTTAGAATGTATACTTTGAATATACACTCCTTTTCACATGAAGAGAAACAAAGAGGATGCTACTAGCCCTCTCAGTGTTTCAGTGGTACTTGATAGCTGCTTGGCCACAATCTGTTTTAGAAGGGCTCTCTTTGAACAGCTGCTGCAAACAAAAGAACCCATGGGGAAAATGCAGAATTAAGCAGGCTTATAATAAACCCTGTTAACTAGCTTGCATGAAAAGAGCTGGCACCGTTTAATCGTACAGTGGCCAATTACTTGGAGCAGTTATTTATTTGAAAGGCTCCCAGCTAGATTTTTTGCTCTCTGCTAGCTCCAGCAAATGTTATAGTAGGTTATTAAGAGTCTCAAGTACTGATTCCCATGCTTCTTCCTCTTAGTTTCCTTTACAGATTAGTGGACTAGTTTATGGGACTAACCCATCAGTAGCAACCTGCTTTGGTGTACTTGTAAAGTAAGTGGTTGATATGCTTGCCTTTCACCTCTTGAGCTGAGCAATTGACTGTCACACACACACACACACACACACACACACACACACACACACCACAATTTGGATGGACAGAGGGCCATAGGAGGAGGAGGAAGAGGAGGATGCTTCAAGTCCAGTGTTTTTCAGCTTCTTCTAACATCACCTTGCAATAAGTACCACCAGTTCAAAATCCATTGCTCCCATGGTTCCCATTCATCCTACTTGTGGCAGCAGATGTTGTTGGACTACAACTCTTAGAATTCCTGGCTATTGGGACATTTAACAGGGTTTAGCCGTCGAAGGCAAAAACCACTTAAGAGGCCCTTCTTTCCTTGCTGCTCTCACTTGACTAAACAGTGATCTGAGATATTGGAGGTAGCTTCCCTTCAAAAAGAAATCAGACTTGCATTACACTCTTGGTTGCCTGAGTCCAGGAAAAGCGGCAAGCAAAACTTCAGAGTTTACATGGAAATTATCATTGATTTCAGCGGCATCTATTTTTGTATAGTTTCTGAATGGACCAAGTACTAGGGACAATGGCCTCGCCCGGCCCCAGATCTATTAATTTGGATCAAATAACAGAGCAAATTAAGCTTGTTAATTTATAAAGAACTCTGGGAGTTACAAGACTGCCATATGTGTCTTCTTTTCCTTTTAACTTGGAGAGAAATATTTAATAACTTGAGCAGTGCTATGAATATCTGAATGTAGGACCATCCTCACGATCTTGTTCCCCTTGTCCCTGGGGTTTACATTTTTAAGCATAACACCCACTGTGTCATTTTTTTTTAATTTCTGGTGTTAGGAAGGGCATAGATCAGTGTTGGCTAACCAGTGGCACGGGTGCCAAAGGTGGCACTCGGAGCCCTTTTTGTGGGCACCCAACATCGCCCCTTCATAGCCACCTGTATTCAGGTTAAATGGCTGTATTGGCACTTAGCGAAAAATTAGTGGGTTTTGAATTGCAGTTTGGGCACTTAATCTCTAAAAGGTTCACCATCACTGGCATAGATTATACAAGAGCCTGAGCACTGTGTGTTCTCTCCAAATTATATTATTAATTATACAGTGGCATGGATATTTGTGAAAACATGAATACAGATACAAATCAGTTAGGAGAAGTAGCAAGCTGGGATTCTTGGTTGTTCCGTGATGAAGCATAAAGTTCCTATTTAAATAAAAATGCCCACAAGTTTATGGAAAGAATATTTATTTTTTTAAAAAAATTATAAAACAATGTTATAATAATACTGCACAAGAGAAAGCATTCAGTCTACTGCACTCGTGTTTTTATCATCTTCTGGTGACAAATGAATTCAAGTGAGGCAACAATTTCCAGTCACGGTTATCTTTCTTCCTGTTAAAGTTCCTCTTTGACCTGTAAATGAGAAAATAAAAATACAGCTCTTTTCAGCTTTCGTTACTGAGGTGAGCTTCAGCAAATCACTAATAGTATTCTAGCAGGCTATTCTGTGATGGAAAACCCCTTGCTATATACATTCTTATAAGTTTGGCACAGTGGTGAACAGTAAGATCTTAAATAGGGCCCTGGTGGCCAGTCACATCCTGTTCTGAAAAAGACTTTGTTTCAATTGGGCCTAGCAAAGCTGAAATTACACAGCCCTGGCAAATCACTTCTGGGATTGTGAACTGCCATTTTGTAGGCTGGTGTCCCCCCCCCCCGCAGGACGTTGCTTAGGCAACATGGGTAGGAAATGAAAATGTCTCCCAGACGTTGCCCTCAGTGATGGCCTGGATATCTACTGTCAGAAGGCAGGCCTAACTAGGGCTACAGTGATTCCTTCTGAATGTATGATGTATGGAAGACCTTTTGGAAATGGCAGTTTTAAAAGGAAACTCCATATGGAGTAGTCATTCCCATCATTCTACCCCATCCTCAGCACGACCAAGACAGGAAACACATTTGCAGATAGCCTGCAGTAAGCTTTTTACTGAGGGTTATCTGCAACGAGGAGCAAAACTGCCTGAACCATATGTCCTGTTTTAATGCAATTCCTCGCATGAAGACAGCATAAGTAGTTCCAACCACTGACTGGTCAGTGCTGGGAGGCGTCTGTTTACACTCAGCATGCGAAAATGCAGCAAGGTCTAAAATTTGTGTGGGCAGTTATGGTATATGCTGAAATCTCAGAAGCCAGAAGAAAATGACCAGCAGAGACAGGCAGCAGCACAAAGCTTCCGTGTCCCATGACTGCCAAGATTAGAATAAACTATGCAAAATAAGGGGCATTGCTTGGGTTGCTGAAACAATTCCTTTACACAGAAATTTCCAAGCACACTAGTTCCCATCTATCTCTTTATAGGCTTTGAGACACCTAGCTATGGTTTCACTGTGTCTTGACCTGCAACTCAGGGATGGATGGATGGATGGATGGATGGATGGATGGATGGATGGATGGA
>JAHTLZ010000348.1:23431759-23454522 GCA_023846285.1 Phrynocephalus versicolor
GGATGGATGGATGGATGGATGGATGGATGGATGGATGGATGGATGGATGGATTGGTTATACCACCCATCTGGCTGAGGGCGGCTCTGGTGGTTTACCACAATCATAGCAATGACATAATTAAAATACCTATCTGACAGAACAGGAAAATAAAAAATAAAACAGAAATAAGCAAGAGAATCAAAAGCATTAAAATACATTTACATAAACATTTACAATAGTAGGCTTGTTGAAATTAAGACGATGCTCAACTGAATCTGCAGGTATAACATTTTGGGCTGCCTACTTGAAAAACGGAGTTTTGAATGACTTTTGAAATAGCAGCAGCAAAGGGTCTAGACAAATTGCAAGAGGGAATTCAATCCACTGCTGAAGAGCAACTGCCGGAAGGCCTGGTTTCTTGTCTTCTTCCTCCTGGCCTCGCTCAGGGATACCCTCCTCAGCCAGCCTGCTTGGGATGTTTGTGGAAGACAGGCAGATCCAGCTGGGCGCAGGCCTTCTGCCAGGTACTGAGTTCCCAAACCACGCAGGGCTTTATAGCCTAGTACAGCTATGACCAAAGTCTGGCCTGGGGGCCGAATCCGGCCCGTCAGGCCATTTTGATTGGCCCGTGACTGGCTAGCCCACCCCCTTCCTTCGCCCTCCTGATGAAAATCTCCCACTGCTGTGCTCCTTGTCCGGGGATTTGCGAAGAAGGGGTGGGGGCGGCGCAGAGGGATCAGTGGAGCTGTGTTGTTGGACATCACCGAGCCCGGACCCCGCCCGCCAGTGTTGGCTCAGTAGGCTTGGAAGGGTGGCTAGTCTTCCGAGGGAGCCGCAAGGCCAAAGGGGGTGGGGAAGCAATGGTGGCTGAGGAAGAGTGGGTGTCACATTCCCATCCTGAGGAGTGTGTGCCTCTTGCTGCCTGTCTTGCTTCTCTCATCCTGCCTCTGCCCTCCAGAGACATGCTAATGCTTCCTGCTATGATTCTTGTTTTGTAGTATTCTTTTTTATTTTACTTTGAGTAGTTTGCAGTTTCATACTGCAATGGATTCTAGTAAACTCCTCTATTCTTAATTTTTTTTAAGAGTGAGAGGGAGGGGCACAGTGGGTGGGGCTTGCAAGGGGTCAGTGGGTGGGACTTGCAGTGGGCGGCAGGGTTGGGGAGCAGCCACCCTCCCCCCACATTCTCAGCCACCAACTCTGGCCCTTCTTACAAAAAGTTTGGACACCCCTGGGCTAGTAGAACCATCACAAAGTTGGTATTCAAACAAACAGGTCACTAGGGTAAGATGACCAGAAGTGAGGTGATACGTTGGTATTTTTTCACCCTGCTCAGTCACCTGGTTGCCATATCCTGGGCCTATTGAAATTTCTCTGACAGCCTCATGGGCAGCCCCATGTAGACAGAGTTGCAGCAGTCTAATCTTGAGACTACCAGTGTGTGGGGCCAGCCTAGTGAATGAGGGACCTGGTGTAAAGGCAGGGATGCAGCTGGGCAATCGGTCTAAGAGGAAAATAGGCAGACCCGACCACAGATGCTATGTGAGTGTCCACAGACAGTGTTGGGTCCCGTAGGACATCCAAGCTGGGAACCTCGCTCTTTGCAGAGAGAGTAGCAACCCCAAAGGAAAAGGAGGCACCCAGTCCACAGGTGGGTTTCAGCTGGAGCACCCACCGAAACGACTTCTGTCTTGTTTGGGTTTCATTCGGATTTTTATCTGGCTGAATGACTTGGCAGGAGGTAGCCCACTTTGAGGTATTTGTAGTGTGTGGTTTTTTTAATTATTACAATGGCACTCAGAAAATCTTTCCCTTTCCCTTCTAAATATATGGACAAGAAGCAAGACATTTCAACATGGCACAAATAACGAGAGAAGTTATTCGGCAAGTTAGAACCCATCCGTGTGAAGTGTACATTGCTCCCGCTACGCAATAGAGCAGGATTCTCGCCGGTTCCTGACATGTCATCTTGCACATACTGCACCTTTCTTCGGTCGCAGCTACAGGGGAAGAGGTCATCCTCAGGCTGTTCCACTTTCTCCATACCATCTCTCACTTTCGGGTCGCCCACTTGTCGCCTGGCATATTCCTAATTAAAAATCAAACCAAATCAAAAGGTGCTTTTATCTGGCTCACTCAGCTGGGGACAAGTCTCGTGACAAATCTGCAGCCCGCAAACTGGCCCCTCGCTCCAAGAACCCGCCTGGAGAACATGAGATTTGGTATCATAAGGACTGTAAGCTGACACGGGACGCATCTGGTGACTTGCTGAAATATCAATATCTCCGCGTTAATGCACACACATTTTCAGCTGTGTTTTGGGAGGGGCTTTCTACAGCTAGCTTCCTTTGATGTTTGCTGCTTTGAAGAACATGCCTGGCTGCCTTCGAACAGGAGCTGGAGAAGCTGGGAAGGCAACACAGCTGATTTTTAGGTCACTTGTTTCCCACTGCCCTTTCTTGCTCATCTTGATTCTTAAACCACCACAAGGAATAGGTTTGTCGAGACCGCTCGGGGATTTCGTTAGCAGGAAATACTGTGTTATGTTGTCACAAAATCATTCCTACATGTCACAGAAGCCAGAACTGGCCAACGTGAAGCCCTCCTTATATATTAGGAAGGAATCAAAATTAATACAGCTAGTGACTAATTTCAATGCTATCCTGATCCTTATTTACAGAGTGGCACAATAAGCATCATTATGGCAGGTATTTGTAGAGGAGCCTGCCATCTCATAAAGCCGGGGTGGTTGGTTGGGGGAATCAAACAAGTAAGCTATCATAAATCTCTTGGAAGAAACTAAGGATATTGAACGAACAAACAGCTAGTATCTTCTTGCAGTGCAATGGTAGAGGGCCACTAATTAAAAATTTTCTTTTTCCATTTTCGGGGTGCATGTGAATTCATTGTACTCATGTATTCATTGTATTCATGTTTACCATTTAATAAAAATATTGGAAGGGAATAGACTGTGACACAGTCTATTCCCTTCCAATATTTTTTATTAAGTGGTAAACATCCGCTTGCAAAACTTCACCAGTGCAGCAGGGAGAACTTCATGACAGAGCTGTATTTATTTATTTATGTATTTATTTATTAATCTTGTATCCCGCCCATCTTCCCACTGGGAACTCTGGACGGCTTACAACAATAAAACAGGTAATAAAAACACTAAACAGAAAGGCAAACCCAAGCATTCTTAATGTGGGGGGACAAGATGGCGGCAAGACCCATGCAATGTAAAGCAAGGGAGGGAGGAAAGAAAGAAAAAAACTAACTGGAAAGGTCGCCAAACGGCTCCCTGAAGAGGTGGGTCTTCAAGGCCTTCTTGAAGGCGGCCAGACTCTGTCAGGCGCAGCTCACTGGGGAGATGATTCCAAAGCGTGGGGCCCACCACAGAGAAGGCGCGGTCTCGCATACGTGATTTCCGCGCCTCTCTGGGTGTGGCCACCCTCAGTGAGCACGCCTGCGCCAGTCTCGTGGGTCTGGACCCGGTTGACCTTTGAGAGATACGCTCCGCCAGAACTGTAGAACTTCATGACAGTTACAGCTGTTCGGCAGTGGAGTATGCTGCCACGGAGGGTGGTGGAGTCTCCTTCTCTGGTGGAGGTTTTTAAGCAGAGGCTGGATGGCCGCCTGTCGGAAATACTGTGATGGCAGTTCTGGCATGGCAGGGGGTTGGACTAGATGGCCCTTGAGGTCTCTTCTAACTCTATGATCCTATGATTCTCTGTTTCTCTCTGCCAGTGAATGTGACAGGAACAGCTTCGACCAGCAGAGTGCATAGTTTGCTCTCACTGCAATAATACTGGAAACTGCTTGGGTTTATTTTTGTTTTATGAGAGGACGACATTCACTTACAGAGGGAAATTAACACCACCACCACCACCACCATCATTGAAGGGACAGCCACCTATTTGAGGCTAACAGGCCCTTTTAATTTCCCCTAGCTGGTAGGTACAGAAGCTGTCCACATGGGCCCACAGGTGCTGCGCTGTACTATCACCCTCTTCTCTGGCTGGTGGAGCCACTCACCAGTCACAGCACGTCGCGGGGGTACGAAGCTGTCATCAGAACAAAGCACTCCTCTCTACTCGCAAAGTTGACCATATCTCCACCATTAAATTCATTTTGGTTTCTGATTTTTCTCCCAGCAAAGCTTTTCTTAGTTTCTCTGGAGAGTTATAGCTCAAACCAAAACATATGTGGAAAGAATACCTTCAGCAATATGAAACTGAGAACCTTAGTTGCTGTGTTGGGTTAACCGGGATGTGAAATATGTATAGGTGGTAGAGTATATCCATTCACCTGAGAGAGGTGGGCCTTTTGTTATAGTAAGATATTACAAGCCAGCTGCCCATCTTACACACCGTGCCTTGCTCTGAGGTGAACATTTGTGCCTGGTCTTCTTTCCAGATGCCTCAGAATGAGGAGTCAGGCAAGCAGTGCCACACCAACAAGACTCTCTGGATCACCAGCCCACTATAGTATGTTTGTACACAAAGGAAAGCAGTTCTCCCAGGAGTGAGAAGGCATCGCTGTTGGCTACCCTGTCTACTTGGCTACCCGAAGTAAGGGGTTGACCTTCCCTCGTGGAAAGGCTGGTCTTGGATATGGGTCAAAGACTTACTCTATCTCTACTGAAGCTATCTTCATTACTGGGCTGGGGCACCTCCCTTATAAGGAAAGGCTAAAACATTTGGGGCTCTTTAGTCTGGAAAAAAGGTGCCTGAGGGGGGATATCATTAAGACATACAAAATAATGCAGGGCATGAGTAAAGTGGATAGAGGGAAGTTCTTCTCCCTCTCACAAAATACCAGAACTAGGGGACATACACTCAAATTGTGGGCTGGGAGAGTAAGAACAGACAAAAGAAAATATTTTTTCACCCAGCGCGTTGTTAGTCTGTGGAACTCCCTGCCACAGGATGTGGTGATGGCATCTGGCCTGGATGCCTTCAAAAGGGGATTGGCCAGATTCCTGGAGGAAAAGTCCATCACAGGTTACAAAACATGAGGGAGATGTGTAATCTCCAGGCTTGGAACTGGGGTACTTCAAGGGCCAGATGCAGGGGAGTGCTATCAGGAGACAGATGTCTAGTCTCATGCGCTCCCAAATGCATCTGGTGGGGCCACTGTGAGATACACTGTGAGATACAGGAAGCTGGACTAGATGGGCCTTTGGCCTGATCCAGCATGGCTCTTCTTATGTTCTTATGTTATCCTGCGTAGTTCTCTGAGAAGATTCTCAGTCATCCAGGTGAGGTTGTCCAAAGTTGAGTCATGGCAACTGGACTTTTTCTAAAAGAAGTCCAGTTGCCATGGTTCAGCTTCTGAAGATCCTGGATATTTGTTTTCCCTAACTTCTTTAGCAAAGCTGTTGGAAGAACAGAATGGATATCAATAATTGTCACTTTTCCATTCATTTCAACAGGATGCATGTACGGGATTTTTTTTAAAGTGGTAAATTGGATACTGAGAGATGAAACACCACAGACCTATAAAACAGTAAATGTTAAGAAGGTTTTCTTAGAGCTGCTAGGATCCACAGTGTCCCTATCATCACAAAGAGATAAAATTTCATACAGGTTAGTAAAAAGAAACTGACCTGGAAAAGTTTGAAGTAATAACAGAATATATGGTCTCCCATCAGGTTATTCCTTGCAAATTCCTGCCCTGCTTTTGCAATGTTTTTTGCCTGCCATGGAGGGGATAAAAACAGCAGGATTAAGATCTTGAACTTGCACGCATTTCAAAACAAATGGCAAATTCCAATTATCATGTGCTTGCAGCAAAAACAAACCGAATGAATCAATTGTCTTATGTATGAGGATTACAATTTTTTTTTTGAAATGAGTGGATTTTGGAATCTTTTTCAGACCCACTGAAAATTCCAGGGTTTTTTTAAGTTTAGGATTAGAAAAATGGTTACAGATGTACTTCTGTATTTCCTTCCGCCCATCACCTGACTATTTTTTATGGGGAAAAAATTCCTTGTCTCCAACAGCATATGGACTTTATTACATGTGATCTTTAAGTACATCTAACACACTTCTCCTGAAGATCCAGACAAGAGTCTGTCATTGCCTACTGGACATGCCTAATACATAAATGCAATTATTTCTCTTGTCTTACTGGGCATGTTGCGAATGCCATAGCACCCAATTCGGCTGTGGGCAGTTTCTCAATCGGACCTTTAGTTTAAGGCATAGGAAAGAATTTTAAAAAACGAAATAAATTGTCCAATGCATTTCCACTGTTCTTTCTAATGGAAGCTAAATGAACAAACAAAAATACTTTCATTCACCCCTCCATTATTTAATTGGCCAATATCCTGAAGTGTCTCTTCTAAGTGACTTCAAGATATCGCCAAATCAAAAATTAGCGTCTTTTGGTTCATTCCTAGTGATCACATGTGCTGGAAATATACCAAAAGAGAGCAATCGTACCCATGCCAAGAAAGCAGAATCCACTGACAGGGGCCAGAAAGGTGTGGGAAGGGTCACTCTGGGGTGAGCTGATTTGCTCTAGCAAGGACACCATCTGATAGGAGGGAACCAGCCCATCCCTCTGTGGACTAAATGGTGGACTCAATGTCCTTCCACTCAGCCTTCAAAGAGTTCAAATCCCCACTTAGTTATGAAACTTCCTGGGTGATCTTGGGCCCCTCCCCCTGCCTACTTCATAAGGATGTTGTGAAATTTAATTGCCTTGGGAAAGAGCTACTAGAGGAAAGAAAGGATATAAACATCACATTTAACTTATTTTCTATTGTAAGTTTCCTAACATTCCCAAGAGCCAGCCACTCCCTGTAGAGGCCAACCTGGCATGCATGCTTTCTGGTGCATTATTTTAGTTGTGGCATCCTTTCAGGATTATGACAGATCAAATATATCTTTGTAAATATCCTAGCAACAATTATTTTAACCTTTTCCACATGATTTCGGTTCATCCAGGTCTTCTTGTTTCCCGCTGTATACATTGTCTGGTATACGTTTACAAAAGACCCTAACTCTATTTTTAAGACCTATACAAAGATAAATGATAACATGTCGTGGAATATTTGCAAACCGCGTGTTCTAAAAGGCCATCTTTACCTCTTCGTCGTGGTCTTTTGCCCACTGGAGTTTTTCCAAGAGGTCGCTCAGGTCACTTTTAAATGGAATGTAGTGTTTCCAAGGTTGTAGCTCATTATAAAAGTGCTCATAATAGATGGAATCCTGCTTTAGCACTACGCTGTTTCCTGCCAGCAGATAGGGCAGCCTGTATGCAGCCACTGTGCCATCAATATTAATTTGGTACTTATACTAAAAAACACACAACACATCATTAAGGCACATATCATCCATAGTTCCGGCATGAGCAAAATGTGCTCCCTGACTACAAGTGAAACTCGAAAAATTAGAATATCGTGCAAATGTTCATTTATTTCAGCAAGTCAACTCAAAAGGCGCAACTAATATATGAGATAGACTCATTACATGCAAAGTGAGATATGTCAAGCTTCACTTTGGTATAATTGAGATGATTATGGTGTACAGGTTATGAAAACCCCAAATTCCCAATCTCAGAATATTAGAATAATGTGAAAAGGTTCCCTATTCACAGTAGTGCATCAAGAGCCACCACAAACAGACAGATCCCGGACATGGGCTTCAAACGTCATATTCCTCTTGTCAAGCTGCTCCTGAACAACAAATGTCAGAAGCATCTTACCTGGGCCACAGGAAAAAAAACACTGGTTTGTTACTCAGTGGTCCAAAGTCCTCTTTTCTGATGAGAGCAACTTTTGCATCTCATTAGGAAACCAAGGTCCCAGAATCTGGAGGAAGAATGGAGAGGCACACAATGCACGATGATTTAAGTCCAGTGTGGACTTTCCACAGTCTGTGTTGATTTGGGGAGCCATGTCATCTGCTGGTGTTGGTCCACTGTGCTTCATTAGGTCCAGGGTCAATGCAGCTGTCTACCAGGAGATTTTGGAGCACTTCATGCATCCTTCCACAGATGAGTTATATGGGGATGCTGAGTACATATGCATGCTTAGACTTTCCAGAGGTCTGATATTGTTCTATTTCCAGTTCTTGTGTTACCGACTTCATATAATATTCTAATTTTCTAAGATTGTTAATTTGGGGTTTTCATAAGCTATACATCATAATCATCACAATTATACCAAAGTAAGGCTTGACGTATATTGTTTTGCATGTAATGAGTCTATTTCATATATTAGTTGCACCTTTTGAGTTGACTTGCTGAAATAAATGAACATTTGCACGACATTCTAATTTTTCAAGTTTCACCTGTATTTTACAGCCTCCAGTGTTCTTTTTTTTCTGTCAAGGAAAGGTGAACTGCCAGGTAATGGGACTGGCAATTCACCTTTCAAGAAGGTCACATGGCCCTTCGTATCATTTTAACACCTCTAATATACACATTTTTCAACACTGGGAGTGGAGTACTATCCAACTCTGGTTTTATTTATCTTCTTCCCTCCCCCAGTTTGGTTTTTTCTAACCTTCCTAAACACTGTTATGGAATTCTCCCTACCCCCGGAACCTACAACATATATGGAACCAAGATTTCAGGCTGTCCTTGGGTTGTAGCACACATTATTTGACATTATTTATTAACCTGGATGTGTTATAAGATGCACACTCAGTAGGGGGGCTTAGCCAATCTAGCCTATACAAGAATGATGCTGTAAATATCAAGCCAAATTCCCATGTTGCTAAAGTCCCACAAGAACCAACCAAAGAAAGCCCCCCCCCAAAAAAAAAATTAATAATAATATAAGTGCAATATTACTTTCAGAGTTCATCAGGAGTCACTGATATTCACAACCCATCTTAGCATTATAAATACTGTATAAAAATGTTTCCCATTAGAATTAGAATACTGTACAGGCAATACTTTTTTTATTGTTTCTGTTTCCCCCATAAAAAATAGGGAAAAACTGGGAGGAAAAAAACATCTGAAGATGAGGAAATTCCGCAGTAGATCTGATAAAAGGAACATATTCTACAGAACCTCAAACAAGAACAACATTATGATACTACCTTCAATTTCCCACATAAGGGAAACTAGATAATTACCCACATTTTGAAAAATAAAATGAAAATTTGTTCATCTTTGATGTTAAGAGAGTTAGCTCCGTGACCTGGATAGCTGGGTCAAGTGTGCTCCATACATTTTATCAAATATGTAGGCACTTTTATACATCCTACCTTGAAGAAATCAAAGAAGGAAATATGCTTCACAATGGGGCCGTAGAGACTTTCATCATGCTTGAAGAAGAAGAAGTTTGTGAAGGCGGCATCAATGACCTCCGGGTATTTTCTGCTCATTTTCACAAGTTCAAGCCTCTCTTTACGGCTGTCTCGACCCCTCCATATCGCGGTGCTGTTCTTCTCTTCCCAGGGTGGCCCCGTGTTTGCTTGAACAGACATCATATCCAAACTGACCCTATTGGAAGAAATGGAAACATACATGTGTAGGTATGTGGCAGAAAGGCAGAAGGGATTTTGAGGAAGGAAAACAGTGGGAATCCCGCATAAATAGTCCATGTTTCAGAGAGGGTAGCCATGTTAGTTTTTTCAAGAGTTTCAGGCAAAAATAAAAGAAAAACTAAACTAAACTAAACAAAAGACACAAACATGTGGCACCTTAAAGACTAACTTTCATATCTGAGCCATAAAACTATACCGCTTTGACCCAATCTTCTCACCATTTAATCTTCTCACCATTTCTACTAATTAACTCTCCCTCCTCTTCTCCCCCCCTCCTCCTTCCTCTCCCCTATCCAGCCCCTCAACTCTATATACTACAGCCAATGAATATCTGGACTACAGCCAATTAATATCTGGTATGAAATGTATATCCCATCTCATATTATATTTCACACCTCATTCTGCTGCTATATGTCTGAAGAAGTGGACGTGTCCACAAAATGTTACATTAAAATATAAAAGTTAGTCTTTAAGGTGCCACATGTTTGTGTCTTTTGTTTTGTTTTGTTTTTCTTTGATTTTTGCCTGAAATAAATAATCCAGTGTCCTTTGCTACATATACAGTATATACAGTATTTTAAAAAGACCCAAGGAAAAATAGCAGCCAATGGCATGTGTTCAGTGTGACATCCTCCCCCCTCCACCCCCGTGGAGTTCACCCCTTTGTTAGAACTGGAGCCAAGAGATTACTGCCTGAGAGAAAACAAAAAAGGAAACCCCCTTAATTTCACAAAGAGAAGGTGACCCAAAATGGCAGCAGAATCTTATTTCACAGTGTTGATGGGATGATCTCTTTCACCTTCTCTGAAGGTATCTTTATAACTTTGGGCACTCTCTGAAGAATACACATTGCAACCTTCCCACTGAAGGGTGAGCATGTGGGGGTCTACCTCCGCTGCTCCTTCCATGCTGCTCAGCAATGTCACCGGAAGGAAGTGCCTCATTCTGTCTAATGGTAGGGCTGACTCAGCCCTTTGCCATGTGACCTCTGAGGGTAAGAAGCCACCACAGAATGGGATCTCCTCTTAGAGGACAATAAGAAGGCTTAGATCTTTGGGGGATTTTCTTCAGTTCTGGCAATGCCCTAAGCCTAGGCCCACACGTGGATCTGTCGGGTGGATATGTTGCAGGAAAAGGCTCCCATTCTCTTTTGATTTAAACAAGTGTCACCTTATATACAGGATGGAATAAAGATCGCTAACATCTGCCAGACTAGTCAAGAGTTCCCCTTCCCACATTACTTCAAGGTTTGGGTTGCTCTAGCCCAGTGGTTCTCAACCTGTGACCAGCTCAGCTAGTGATGAAGACTTCTGGGAGTTGTAGTCCAGGAATAGCTGGGGACCCACAGGTTGAGAACCACTGCTCTAGCCTGCACATTCGACTCTTCCCCCACTTCTGTGTGAAGGTCTGTGTTACAATACAATAGATGCAGCAAATCAATGAGCCAACAGAAACACCCAAACCTATAAATTTTGCTGTAGGCATAAGGTTCAGCAGATGACAATTCACTCCTGTATGGTCTGCAAAAGAGCCACATCAAGTAGTATTGGGGCATCACAGAAGAGGAAGGAAGATGTTATAAAATGTCATAGTTATAAGATGGAGGAGTAAGAGAGAGTAGAAATATAACTGTGCAGTGGTTCCAATTTAATTAAATATCTGGTTTTGGGGAAAAGTACAAGTATAGAAACTGAGTGATTTCTAGTGCACTGATGTACACCGATTTATTCAGCTTTATTATTTCCTTCCCATATGAAGAACATGATCTTATCAGCTTATTTCCTCCTTGTTACCCTCCTCTCCCATCCTACTCTCCCGGCTTCCCATTTTCCATGTACTAATAGCGTGCAGTCACTGTTAAGACCATCGGAAATGAATCAGTAAGAAACAAGCTTTAAACTGGTGACAGAAATCCTTACCGCCCCATTGTTTCTAGGACAGAGTCAGTCAGGTCGTAAGTTGGCATTACAATGTCTTTTGAATCGTTGGATCCGCACCATGAGAATATGGGATGGACGTTCTGAGAGGATTTCTTTTTCTCCAAAGGCCAGTCTCCCAAATTGACAAAAAATTCTACATCAGGCATTTTCACCTATGATACATCAAGAGAAAGAACTCACAGCAATTCACTAGGCTGGACCACATTTTTTTACCATTCCCAAAGTGATACACTAAAATGTTTATGTAACAAACAAGGCAAACAGCCTTGCTTTCTTCGATTCTGGTGTCTTAAAAAAGAATGTCTGGAGGGAAAAGTTGAATCCATAGGTGGACAATAATCAGAGCAGGACCACCTCTGGGGTTCTAGGGCGATGGTGGTGAACCTTCAGCACTCCAGATGTTTTGGACCACAGCACCCACACTCCTTTGTCATTGGCAAAACAGGCTTGGAATTCTGGGAGTTTGGGTCCAAAACATCTGGAGTGCCAAAGGTTTGCCACCACTGTTCTAGGGTGAGCTCCCCATGCCCAAATCAGGAACCACCCATACTTGAAACATTAATGGCAGCTTAATTATGGATCACAGTGAATCCTGAATACTGTATATACTGTACTGCATCAGTGCTCCAGTGTCTTCACTGATGTCCTCTAGCGTTCAGGTTCTGGTTTCAGGTCTTTGCTGGAATCTCAACATTCCTATATTTAACTCTTTGTTGTGTTTAGTATTTATATAAATAGCATTAATGTTAAGTGTTCTGTACAAGTGTTTACATAAAATAGCCCGCTAATATGAAATGGTTATATTGTGCGTCATCAAGTCATGCCCACCTCATAATGAGCCTGAGAGGGCTTCCATGGTACTATATCTGAGAAATTTAAGGAATGATTTTACTAGTGTTCCCTGTCAGCCAATGTGTTTCCACAGCTTAGCAGGGATTTTAATCCATGTTTCCTGTGTCCTAGTCCATCACTCTGTCACTGCACTACACTGGCTCTGTAATATAAAATTACCCCCCTTCCCCCAATTATCAATGGGAGGCTGAAATGAAGAGAATGATTTAGTCATACATCTTTTTCGTAACCATCGCAGTCCCTAGTGCTACTGAGCCCTTCTGGGAAGCAGTTTCAGCTGGTTCTGAAAGTCAAACACGTCGCTTTACTACTCCCTGTGTTTGATGAAGACGATGTGTCCTCAAGTCATTTCTGACTTATAGTGATCCTTTTCAGGGTTTTCTAGGAGGTAGACAGTAAGAAGTAGTTTACTATTCCTTTCTCCCTGCCACAGGATGTGGTGATGGCATCTGGCCTGGATGCCTTCAAAAGGGGAATGGACAGATTTCTGGAGTTAACGTGCATCACAGGTTACAAACCATGATGGAGATCTGTAATCTCCAGTCTTAAAACTGGGGTACTTTGAGAACCAGATGCAGGGGAGTGGTATCAGGAGACAGATATCTAGTCTCGTGAGCTCCCAGAGGCATTTGGTGGGGCCACTGTGAGATGCAGGAAGCTGAACTGGGCCTTTGGCCTGATCCAGCATGGCTCTTCTTATGTTTTTATGTTCCTCTGGGGGTGCCCTGGGACTGTGCAGCTTGCTCAAGGCCACGCAGGCTGGCTCTACTCATGGGAGGCACAGCGGGGAACTGAATTCCCAAACTTGCTGAGCTATGCAGCCAAGCACAGTCACTGTATATAATGAACTGCATTTCTTTCTGTCTCCTTATATCATGTGCCTCAAGTCCCAGATTCTTAAGAGTATACCGCCATCTGTTGGTTTCTATTTTCAATGGAAATTGCAAATAATATCTGTCTCTCTGCAATTCGATTCAGGTTACAGCAATTCACAGGTTTTTCTATAGCATTTGTGAGGCGGTGCCCAGAGGCGTAGCAAGAATTTGGAGTGCCTGGGGACAACGTTTGGTTTTGCACGCCTCCTGCCGCCCCACCCTGCTGCATCGCACTCACCCAGCAACAGGGGCCCAATCCTGCCAGCGTGCACGTGCACGTGGACGGGGTGGTGGTGAGCAAACAGGTGTTTGTCTGTGTGCTTCTCTTTGTGTGTGCATGTGCACACCTTACTCTTCTCCTGCAGTGGCCCAAAGCAAGGTGAGGAGGAGGAGGAGGGTGCTATGGCCACTGCGCTCCCCACACGCCTGCCTGCCTGTGTGCTTTGGCGTTCGCCAGCTGTGCGGTGGTGGAAGCGGCAGAGGGGGTCCCATCACCAAGCCTTAGCCCAGGGAAAGGACTGCTGGCAGAAGGGCGCACAGCTTCCTCCTGCTGCTCCCCCTCCAGGCACCCCCAGATTGCTGTGCCCTGGGGCAAATGCACCCTTCCGCCCCGCCCCCTCCTTAGATACACTCTAGGCCAGTGCTGGTGAACCAACGGCATGGGTGCCAAAGGTGGCACTCGGAGCCCTTTCTGTGGGCACCCAACATCGCCCCTTCACAGCCACCTGTATTCAGGTTAAATTGTGGTATTGGCACTTTGCAAAAAATTAGTGGGTTTTGAATCGCAGTTTGGGCACTCGGTCTCTAAAAGGTTCGCCATCACTGTTCTAGGCAGTGCCCTAACCCTAGGCCCATACATGGGGTCTGGGGTGGGGAGGCGATAATCTCCCCTACTGATTAGCTCAAGAGGGCTGTTACCTCTATCACTACACACTAGCAGCTATTTCATGCATGTCCGTTTTTACAGGGCTTTGAATACCATGTATCTCAGAGGATGTGGCAGATAAATGTAAAGTAAGGAATAAGTTAATGAAACAATTTGGTCCAAATATACTGTATATAAGACATTTACTCACTTTTCTTGTCAGAGAAAGCAGGATCGCATCCATGAAAATCCGAAAGCCTACATGTTCTCCATAGGTCTTTATGTAGACCTAAAATAATGCAAACAGAGCTGACTTACTTCTTTGCTTTTTATTAAAAAGATAAAAAGAATTATCTTAGAATGACTCAGAATTTATGACTGCCAATAATAGCTCCCACTACTTCATTGTTAGTTCAGTGAGTTCTAATTGGGAGCATTCAAGTACAGACTTGTCATACACAACTGTTGTGATTCCATGGCATTAAGTGGAATCTGGGTAATTCATGGACTAAACCCTTTCCCCAAAATTCATAATCTTAGTTTTAGAACTGCAGACCTGTCCTTGTTGTGGAGGCAGAGTGGGGAATTGAACTCCCAAACTATGAAAGCAGAAAGAAAGGTGTTCCCCTGCCCTGCGACATTGCCATTTCGTTATATTCCACCCGTAGGCAGCTTGAAACTGGAGGAGTTGGTATCAGGAGTCAGTCCTAAGAGGATGAAGCCAACTCCCAGAAGTGCTGGAAAAGTGTTATTGTAAGAGCTTTGATATGTTGGACTACAACCCCCAAGAAATGACTAGCCAAGTACTGTAATGATTAGCAAAGGAATGGGAAAACCTATGGCTATCCAGATGTTTTCAGCCTCAGCATCCAGAAGCACCCACCAGCATGATCAACGGCAAGAGATTAAGGGAGTTGTGATGCAAAACATCTGGAGAACTGAAGTTTCCTCTGTTTTAAGGTCTTTTCCTGGTATTATTATTATTATTATTATTACTATCATCACCCTCATCAAGGAAGAAAGCATATGACTTTCATGGTGAACTTGAGAATGTTTCACACAGTGATCATACTTCTGTAGTAATTCATTAGTAGAGTATGGCCGCTGAAGCTATGGAGCTTACAGAGGCACTGGCTCACCCAATTCCCAAGGATCCAATGAGTCTACTCCAGATGTGCCTTATTAAGTGATTTCAGCCTTAAGGCAGTGTTTACTGCGACAGGCCATGGCAATCTAGATTGTGATAGATAGCTTAAATAAATTTTATGGAGTTCCACTGGCATCCTCTTGAGTCAGGCATGTCCAAACTTTGGCCCTCCAGATGTTTTGGACCAGAACTCCCACAGTCCTTTGCCATTGGCAAGTTAAGCTTAGAATTCTGGGAGTTGTGGTCCAAAACATCAGGAGTGCTGAAGTTTGGACATGCCTGTCTTAAGTTCACCATTAACATTTTGGTGGAACCTTCACATTCAAGAGGAATTCAGCTCGGCATACCCTATTCTGGGGACAACAATACCAATGCATCCTCTCCTGTTCTCCGAGCATACCAGGCAAGATGATGAGGAAATGATATACAAGCAGAGCTTATCTCTTTGCATTGGCATTTTGGTGTTCTTGTCTAATTAGCTGGCTACTGAACTACATATATTAGTATGAGAAGCCCATGAAAAGAGCTGGGCTGGGCTCACTTTGAAGCCGCCTTTCCACAGCACAGCCTACAGGTACTGACTGCACTACCACACCCATCATCCCTTAGTGGTGGGCACCCTGCCTGGGGCTCCTAGGAGGATGCAGTCGAACAACATTAGGAGGGCCATGGATGATGGCCCCAGATTTATCGTTGGTATATTTGACTTCCCTTTGAAAGAATATCACTCAAGGATGGTAACAAGAATAAAATCAAATACGACACATGCAGCTTAAAAACACACAAAACAGATCAAAACTGCATTGACAAAAGGAGAGAACCCATTGAAATAACAGTGCCTTCCAGAGCAACCTCAAAGGCTGGTTCTGAATAATGAAATCTTTGCCTCCTGGTGGAAGGACAACAGGGAAGGAGCCAACTTAGCCTGTTTGGGCAGGTGGCTTATTAGTTACATAGTCAGAAGAAGTGAAATGAGTTCCACTGACACAGACTAAATGACTCTCCGAGTGATCTGACTCTCCCATTGCCCTCCTAGCTGCTTCATTATTCTCCTCAAGTAATGGCTGCCAGATACAAGTGAGGGAGATGCAGAACTGTGTTATTCCCCACGGCCTTCAGTTTTTAAAATGGCTTCTAAAGAATGTTTTAACATATTTCACTGCAAGCCAAGAAAAGCAATGAACAATTACTTCACATAAACAAATGTAGATATCTGTATGCCTCTTCTGGCCTCTTTAGGCCCTGGAGAAATTGCACGCAGCCCCCTAGAAAAACATGAATTCTCTCATTATTTACCAGCGAACCTCTCATCACATGCTGACACTTTGGACGAGAACGTCCCAACCCAGAGTATACAGTACCTTGTTGTCTTTTATGGCATAGTGACACAAGCTCTGCCTCTGCCCAAACCGTTGGGGGATTTCTTTGGTGATTTTATCCAGATCGACAGTGGGGAACTGCGCCAGGTCTCTCTGAATCTGTGCAATGGTTTCGGGGCAGCTCATCTCTTCCAGCCAAGCGTTTGGATCTTCTTGAGGGCAATCACAGTTCTCGTGGTAGACAGGCCCTGCACACAACATACTTGATTAATTGGATCAAATTTTTTTAAAAAAACAGATCATGGTAGCCCATAAGAATCCCCGCTGCTGCTTTTAGGATGAAATGGAGCTACCATTATTCTCACTAGAGTTTCTTTCAAGACTACACAGTGATCAGGTAAAAACAAACCTCTCTTTACTGTTATCTTCTATGCCTATGAGTAGCCAAGATATCCTAAGGCAGTGGTGGCGAACCTTCCGCATTCCAGATGTTTTGGACCACAACTCCCAGAATCCCAAGACTGTATTGCCAATGACAAAGGACTGTGGGAGTTGTGGTCCAAAACATCTGGGGTGCCGAAGGATCGCCACCACTGTCCTAAGGGCTGTCACTTGGTTCTTGATGTTCGCTTTTCCTTCAAGCTTTCATAAAGTCTGAGCTTGAGAAATAGCTGGAGAAATATCTGCTGGAGATAAATCTCTTTTGCACTTTTCAAAATTAGCAGCATACAAGTATGCCTGTGAAGTTTCTCAGTCATCCTCGTGAGGTTATCCAGAAGCTGAGTCATGGCAACTGGACTCCTTTTCTTGTGAGACCGAAATGTTTTGCTACTCATCCAAGCAGCTTCGTCAGTCTGAGGAAAGTTATTGGCAAGGCCTCCAATTTATAGTTCACCTTGGTTTCACACCACCCCTGTCTGAATAGGCTCATTAGGGTGGACAGTGACCTGAACAGGCTTGTTAGGTGGACAATGGCCTGGGGTGTGTGAAAGTCCCACCTATGAAACCCTTCTAGACCTGTTAAGTATGGGTTGTTAGGTGTGGCCTTCCTGGTAGATGTGTGAAGTGCATCTGATTTGCCTGGGGACTAGTGAAAGGGCAGCCTAAGTGGCAGACAGATTGTGCCTGAGTCCCCCGCCTCTGTTGAGAGAGGGGCTTTCAATACACACATGAATGGCTTCCTCGACCCCTCTCTCAAACCACCTATCTTCTCTGTCTAATACGTGGACATCCTCATCTTTGAATTAGTGTTGTTACTCCTTCAAATGGAGGTATACCACTGATTCTGGTCCTGAACTGTTGCCCCTCCTGTGTTGGGCCATCCTCCTGTTTAGTGGCTGTTTGGATTCTCCAGTGTAGAGCTCTGCACACTCCTCACTGCATTGGACCACATATACTATATTGCTCCTCTTGTGTTTTTGTGTGTAGCATACAAGTGTCCCTAGACTGACTTGGATTATAGTGCACCATTGCTTAACCTTTTGCTCTTGTGTTGCTTGTTCAGTTAAAGCACCCCTGCCTTGCTGCTGTTTTCCTCATCAGGAAAAACTAGTATTAACAGAGCTGTGGAACAGTGTGAACTGTTGACCACAGTCAGGTGTTGGTTCAAGACATTTCTTCTGGGTTGTCTATAGATTGCTTTTCTTCAAACTGATCCCCAAAGCTGCTTAAGGTTGCTCCTCCATTTATACACTTGTCTTGAGGAAGGTGGAACCTGAGATGTATCAACAAACATGAGATACCATCCGGCCAAGATCAATTGTATTTAGCACTGAAGCTAGTGAGATTTAAAGTCAAGCTTGATGTGATACGTAGTAGAAGTTGATAAAATGTTTCCCCTCCAGAAAGGCAGTTTCTTAAAAATTGTTTGGCCAAGCAATCTGATTTACAAATTAAGCCAAATTAAGCCAATAACCAATCACCAAACAAACATAAGTTAATTTGAAAAATGTAAAAGCATGGAAAGCTCATATTAAGATATATAGATAACTTTTCCATACTTCCATAACCTTTCATGTTAGGCTATATAGATGACCTCTATTTTGAGTGGCAACTGGATTATCTAATATAACCCTGAAATGAACTCAAGTTTGTCTGCAACATTCATTAGATGCATTTGTTCCAAAGTTATGTTTACAAACGTACTTAAAGAATTATCATCACGTTTCACAGAAAGTGTCTTGATCACCCCACCAGCTATCTTAATCAGTTCAGTGTTCTGACACTGCTGAATAAGGGAAAACAGGTCACCTCTTCTGTAACAATGCAAAAACAAAAAAACAAAAAACCACCCTTAATTTAGTTTTTGCAAGACCTGGGTTCCAATATAGGTATTTCACTGTGTTCTCCAAACATTTGCCTGGCAGAACAATAGCAGAAGCAGTTGTTTCGATTTGTGTAATGCCCTATAGTGCTAGAGCACTCTCTGTCCACTTTTTAGAGTAGTTAAACAGGGGATACTTTGCCGTCCCAAGTGGGGTTTTAAATTTACCGGATCAACCTTGACTAGGCTACCTTAATCCATGAGGACTGAATGCAGGTCAGCAGCAGATGCTTGACTGCAGGACTGCAGTTTAAGCACTGTGCCATGGGGCTCACTTAAGGCAGGGGGGTGGACTTAATGGTATATACAAAGGACTCTCCCACTGCAAGGAACAGAGAGCAGAAGGAGCATCCAAAACATGGGCTTGCATTTTGATGGCCACCTTCAATCCCAGCTGTAGGTCTCTAGTTTTGTTCTGAAGCCTGAATCCCAGGAGCAGCACAAAAGGATTGCCCGGACCAAGCTCATCATCCCCCCCAATTAACATGTGATCAACAACCCCACCTTCATACCTTTTAAAATATATGGAGACTGGGCAACGTGCCTGCCTTTGGCCTGCACCTCGATCTTCAGATTTTGGTAGCTTGCATACATTCTGTACCTCACGATGAAGGAACCATCGCTCCTGTCTAAGATTTGCACTCCTACTCGGGTAAACTGCTCCTCCGGAGCGGTGACCTTCACTTGAAATGCATTTTCACCTGGAGAAAAAGGAAACCTGAGCAAAGAAGGAAGAAAAACAACACCAGCCATGAAATCGAATGGACCCTCTCGAGACGACAATTCCAGTCTTGGGATGGAAGGCATTATCACCCAGACTTTGAGATTAATAATAATAGTAAAAATACAGAGCACCATCAAGAAAATTCTGACTTATGCTGACCTATTTCAAGCTAGAAAATTCTAAGTACAGAATACTTTCTCTTTTTTGTTGGTGTGTGTGTGTGTGGGCGGGTAACCTGAGAATGCGCAATGATCTGAGTGGTGTCTGGACTAAGGCTTCCGAAAACTGTTGTTGGCAAAGTCAGCAGCTCGGCAGTTCGAATCCCGGATGCCATGCAGCGGAACGAGGTCCCGCTCACAACCCCAGCTCCTGCCAACGTAGCAGTTCCAAATCATGTAAATGCAAGTAGCTAAATAGGTACCGCTGTAAAAAGCAGGAAGGTAAAACAGTGTTTCCTTGCAGCCATGCTGGTCACGTGGCCATGGACTTGCACAACACTGGCTCTTTGGCTTGAATACAGAGATAAGCATCACCCCTAGAGTCAGACACGACTAGCACACTTGTGCGGGGGGAACCTTTTCCTCAATGGAGCCCGCCTAAGAGTTAGGAACCTGCAGTTAATGTAATAGAATGATTTGATCAATCACAAAAGTTGAACAAATGCACTGCAGCAATGTTGACAACAGGGAAGCAAAGAAAGACAAAATGTTGCATCTGAGATTTATAAACCTATAGACAAGTGAGTCTTATCTACGGTTAATGTGTTTCAGTATCTCAAAGAAGTGTATCTCAAGAAAAACCACTGGAATTAAATGCCAAGTGGATTTTTATCCACAAAAAAATCACACTGAAATAAATACGTTCGCCTTTACAGTGTTACATCACTGTCTTTTTCCATTTCCCAGTTGCCGACATTACTGCATTTGTTCATCTTACGATCAAGCCCTTTCTGTTTACAGTTTCATGCAAATTCATGACTGATTCTCTTTCCACATCTAGTGGTTGGTGTTTCTGTTTTTTTTAAAGAAAGTGTACAAGTGTTCAGCTGAATGATAAAGCTGAGATAAAACTGAAAAACAGAAAAGTTTGGCAAGTCCAAGCCCTCAAATATCAATTACAACATATTCTTGTTTAGAGTTATAAAGTTACCATGCTGGAAACAAAGAGCTGAAGTTAATGTAAGCAGCTTGGTTAGGATTGCAACCAAAAATGTATTGCAATTTTTTTTCCCAAAGAAGGAGCAAGGCTGTCCAAGACCATCACAAAATCTGAGACAAGCAGAAAGCATTAGCAAAAGTTATAGAACAAAATCTGAAACAACAAAATAATAGAATTCTATGAGTGAAATTTGAGCTCTCATACCATGGAAACCTTAATAGGGTGGTCATAAATTGGAATCAGCTTGACAGCATACAATAGAACGCACAATGTGAACACAAAGATGAGTGCATAATTACATACAGACAGCCTGAGGAAGTGGCAACAATGCACACAAGTGACAGAATGTCCTCAAACAGATCTTTTCAGGAGAAGGATACCTTCATTCATTAAGGAAAAGGGTGACCTATAAAAATGGATATATTCCCCTATTTTTGCTCCATTGCAGCAAACTTTCCAGACAAACAAACAGCAGAACAGTGAAGGTTTTTCACCTGCATTTGTGACATTTCCCCCAAATTAGGGTAACTTTCTGGACCCCACCAGTTTCTACATTTTAAAGTATACTGTACAACTGAGAAAAGTTAAATAGGCACATGAAAAAAAAGCAAAGTGTGATTCTGATCAATTTACCTTTACAAAACCATCCATCCCGTCAGATAGATGTGATGAGCGACAGGTCCTTAATCTGTCTCTCCAGTTGCTGTTGTCACGCGCCATCAAGTGGTCTTCCACTTATGGGGCGACCCTGTGAATAAGTAAAATGTCCTGTCCTCAACTGCCTTGCTCAGCTCTTGTAAGCTCAAGCTTTAGGCTCCCTTTAGGGAGGGCTGTCCAAACTTTGGCCCTCCAGATGTTTTGGACCACAACTCCCAGAATTCCAAGCCTGAATTGCCAATGACAAAGGACTGTGGGAATTGTGGTCCAAAACATCTGGAGGGCCAAAGTTTGGACACCCCTGCGTTTAGGGAGTTAAGTCCATCTCTCCTATTTTGTCTTCCTCCTTTCCTGCTGCCTTCCACCTTTCCCAGCATTCGTTTCTCTCTGTGTGTGTTGTGCCGTTACAGTCGTGACCAACTCTTTGTGACCCCATGTCCATGGAGTTTTCTTGGCAGGAATACTGGAGTGGTTTGCCAGTTCCTACTCCAGGTGCCTACAGCACCTGGTATTCCCTGGTGGTCGCCCATCCAAGTACTAACCAGGCCCAACCCTGCTTAGCTTCCGAAATCCAGCGAGATTGGATATGCTTAGGGTATCAAGGCAGCTTTATTCCTTTCTCTAATCAGGAGCAAATCTTATGTTTCCTTGATGTTGGACATCCCCCTTCCTCTCTTCACGACCTAATACCGCTGTTTAGGGCTAAAGCGATGCATTTTAAGTCTACTTAAAATCATTTTTGAGGTCTCCCCAAGCCATCCCATTGGGTCCTTCCGTCCATGCCTCCTCCTTTCCCAGATGTTTTAAGAACGAAGGGCACGCCTTACCTCTTCCCTTCCGTGTCCACAGCTTGGATGTAGAAATACCGAGCGGGGAGGACAACCTCTGCTTTGAGGCCAGGTCCCCATATCCAGCTGTTCTCGGGACTGAGCTGGATGCCTCCAGCGGATCCGCAGAGCACCAGGAGAACGGCCCCCAAAGGCAAGAGGAGCAGCAGCCCAGCGCTCCACATTGAGAGCACTTCCTCTTTTGAAGCAGCAGAACAGAACAAGCGCCGGAGAGCGGGCGGAAGAGCAAAGGGGGCAATAAAATAAAATAAAACAAAAATCCAAGTACTGCCGGGGGAGACGTAGAGCGGGTTCTGCTCTAATAGTCGGGCATCCTTTTGGCCTCGCCTGACGCTTCCTGCAAAAACTGCAAGGATTTGATCTCCCTGCGGCAGATCAGTCAGGAGGGAATCCCAGGCGATCGATTCGGGGCCAGCTCTTTCCCTTTGTCTGGAGTGCCTCGCAACCGTTCTCCCCGGACTTACAACCCTTTCCAAGCGCAGGGGTGGGGCGGTGGTGGTGGGGGGAGAGAGAAAAGGGAAGGGAACGGGATCATTGGTCCAACAAAACTTCTTCCGAATGGGGAG
>JAHTLZ010000348.1:23456796-23478130 GCA_023846285.1 Phrynocephalus versicolor
TATTTATTTATTTATTTATTTATTTATTTATTTATTTATTTATTTATAAGATTTTTTTAGCCACCCCACAACCAGGTGGTCGTAGCTGCAAGTGACTACAAGGGCAGAGCCAGTTTTTGAAAAGGTTCTTTGAGACCTACTGAAATAGTCTTTAAATTATCAGTTATACCATCAGTGGAAGATTCTGGTGGTCTGGCTGGCCATTCTTATACATATTTTTATGTGTATGGGATACAGGGAAATGGGGAGACAGATGGACATAATCTACCCTTGTGAGATGTAACCTCATTCCATTGGCAGTGTTGTATGTGATATTAAGGGGGATCCCATACAGCAAGAGGTGCTTCTCCTGCAAGGTGGATGGAGTGGACCCCCCTCTCTCACATGATTTTGCATTCTCCATTCCATATGGATCTCCACAGAAAATATCTAGACCCATATTTGTTAAAGAAGAGGGGTTGTTCAGACTGACACGCTGAGGGGTATTCTATCAACAGAGGAGTCAGTTATAGTTGAGAATGTGGCAGCCTTTTTGAATCAGATAACAAGGAGCTGCAGACTGAGACACAATGAATGTGTACATCCACTTAATTAATAACTTGTTGGTTTCCTTGTATATGTGTTTGTTTTGTTTATGCCAAAAAAGCTCTGACTGTCTAGTAGTCCATTAGGCTGTACTTGATCCACCTTCAGATGGATAAAGAGAATACCTCCTCCCCATATGTATCGTGAAGAAAACATAATGAAATAGTGGTGTTATATCCTATTGTGAATAAAGTTAGTCCAGAATCTGTTAATGTAGTGCTTAAATTGTGGTCTGATGATGACTCTTTACACATTTAGTCTTAACACAGTGAGTGTTGCTGTAAATACTGACTCTGCTGTGATTGGAAATTCAGCTGCATTTCAAAAAGTTGGCATGAGAACTTCTTACTTTCAATAAGTAATTGCAAAAATATCTGGAAGATTTAACATGTTGATGGAGGGAAGTCTTAAAAGATGAAATAGTTATTAAAGAAGCTGCCATGTCATTTTTAGAAGTGGTTACTTGTTGATGCTTCCGAAAAAAATAGACAAACACCCAGACATTTGATGGGATGTCATTTTGTTTCACTGCTGTCTTTTCACAAATTTATGTACAGTGGACCCTTGTATAACAAACAGCTTGTATAACATAAAATTTGTACAACATAAAAAATTCCGGAAACAGGAGAAATTTGCTTAACATAATTGCCTATGGGGAGAATCCGTACAACATAAAAATGGGATTACTCCATTTACAATGCATTCCTATGGGAATTTGTATAAAGGAAAATTTGCTTAACATAATTTCATTTGGAACAAATTAATTCCTTTATATAAGGTACCACTGTACTTAAATCTGTTACATAGTCTGCATGGTGGTTGGGGGATGATTAGAGGAAGAAGAGGAGCAGCATCATTTCCAGGGGAGGCTCCAGGATTTTAGAAGCACTTTGCCGCATGTCCTTTTCCAAGGAGAAAGGCGGGGTAGAAAAAATACTCTAAAATAAAACAAATAAATAATATATCTGTCAGCCCACCTCTTTTGGCAGTGATGGATAAAGAGAAAATGAGGTGTGCCATGGATACCAATGGGGTATATTGTCATAATCTTCTCAACCCCTGCATTTATTCCACTCTTTGTGTCTTCTGATGTGTCTTCCATATTTGCCAGGACACTTGCATCACAAAAGACTGCCTTGTCTCCCTTTTTGTTCTGATCTTTCCCAAAACTTAGCGCAAAATGCAGATGTCATTGTTGACTCTGGAAGATTTCGCCGTTCTGTAGGGTTTGGCATTAGCCGTGATATTTGCATCACATGATGTACTTATTGGTGCCTTCTTTCTGACGCAGCCCCATCCATGTAATGATGTTTTCCTATAAACCTTTTACTGGATTATGGGAGGCGTGGGTTGCAGTACGGTTCTTTCTGCTATTGGATGATGGAATTGTGCTCTAAATTACCACCATGTAATCCTCCTCGAGATCCCCCTTTTCATTGTGTTGTCATCCTTTTTATCCACAGAGCATCTAGAAAATTTTCTGCGCTTTCAATGATAGGATGCGTTCAGGTACTCACAGTGTTCAAAAATGTTATGCAATATCATGTAACCTCGTTAAGAGATTTTGACGCTCGGATTGCTATCCACATGGTCTGTTTTATGTCTCATTTGACGCTTCCATCTGTCTGCAAGACACGTTGGTACAGAGAATGTTTTATATGCTGTGCTCTCCTTATGGATAAAGCTGTCATGTTTTGGCACTGCATTCCTTTGCTTACCCACCACAATGCCTTCTATTACTGTGTCAATATGCTGGTTGCATTGAGAGGGAGCCTGGTTCATGCAACGAACCTGCATGCTGGGATTATTCTGCATATGACTAAACCGGTTATTTGAAAAAGTATGGAGTCTTGCTGGAAAGCACACTGTTGTGTTCATTATCCACTGAATATGTTTTCATTTTCATTTCAGAAATTTCAAAATCATCTTGCAGCTCTGCAGGAAGTGATGTAGACAGCATCAGCTTTTGAAAGAAGCCTTGACCCCTAACCCTGTTATTAGCTTGGAAAGAAAAACGTTGTACATTCATTCAATGCCTAACGTTTCAGACTCTCAGCTGGGAAGTGATTCTGAAGCCAATGAATATGGATCTGAAAAAAAGACTTCAGAAGTTCATCTTCATAGTACTCTAAAACCATTTTGTGCTGCAGGTGCCTCAGTTTCGTCTCTGGGATCTAGTGGAGACAGGCATTACCCATGGGGATGTCCTGTAACTCATACCCGCGAAAAATTCTACACTATCTGCTCAGACTATGCTTTTTTAAATCAGGTTACATCTATTTGCAAAAGCCCAAGTGCTACAGTTAGTGCCTGCTTACAAGACAATGCTGCCTTAAATGCTGGAAAGAATTCTCCTGCTTTTATTGGTGTTCGAAATGATACATCAGACTTAGTTTACAATGAAGATACTAACCTTGAAAGTTTGGCCAGCAACCTGGGAAAACTCCCACTGGCATGGGAAATTGATAAATCTGAATTTAGTGACTCCTCCCCAGATCTGAAGCATCGTGCAGGTACATTAAACATTTTATTTACATTTTCTGATTAATAGTGTCTGTTTTAAATGATGAATAAACAGCAACCCCTGGAAATAATTCAGTTTCCTTCTGTCTAGTTACTGTACACCCAGTTCTTCTTTTGTAGCTAATATATTAGATATTCATATTTTTAAATAAGTTCTTCAGTTTTTGAGTTTGATTTAAAATGTGAGTTCACACCACATGGAGAGAACTACCTCTTGCAGTTCTGGGTGTGACACAACAACAACAACAACAACAACAACAATAATAATAATAATAATAATAATAATAATAATGGCACACTCCAAATTTAGCTTCTGTATGAAAATGGAAAAGTAGGTCAGATTCTTCCCAGTCTCACAGTGCAGTAACATTGGAAATGATTACTAGTTGCATATTCAGAACTGTTTGGTAGAATAATATTTATGGCACTGGATATGTATTTGAGGGATGGGCTACCTATAGCCTCGTGCGGTTTTGCATGCCAAATTTGGCTGCAAACTGTAATGCTGAATGTGGTTGTAAAAGCAGAATTTACTGTTTTAAATATTTCTGCATTTTGCTGCAAGCAAAACAGTGATTTTCTATTGGTTTTACTGGCTTCTAGCAGTTGACCACCCAAATTGCTGTGCATTTTTACCAGTGGCGGCTAACTTTTGGCACTCCATATGTTTTGGACTACAACTCCCAGAATTCCAAAACTGCACTGCCCAGTGACAAAAGACTGTGGGAGTTGTGGTCCAAAACGTCTGTAGTGCTGAAGGTTCACCACCACTGGCTTTTACCATATTGCAACAGGATGGGAGGGTTCCTCCTCTCAGCAGGTCTTAGTGGTTGGGCAAAACTGGCCCCTAGGCCTACTTAAATTGCCCACCCCAGGTGTAAATAGCACTTGATATGTTGAGGTCATATCACAAAGAGCTTGTCATGTAAACGTTAGTAAGAAATTTGGGGAAGGGGCGGTGAAATGTGTGTAGAAATGCCTTTACAAATATTTTGGCTTCATTTTGGCTCAATGTACTACCTACTATTTGATTTTTATATGGATTACCATGCATGATTGCATTGACAGTTTTCCATGTTAGTCTCCATCCCTCATAATGGATTTTTCTTCTTCTTTTTGTTTGCTCTTTGTAGCTCTAATGTTACCTTTTAATCTTATATAAAAGATGCCTCTTCTAATTCTCTGTTTGTAACTTTAAATTGTGTCTTAAATGTTCTGGGGGTGTATATTGTCCCTCATTGTTGTAAACCACCTTGGGTCCTTTTCCAAGGAGAAAGGTGGGGTAAAAATATTCTAAATAAATAAATAAATAAATCAGTGAAGAAGATTAAGGTGTTAATAAGCTATGGCATTCACAAGTAGTGGCTTTCAGGAGGGATTTGAAGGAAGAATGAGATGGCACAGTATAAGTGTTCAGTGAGGATATTCTGGGTCATGTAGGGTGACCAGCTGCTACAGCTCAACAACCTGCACTAGGCTGTTTCAGAGGGGAAAAAATGTTTTTGAAGGTTGATAGAGCTTTCATTTGCACATTTTGATACGGAGCTTTCTTTCAAAATTGAATTATTTTAGATGTAGAAAACTTATCTACTCATAGGCTCACCCCATATTTTCCACCTTTTCAGGTTATTTTAAGAGCAGTGTGGCTATTCTCTGTGTTGTGTTTTTACAGTCATGACCGACTCTTTGTGACCCCATGTCCGTGGAGTTTTCTTGGCAGGAATACTGGAGTGGCTTTACAGTTCCTACTCCAGGCGTCTACAGCACCTGGTATTCCCTGGTGGTCACCCATCCAAGGACTAACCAGGGCTGCCCCTGCTTAGCTTCTGAAATCAGGCAAGATTGTATGTGCTTAGACCATCTAGGCAGCTGCTGTGTGACTATTCTACATCCTGGCTAAAAATCCAGTTGTGTTGCTTAAACAAAAACTTCAACTTTTAGCAGCCAATTACTACTAAAAGTTAAATCCCTCCTCAGAGTTAAGAAATCTCTGACGGCATTATCTGCAGCAGTACTGCACAGATTTTGCAACTTGTAGTAATATGCTGGTAGAAGGTTATGACTTTTTGCGTAACTGCAGAACAGAATGTTGGCCATTGTGTTTTAAATACTGTACTATATGTTTTGCATTGAAACATGAACATTGCTAGACTTTTTAAAATATGTAATGCAGGGCTTATTCTTGATTTTGCATATTTTGTGTTTCAGAGGAAACCAAATACTTGTTGTGTAACTTTGCACTGGCATAAATTTGATTGGTGTGCGGAAATACAGTAATGAAATTAATTTAAAACTTCCTGTCATCCCATTTTTAGTCTTTGAGGCTCCCTAAGATTCAATTTTGTCCTGGGGTAGCCTTTGGGAGCATTGAACAAGGGGGCTTTTAAAACTTTATTTCTTTGCAATGTAGCATAATATTGTACATATATGATTACTATAACCAAGATAAGCTAGGTAAATAAATGAATATAAATTATATATATGAATGTGATATAGTGGATAGAGTGGTGGACTAGGGTTCAAGTCCTCATTCAGCCATGGAAACTCTGAGATTTTGGAAGTGGTAAAACCACTCCTTAAACATCTTGTATATCTTGAAAGCCCTCTTAGAGTCATTTCTGAATCATTTCACCTGCATGAATAAATACTGTGGCTGAATTGTTTTTGATCCAGCATGAGTAGCATGGTGTGCTTGTATTGCTTCTAAAGCTTAATTTTCTTGTTGCCTATTTGCTGTTCCTAGAGCACTTTAGAAATGTAACTTGTTCTCAGAAATAGATTACATACCTAGAAGTATTTAATGAATGTATTTTGCAGGCAACATAAAGAAGCAAGGGACCAAGAAAATGTCTGCAGATAAGAAAAGTAAACAGCACAGAGAATGCCCACAACATTACTCTCTTGAAGAAATAAAGCAACGAAAAGTGTTAGACCTACGGAGATGGTAGGTCTCAAAAACTATTTATTAAATATTTTTATAATTTTGAATGTGTAAAGCTGACTTTTATGTACTAAACACAAATGATCCATCACACAGTTCAGAGTACTGAATTTTGAAATAAATTCACAACTGAATAGTTATTTTTCGTTTGCAAAAGCTATCGAAGTGCATTTGCCAAGATCCTGTTGGTAATTCTTTTAAGGTTTCTGTGACTTTTCATGGCTAATTGCAGCCAATTAGGCACATCTTGAGAACATGTCAGATCATGTGTCCAATTGTGCAGTCAAGTCGTGTAGGGATTTTTTGAAAAGTAATGCCTCCACGGCTGTAACTTTTTTATTTGTTACCTGATTTTCAAAATTATTTTTGTAGCTGATAGCTACATTTGTCCTCTATGTAATGCACTATTCACTTTTCGACATAGTCCCCATCCCTTTCCACGCACTTGCACCAGCGTGTGACTAGTCACTAGACACCAAGATTGAATGACAGCTTTTACCTTGTCAGAATGAAAGTGATATCTTTTAAGGCTCTCTTTCATCTTTGGGAAGAGGTGAATGTCGCAAGGTGGAAGTTCGGGGCTGTATGGTGGGTGTGGTGGAACCTCCTTGAACCGCAGGCGCTGCATTGCTGCTTTTGTTTCACAGCTCGGTGTTGTCGTGCTGCAGAATAGGGTCCAAATCCTTCCGGACGTGGCGCAACCGTGCACAGAGCTTCTCCAGCAGTTTCACGTAGCGTTGAGAGTTTATCGTGGTTCCCTCTTCCAAAAAGTCAGTAAGCATGATATCTTGGAAATCCCAGAAAATGGTCACCATGACTTTCTCCACAGATTGGACCACCTTGCAGCGCCTGGAGTTCAATGAGGTTCCACCGCACCCGCCGTACAGCCCCAGCCTTCCACTTTGCGACTTTCACCTCTTGCCAAAGATGAAAGACCACCTTAAGAGGCATCACTTTCATTCTGACAACGAGGTGAAAGCTGCCATTCAATCTTGGTGTCGACAGCAACCACTGGACTAAACAGGTTTGCTGGACTAGTCACGCACTGGTGTAAGTGCGTGGAAATGGATGGGGACTATGTTGAAAAGTGAATAGTGTATTACGTAGAGGACAAAAGTAGCTATCAGGTACAAAAATAATTCCGAAAATCAGGTAACAAATAAAAAAGTTATGGCCATGGAGGCATTACTTTTCAATCAACCCTCAGAAGCTGAACAAGTGAAGGCCAAAAGGATTCTCGCTTTTTGTCTCCTCATTTGTTCTTTTATTTTGTGTTCTAAATCACAAGATTAGAAAGGCTACACAGTTAACATTGTGTTCTCTTGAAGGTACTGTATGAGTCGGCCACAATATAAGACTTCTTGTGGGATTTCCTCATTAGTCTCCTGCTGGAATTTCCTATATAGCACAATGGGAGTTGGAAAGTAAGTTCAGTTTGCGGTACATATTTAAATATTTTCCCTCAGGAGTACATCCTGTTTTGATTTTGTGGGGCTTATATCCCAGTAAATATGCTTTAAATGTTTAAGCTTAATATTTAATTAAAAAAAACACTTTACATTCTTATTTCATTCCCTCCCCCCCCAATAGCTTACCACCTATTACTCAAGAAGAAGCTTTACATATATTGGGCTTTCATCCTCCTTTTGAAGAAATTAGATTTGGTCCATTTACAGGAAATACTACATTGATGAGGTAAAACAGTTCTCTTGAAGTGTCTTACCCTGTTCTCCACAGTTACATGTGCCGCACATTCAACTGGTAGACAATGTTTTAGATAGCCTTCGTGGTGGTGTTACTATGTGGAAGTATGGCAAAGCTGCAAACCGCTATTCATTTCCCTCAGAGTTGGCCCAACTGAATTCAGTGTGGTTTTTTCCCCTCAATAGCACATGCCATAACTATCCCGTTCGAGGAAAAGTGGTAATGGTTTGACTTTCTGAGTAGTACAGACATACAGTGGACCCTTGTATAACAAACAGCTTGTATAACATAAAATTTGTACAACATAAAAAATTCTGGAGAGGGGAAATTTGCTTAACATAATTGCCTATGGGGAGAATCCGTACAACATAAAAATGGGATCACTCCGTTTTCAAGGCATTCCTATGGGGATTTGTATAAAGGAAATTTGCTTAACATAATTTAATTTGGAAGAAATTAATTCCTTTATACAAGGTACCACTGTATTCCAGACTGGCAGGTAATATACCGTGATGGCAGTTTATGGTACCATCAGAGATTCTGGCATTTGGTTGAACAGTTCTTTGAACACTCTGAGAAGAAAGGCAGGTAAGAATTCTCTTCAGCGGATGGAACCACTTTTTGCAGAGAGAGGGAAGGGGAGCAAAAGGGACCAGGGAAGGTGGGGCGGAGAACTGAAAAGGGCAGCAAACTAAGAAGTGGGTGGACCAGGGAAGGGAGACGGAGAATGAGCAGGGAAGTGGATGGGATCAGAAGCAAAAAAGAAGAAGTCTGAATTGCATATGTTACTTTGAAATAACATTTGATGCAAGCCCCTAGTAACAGATTTCTTACAACACAGCCAAAAAAGAGTCTCGCTGTTCTTATGTACGATCAGGTCAAAACCAACTCATAACGACAGTAATAGGGCTTTCAAGTGAGTTATCGAAGGAGTGGCTTTACCAGTTCAGCTCTGCCAGTGATTTTCCATGTCGGAGTGCAGAACGGAACCCTGTTGTCCAGAGGCCTCTCTAGTCCTTAATTCAATCTACTGCATCGCACTGGGTTCAATGGCACCTGAAAAGACTCAGGGTTTTATTTGGCATTGTTTAGGTCAACTTTGTTGCCCTTCTTCAAATCCATGGATTTTTTAAAATGGATTTGAAAAAAATGGACTATAGTCCACTAAAACGTCTGCCAAAAAACCCACTCTTTTTCTCTGAGGAGTCCTCAGGATTCTTTGGTTGTAATATGTTGCTGCATTCCAAGAAGTGTGTTCCAAACACACAGGTTGCTTTCACACAAAGCTTTTATCACACTAATTTTATTGATGGAATTCTGTGGTTAGTCCAGATATAGACACATTCTGTTTTGAGCCCGCCTTGGTTTTCTTGCTATGTTTCTTTTTGTTCTTGTCAGAAAAATCAACATCTTTTTAATACTAGGTATTAAAAAGGTATTAAAAAGATGGAACTGCTGCACAGTGGCTTTTGACTATTAGACATAAAAGCCTTTTCTGCTGAGCCACATACACAGCTACTAATCTTATCCACATTTATTTGGGGTTATGTTTTGTTTAATTCTAGTGAAAATATTGACCAAACATGCTACTGTTATGCTGTAACAGCTCGGTAAGGCATGTCGGAAACATACAAAAACTTCATTTACGTCAATATGAGTCATATTTCTAAAAGAAATAAGGGGGTGAAAGTGTTCTGCTTGTGGTGCCTTTTTATGTTCAGAATACAAAATTCTGCACAATTGTGTTTTTCAGGTGGTTCAGACAAATTAATGATCACTTTCATGTAAAAGGATGTTCATATTTTCTCTATAAACCTCATGGGAAATATAAGACAGCAGGAGAGAGTGGTAAGTAACTAATGCTAATAGTATGTCTAGCCTATTGTACCGTAACAGTAACAAAAGCAGAACAATAAAAAATAATAAAGGAACGGTAATGGAGCAGCATAGGACAAAAATAAATAAATGATTATAATCATTATCTTCTTTTTTTGCTATATATATATAATACCATCAATGTATGTGGTTCTGTACAGAAAGTTAAGATAGAAGAAAAAAATTCTACCCAAGGGGTATACTATCTAAGATACAAAACAACAAATAGTAGATGGTGGGAGTAATAATATAATTCATGACTAGGCTATAGGTTATATCTTTATTGGCCACTAATAAAAACTTCAATACCTGTATAATTTTTACTTCAGTATAATTCAAATTATCATTATCATGAACAAGTAGTTCAAAATGTATAATTCAAAACATCTGTGAGAGATCAGCAAAATTATTGTGGTAAACTAAAAGAAATATAAGAGGCAAGGACTACAGTTTTAGCAGGACAAACAGTAAAAAGACGAATTCTGGGAAAGTTATATATAAAAAAGAGCTCACAAGTTTATGTTTGTATGTCTGACTCTGAGCTGCCTAGAATCTTGGGCTGACCACTGGGGTGGGGCAAACATTTAAATGAATCCTAACAACCCAGCCATGAAAGAGATAAATCAAAGGCTGCATGAATTCTGCACAAGACAACAGTAACACTGTTAGCAGTTTTAAAGAGTAATATAAAAAGATAGTTTTGGAGTTAAAATAAGTTTGAACACTAGAAGAAAATTAATGGCTTAAATTTGAGAGAACTTCCTTTTTTATTTATTATTTTTTTAAAAAAAACTTTATTTACAAGACAAGTTAAGACAACAGTACAATAGCGTCTCATTATTTATACATTCTATAGGACCAATATCCTTTTCAAAATCCACCCACTAATTCATCTTCCAACACAGTTAATTGTGACACACACACAAGTAAATTAATTCTTTTAAAATTTTACATTCCAGCAGTCAAAATTATTCCCCATAACAGATTCCTCAATAAGGGCTTCCAGGTTTTCATAAATGTATCATGTTTTATTTCCCCTCTATATATTTTAATTTGATAGGTCAACTTTTCCATAAGAGCCATTTGCCAGATTCTGTTCAGAAATTTTTGTAGTGAGAGATCTTGAGCATTTCTCCAATTTTTTGCAATTTCAGCTCTTGCTGCACCAATCAGATTTGCTATTATGTCTTTATATGATAATTTTTCATTTCCATCCTTAAATATTGAAAATAATAGTAAAGAACTTCCAAAACGGACAGGAGTCATGTGCCTAATAACCAAAATGATGAGGACATATAGTAATGTTGAATAAAAAGTACAAAATATTATAGTCCAAGGAAAACACTAATAAGTTATGTTTAAATGTATGACAAGGCACAAAGATAACTATGAAAAGCACTTAAAACAAATTCAGTTCATACATACACGATAATGTACATTGATTATTTCCAGGGTGATAAAAAAAGCTTGGGTTTATACGTCATAAAAGAATTGCATGAAATTAATACTCTAAGTCTAAGGCAAACTGTGAATGGAACACATCCATTAAGTAAGATAGTAGGTACATTTATCTTCTTGAGTCTACTAATGCAAACATTAGCAAATTCACACATTAAATAACATTAAAGAACACACACAAACCTTTATGTGCCTGCAGGCTTGTGTGAGTTATTGGCCCCAAACCATCCATGCATTCCTCTACTGCAGTGGTTCTCAACCTTCCTAATGCCATGACCCTTTAATATAGTTCCTCATGTTGTGGTGACCCCTTGCCCTGCTTGGAAGAGGCCACAAGACCCCTTTGGTAGGCCACTACCGCAGGTGCCATAGAGAACTTCCCTCTACAGGTACCCTCAGCCAATCCCAGCCTCTGGTGCCATTGACTGACATTCCCTCCCCCCCAACCTATCAAGCTGTAACTCACTCTTTCCCTCCTTTCCTCCCCCTCCTCCTCCAGACTCAAACTGTTTGTGCCTTTTTCTTCACTGGCTCATGCCGACCCCTGTGAAATGGTCGTTCGACCCCCTAAAGGGGTTCCGACCCCCAGGTTGGGAACCACTGGTGTAGTGGGAAACCTATATCCCTCTAAAAAGAAGAGTTAGAAGTAACCAGCTACTAATATCACTGCTGTTTGGATGAGCAGCAAAATGTTTTAATCACTCAAGGAAAGAAGTCCAGTTGCCATGACTCAACTTCCTGATAAACTCACCTGAATGACTGAGAATCTTCACAGACATCACTGCTGTATTACCTTCATTTAGCTGTTTCTAACCCCTGTGTTCCATACTCCTTAAGTGATAAAATAGATTGTTTGTCCTAATACATAACAATTAAAAATAATTATTTTTGTAGTCCTCCGAAAACTTTGTAACTGATTTCTGGCTAGCTTCGAAAGTGATGGCAGTGGTGACCACTAAATCAAATCAAAATTCATTGGTTCCTTTTTCTCCCTGATAGACATATTTATGCAGGTTTCTCTTTTAAGGTTATGAAACATGTGAACTGCTGTTTGATGTGATTTGATCTGATAGGATGCTGCTTCTCTATACAGAGTAATCAATTTTGTAATGGTTTCATTTCATTTTAATTCGTAGCTTCAGGAGCTTTGACAAAACTTACACAAGGACTGCAAGATGAATCAATGGCCTACATTTATCATTGTCAAAATCATTATTTTTGCCCAATTGGATTTGAAGCAACCCCTGTAAAACCTAGCAAGGCATACAAGTAAGACTTTCATGACTATCTCTTGCTGTGAATTGTTCAATAAAATGTTAATTGCAGGCTATTTTCAGTTCTGTAAGCTGAGTTTACGGAACTAAGCTCCTTATGATAGGAATCAATGTAAACTAGTTGTCTTTAATAATACAGCAGAGAGTGGAGTGAGATTCAGTGGGCAGGAAATATTGTTGTTTTGTGACCAGATGACGTTTCCATTCAGTAAAGATGAGTTCTGTTCATTGAAAGCATTCTTCCAGGAAGGTCCTTCATTTAAGGAATGGTCCTTTGGATGCTATGTAATGATTTTTTCATCAATGAGATTGGAAGTGCCAGTCCAAAAATAGGGCTTGGATAAACATTCTCAGCCTGTCATATATTGGGCAATCAATCACCCAATCAATCAACTAATTGCTTACCTTTGCCTAAATCAGAACTGTATGTTAAATGTTTGCATGTGTTTCATTTAAGGTGCATCTAAAGTCTTGATACCTTTGTAAATTTCACCTAGAACTTTGACTCTTGACATGATACACCTCTGATTTTTTATGTTTTGCTTTTGTATCAAACTTTTTTGGTGAAAATGTAATGGGAGTATCTATCTGCATTTGTTTGAAGACTGAATATTATATTGGCAACATTCTAAATGCTACCCCTTCCCCATTTTGTAACGGGTGCCAGATACATAAGTAGAAAATAGATGCGTTGCATTGCAAGAGGTTAGGTACAGCCACCTGTACTAATGAATGTTGCATTAATGTAAATCAACAGTTAATTACAGTGCTTTTGCATACAGAGTATTTTAGATTAAACCTGCAAAAATTATACACAATCATAGAATGTCAGGATCACTGAATATTTGCCTCTGTGACTTTTTACATGTTTGAGCCAAGTCCGTGAATTATAGCTAATAAAAATATGTAAGCAATTTTAGTTGTGCTTAATAGGAATAAGGTTTGTTATATAAATGTATAGCAGCTTGGGAGGTGCGTATATTACCTTTTCAATAAAGTGAAAATTTTATGTTACAGTATACAGTCACCCCCGCCATTTCGCGGTTCCGGTCCTGCGGTTCCGCTACATCGCGGGATCGCAGTACCTGCACCGTGGGGGGGCATCTGGTTGCTCCATTTCTCTCTCCCCGCCCCCACACCTCTGAGAAGCTTCTGGAGGGCCTCGTAGCCGTGCGGGAGGGCTGCGGGGACGGACGGCGTCCCTCTCCGCAGCCCCCCCCAGGCACCTCCAAAAGGCCTTGGAGCCGCGCGGGGGGGGCGGTGGCGGAGAGCGATCGGGTCACTCCGCGCTGCCCCCCCACGCTCCTCCAAGGCTTTGGGGACAGGCGCGCGATCGCCCCCTGCCCCCGCCCCCCGCTTCCGCATATCGCGGATTTTCATGGATCGTGGGTGGGGTTTGTCCCTAACCCCCGCAATCAGCGGTGGGGGGGGTTACTGTAATTGTAAATGTGTGCACTGTATATCTTTGTACACCAGAGGGAGACTGTTACATCAGGAAGTGGAACACTGGATACTTATTGGGGAGCCGAGCAGAAAACACCCAACTATTCACTGCAAAAAGTAAGTTAACACCTCCCTCCCGAACTTGTTAGCTATATCCAATGTGTTAAGAACTTCACAAATATAAATCCCTCTTTCGACCTCTCACATACTGTGAAAACTGATTAGGATCACTGTGTATTGGAAATGACCTGATGATACAGTATATTAATAGCAGATTAAGCTGTTAAATATGCTAAGCTCAGCTATGCCTAACAAAAGGATGGCAAAATGATTAAAAGACTGGTAAGAAGTTGGTGATTGGAAGCATTAGAAGAAAGGAGAGGATAATAAAGGAGTATAAGATAAGCATTAACTTTTCAGTGTTGTGAACACATTTCATGAAAAGGATCGTTTTTGCCACATGCAGTAAAGAAAATGCTTCTCCTTATGCGTCTCCTTGCTCTCTGCATACCAGATAGTTTGACTATAAAAACTGTTGTTTTATTGTTGGTCCTCTACATGATCTCTGCACTGTGGTTGTGATTCCCCCTTGCCCCTTCTTTTTGTGTAGGTGGGTAGACATTGTGACAGATCTAAATACTCAAAATCCCGAATACTTAGATATTAGACACTTGGAAAGAGGCCTTCAGCATCGGAAGACAAAGAAGGTAAGATTGATTTATGCTAACACAGCGTTGCATGATTGACTTCAAGTAGTATCCGTGAAATCCATTAATTTTGTTTGTGTAGCTTTACGGAGATCTGCTATCGGACTAATCTGGAAAAACTAATCACTGGCCGAGCATATTGTGGTGCTATCCAAAAAGGGCCTCTGTTTAAGAAACCTTCATAGATATTATCTGACCTGTGATGTGGCACATGACTGAATATGCAACAGATGTCTACAGAGGTTTCTTAATTTAAGGCAGTTCACCTCCAAAATCTTGCAGTGCAACAGGATTTTAGCCACTGTGGACTTGGCAAGGGAGAAAACCACATAAGTGCAGAAGGCCTAGAAGATCTGATACAGTAACCCCCGTCTATCACGAGGTTTAGGGACTTACTCGACCTGCGATCATTGAAAATCCGCGATATGCAGATGCAGGTCAGGTCGGGTCCGGCCTTGGGGCGGGGTGATGTTTAAAATGTCTTTAAGCAACGGAGAGAGCTTGGCTCCATTGCTTAAAGTCATTTTAAACATCGCTCGCCGCTCCCCCACGACCCAGGGAGGTGATGGGGAGAAGTGGCAAGTGATGTTTAGAATGACTTTAAGCAATGGAGCCAAGCGCTAGGCTTAGTTGCTTAAAGTCATTTTAAACATTGCATGCCGCTTCTCCTGACCTCCCCTTGGGTGTGATGCCTCCATGGAGGCAAGTCCCGGGCTCCAGCTGATTGGCACTGGGGTGCGGGGAAAAATCTTTTGTTTCCCCACCCGAGCGCCAATCAGCTGGAGCCCGGGGCTTGGGGAAGGGGGGGAAGGTGCAAATGTAACTAAAAAAATGTAAAAATAATTGCATACTGTAAAGTTGATTCTGACTTCTAGCAACTATTATTGGGGTTTTCTAGATATAAATAATTAGATGTGATTTACCAGGCCTTCTGTGATGTCCTGGTTTCTCAGTGCCTTCTTCTGGGAGTGCCTTGCCCATGGCTGGCTGAAGAGCCTGAGGTTGGGAGTTCAGTTTCCCACAGTGCACCCGTATTAAGTATTTTTATAATATGTATCTAGCTAAGCAATACCGAGGAGTCTGTAACAAAAATTCTTGCCGTCTTAAGTGTTTCATAAGTGGCCAGCTAATAATTTATTGTATTTATTTATTCAAAATATCTTACCCTGCCTTTGTCCTTAAAAAGACCCAAAGTGGCTTACATAATTGAAAGGACAATATCTAAGAGCTAAAAACAGTAAGTATCAAAATAATTTTAAAAATTAAGCAAGTATTATATTACAATGTTAAATAAAATTAATCCCCAAAACAAATGTAGACGCAACAAAACAAAACAATACAATCCATTTTAAAAAACCATCTCGAACTGCCAATCATTAAAGACAGTCAGTAATGGAGTGTTCTCACTGTTGTTTCTGCCGAGTCCCATGATGCCCCCAGAAGAAGGGAACAGTAGACCATTCCTGAGTATTAGAAAAATTTGAGAAGGGTCAGCCTAAGTCAGAATTGATTTGACAGCACAAAATTACAGTTGTTGCTGTTCCTATATGGCAGCCACTGAATTGACCGGCATGGGACAGGGCTAGAGGTGCCTCGGCTGCTGCTGCTGCTAGAGGGGCCAGCGGAGGGAAGGAGCCATGGAGCAAAAGAAGTCCTGAGCCTAGTGGGACTGTGGTGGCGGCAGCAGCAGCAACAGCAGGTCCCTCCTCACCATGACTCCTCTCTCGACTGGCTAGGCCATGCAAGAAGAGGAGGGGGAGGGAACCAAGGCCGCCACTGCTGCTGAGGCACAGCCTGCTGGGGGCCCCGCTCTGGAGGCTCCTGCTGCAGAGGCCTCTGGACCCAGTATGTATGTGTGAATATTTTTCTCCACACATACATACCTCTAAAAATTAGTTGCGTCTTATGAAGCGAAAAATACGGCACTTCTGTGTGATAGAACCATTGGATTGTGCCAAGTCAGTAGGCCAAACCAGCGAGTGTTTTGAAGAAGCTCAAGATTTCTGGAGAAGATCTCAGCTACACATTGGCTGCAGTACACATGTTCCATTAAGGAGGGCATGTACTATATAAGGAAAGGGTGTGAACAGGCAGAAGCTCCCTTATGCAAGCTTGGAATAATTAGACAGGGAAAATTTAATTGCAAAGTGGAGGGAAAGGAAATCAGAGTCAAGGAGCTAAGGAGCAAAGTTCGAACTCCCATCCCTACCTCCCAAGAAGTAGTAATACTGTAGCTGAGTAGAGTTTTTAAACAAGTGGCAAATCTTTTGTTGTTTTTCCTTAGGTGGGAGGAAATTTGCATTGTATCATTGCTCTCCAGCGGGTTAACTGGCAAAGATTTGGTCCATGGAACTTTCCACTTGGAAACACAAGACAAGAGATGCCATCCCAACCACAGCCGCAAGGTATAGCCAAATCTGAGAGTGAGGACAATATATCTAAGAAGCAGCATGGACGCCTGGGTAGATCTTTTAGTGATAGTTTCCACCACGAGTCTGTCTGGAAGAAGTTATCTCATCTTCATGAAAGGCGGAATAGTGGCTTTCAGGGTTACACAGACTATGATGGGAATGATTAAAAAATATCAGCTTTCACAATTGCCTCTACTGTAAAATATTCCTAAGTTTTGGCAGTGTTCATTGTGCACAGAATGGGTAGAAATTTGATTATGAAATGCAGTCCTTGGAATGTTTTCTTGCATTAAATATATGAATAGATATTTGGGGAATGAAGAGATCTTAGCTCAGTGATAAGCACAGAATATTGTACACTTACAGTGCAGTCCAACTGGCAATCGGCCTGTGTTTCAAAATGTGAAGCCATGGTGAATATTTTGAAATATTGAAGCCATTTGGGGAGGGGATGTATTGTTAGAAGAGGCAGATAAATAATCAAAGCATGAGATTGTTAATTTCCAATATGTTTTATTAAACATGCATTGTACAATGGTGTTAAACGTAGAGCATACAGTATTTGTTTTTAAACATTTTCAAAAAATGCAATAAGGACGTCAAAGTCCAATTCTGAAGTCACAAAACACCTAAACTGTAAACTGTATAGAGGTACTGGTCTCAGTTTGTCTGTTGGAACATTGTTCATTATAACTTAAGTGGTTTAAATTAATTGGGGCCCTGCATTGGTGATTGTAAGAAATAAGCCGATAATACGTCCTAGAATGCTGAGTTACCTACTTGCTCCTTTCTAAGGAGAAGCAGAAGAAAATTTCACTGCCAGGTGTATTTGCCTTCAGCACCTTTTTGTGTTACTTGAATTTATTTCACATTTGACGGGCTGCTTAAAGAACACACCATTCATTTTTTCTTTGGCAATCCAGGGACCTCTCAAATGTCCAGTGCTGGGCTCCACCTACCGTTTTCAAAAAATACATATATTATGCTCTCTGGGTCCTTTTAATTTCATTTCTTCAGTTATGCCATTGTTAAAAGAGAAAATGCTTTAAGTGCCGAAATCACATAGGCAGCCACAGTAATATACCTCTTTGGCCAGAACACTGTTTGTATTTTTTCAAATGATCGTGTGAAGTAGCTTTATTTGGAAGTGTAATATTTTGTTCTCATAAAAAACATTTTAATAAAAATATTAGTAGGAGCAAGAATCATTTTGTTCTGTATTTTACAGTCTTGCTTATAAAATATCAGATATTTAGAAAAGTTATTTCCTTTCAATAAAAATAATTTTCTGGTTTTGTCACTTGCATATATTCTAGGAAGATTTGTGCAAAAAAATAATATTTTTATAAATTTGCTACTAATGCATTTAATTTACAGAGAAATCTCATGACATGACATATTGATGCTTTATGTCTCTGTGAGAGGGATCAGAAGGTCCAGGGTGAGCCATCCCCTCCTTCAGAGAAGCCGGAGGCCAGCAAGACTGTTTCTCAAGTGGTGACAGCAGTGTGAGAGTTGGGGCTCAGAGGAAGAAGTGAGACAAGAGGCGGTGGAAGGAATATGGAGCGAAGCACAGGACCAGGAACACCAACTGTGGAATGGCTCCTGATAACAGAAGAGGGGGAGTGGCAGGAAAAATGGGGATATAAAGAGCTGGAAAAGGAGAGTGGGGGTGGTTCAGGTTGAGGAGGGAGAAAGCCACCCATTCGAATGGATAGTTTAACGTATTCCTGAAGGACCGGGTCCTGGGAAGGGGGGGGCAGTGTTTGGAGTTGGCAGAGAGTGGGGCACATGAATGGGAGGTGGAATGGGCTTGTCATCCCCTGTTGTGGGACCACATGTTTGGGCAGAGGAACTCTGCTGAGGAAACCCACTGATCCTGCAGGAGGAGTGAAGAGGAATGTATTTATTTATTTATTTATTTAATGGATTTTATACCACCCATCTGGCAGCGAGGTCAGCGAGGAGTTGCCGCCTGGCTGCGCGCATAGCTGTGTGGTCTCTCTCTGCTGCTGCTCAGAGGAGACACACCTGCTTGGTAATTCCTGAGATTTCTGGATATAATAGGATCTGGGTCCAGTTTCTGGAATCTCCATTTATGGAAGCAGACAATCCAAGACTAAAGCATCCCCCTGCCCCTGAAAGACTCAGTGGAAAATGAGTGTTCAGAATCCCCGTTAAGTCCCTCATGTCACCTGGCAGGCAACCTGAAATCATCCCAAGAAAGCACTGGTGATCTTAGTTCTATTTTCTGTTGTAAAACCTCCATCTGTCTTTGGAGAGGCTTTGCTGGAATGAGCCAGAGCTGATCGGTTCCAAGTTGACCAGTCTGGGGAAGCTGCAGGGCTTACCTGGAAGCCAGGAGCACCAATCATGTATCTGAAGAGCCGATGGGAAGAGACACCTTTCCCTACACTCCAACCATATTTAGTTGCACAGCTGGGAGAAGTTGCTTTCAGGGAAGATGATTCCCAATATCCCAAAAAGAGTGGGGCCACCTAAGATCTGCTTAAATGTCAACCACAGATTTTTCAATATTCTTGTGGTTGAACCTCTCCTCCTTCATCAATTTCAAGTCCTCCCATAAAAGCAAAACAAAGCATGCTGTTTATATATCACCCCATACTGCTTAAAGCACTGGTGGTTTACAAGTAATTATGTAGGCTACATGCTTCCCACCCCCATCCTGCCCCCAGGTCGGCAAGCTGGGTATCAACATTGGAAGGATGGAAGACTTGAGTGAACCTTCAGCCGGCTACCTGGGATTGAACCCTGGGTCAACAACAGCCATCAACAGGAAAGCCCTGAAACATATTCTATTAGCAACACTGTTTACAGAGGATGAATGATCAGTATCCCTTGGCTGGTTTAGAACCATGTTGCTGCGGCAAACAGACCTGGCTCTGGAATGCAGCCATCAGCAATTTTTGAATGAAAACAAATCTAAGCTTTCACAGGGCTCAGTGGTGGTTATGTAGGGTGGGCTGTGAACTTCTTTCCGGAGCTGGCTCCTGTGCCTAGAAGTAGCAGAGCCTTCTTTCGATAACACCTGTCAGATTCTCCAAGGATTATGTTCACTTCTCAGAAGCACAAAACGCCGGTTCCTCTTTGGGTCCCTTCTCAGCATCATGGGCCGTTTGGCTCTATTTATTTATTTATTTATTTATTTATTTATTTATTGCATTTGTATACCACATCTTCCTATAGGAACTCGGGGCGGTGAACAATAAAAACAAGGAAAGAAACGAGGATAAAAATAAGTAAAAGGCAATAAAAACAGGAGGGGGACCATAACCCCCCACAACAAATGGCAATGGCGGCAAAGAAGAAAGAAGAAGAAGAAGAAGAAAAGGAAAGAAATTAACTAAAAAGGTTGCCAAAAGCCTCCCTGAATAGATGGTTTTCAGGGCTTTCCTGAAGGCTGGCAGGGACACTGCAAGGCGCAGCTCACTGGGAAGATGGTTCCACATTGTAGGTCCCACCACAGAAAAGGCGCGGTCACACATACGCAATTTCTGCATCTCTGGGTGTGGCCACCCTCAGCGCGCCTGCGCCATTCTCGTGGGTCTGGACCCAGTTGACCTCTGGGAGATACGCTCCGCTAGGTACTCTGGTCCCAAGCCGTGGAGGGCTTTGAAAATCAAAACCAGGACCTTGAACCTGATCCGGAGGACAACGGGTAGCCGACAAGTCATCACCCTGCTGAACCCGCTGAGTCTGGCCGCCAAGGAAGGAACGGAGCCAAGATAGAGCAAGGCCCCCAATTCCCGCCTCTGCAAGCCAGACCAGCAGGTTACTGTGGTCCACGGTATCAAAGGCAGCTGACAGATCAAGGAGCACCAACAGGGAGGAACACCCCCTGTCGGCATCCCTTAAGAGGTCATCTTGTTTTCCCCAGAAGACCATGGGAAGCCCATCCCATAAGGAATGTTAATCCCCAGCATCTCCCAGAATGAAGATCTGGGCTAGGCTGATTGGTGCTCCCCTTTGCCCCACAATAACTGCCAAGGACCAGAGATGGTCTCCTGGATAGCCAGCCTCTAGGACAGTAGTTCTCAATCTGTGGGTCTCCAGATATTCCTGGACTGCAGCTCCCAGAAATCCTGGCTAGCTCAGCTAGTGGTGAAGACTCCTGGGAGTTGCAGTCCAGGAATATCTGGGGACCCACAGGTTGAGAACCACTGCTCTAGGAACTCCAGGCCTCTTGTCTCTAAGAGTGAAAGGTGGAGACTTCCACCTCCATTTGCATTCTAGTTCTGTATCGATCACACATCCTAGCAGGATGCCTACCCTTTCCCTCCATTCTGTCCTACAAACCCTTCTGGTTACTTAATGCTCTTGACCAGTAGTTCTCAACCATGTGGGTCCCCAGATGTTCCTGGACTGCATCTCCCCGAAATCCCTTCCGACGCA
>JAHTLZ010000348.1:23478170-23523250 GCA_023846285.1 Phrynocephalus versicolor
TGATGTACTGATGCTGGAGAGCTTGGTTAAAGCAAAAGCCTTGCCCACCAAGAGCCATCATCAGGAGAGCCCAGAAACTGCTTCTATCAGCCACGGTGACCCGTATCCCTGGCCTAGGCTGACTCTCAACCTCGTTGCTACGGGCAACCATGTAAAAAACAGACCAGGCTCTGGAATGCGGCAGACCCACCACCAATTCCGAGCTTCCACAGGGTTCAGTGGTGCTTAGTTAGGCTGGGCTGCCAACTGCTTTCCTAAGCGGGCTCCTGTGCCAAAAGCAGCAGATGCAAGCCAGGAGCACAGCAGAGGCGTTTCCTGATATTATTGGTAATAACCAACTCTGGGAGGCTTTCTGACTTCGGGGATTACAGCGCGCGGGGGGGGGGGGGAGTTGACGAGAACTACATGTCCCAGGAGGCAGTGCGCCCCGGTGGAAAGGAGGAGGGGGAGGAGGAGGAGGGAATGCCTGCAGGTCCTGTAGGGACGTTGGCCATCCGTCGCCCACGGATGACGTCATGACATGGTGGTTTGGTAAGGGGGAATCTTCTTGCCTGCGCTGCCTCCCTTCCTTCGCCCGCTCCTCCTTTCTGGGTGCCGGTATCTTTATTTAATTCTGTGCTTTGGCCCCCGCTGGGCTCCCTGCTGAAAAGGGCTTTTCTTTTCCTCTTCCTCCTCTGTCGGAGGACAAAGGGGTCGCTCCTGGTCTTGATTTAAAAGCCATTTACATGCGGTCAGCTTTACGATTGGGATGTTTCCCAATATAAGGGCGATGAGCTGTCGCACTTGGCGGGGGTTGGCAATATTTCTTTTAGCAAAAGGCCTTCTCATTCACCTTGAGACTTTGTTCCCCGCTCCCCTGTTTTGAAACGATGGACCAACTTCTGTTCACGGTTCAGTAATCCAGGCACGCTGCTTCCTTTCTTCCCTCTCTTATCCTTTGGTTTCAGAGTTTCCTCTTGCAGTCTGCGCCCAACTTCAGAGCTCTGTTGGGCTGGTTTGAACACCCCTGTTTTATTTTATATTTAACCTGCATATCACTCAGAGGTAAATCACAAAACTGGATATTAATTTATTTAAAATGTATCCTCGGCCCCCATCTTCTTAAAAAGGATCCAAGGAGGCTTAGATCATGAAAAGACAACATTTAAAGCTTGCAAGACTATACAGATATTTTGAAAGGATCAAATTAATACCAGAATGAAAAAAGGTAAACAAGAGCAACGCCAGAAACACATTCAAAGCAGTTAAGGCGCAGCCATCCATTTAGAAACTCCACCTGGGCAGCCTGGTTTTCAGCGAGTTTCCTGAGTGATATCCAGGTTAAGTTGCCAGGCTGTCGCTTTAACATATATGCCATTTTCTCCTGCTTCTGTTGATCCCTTTCCTAGATCAAAAAAGTGGCCCTAAGGGAGTTTACAGTTTAAAGTTGGTCTTAAGAGTCCTCAAAGAGTGGTAGAAGATGGAGGTAAGGTTAAGGGTAATTAATTAGTTTGGATATAAGTATTAGATAGTAGGATGGTAGTGCAGAGTTTTCTTCAATTTTTTTCTTTTTCAGGAGAGAACTGAAGCCAGGCATGTAGGTGCTGGAGATGCAGTAGGGAATCCTGTTTTATTGTATATTGCAAAATTGGTAGGGTTGTCAGCTGATGAAAGAAACATGAATAAGTTCATTGTTTGGCTATCCAATTGTTTTAGTTTTCAGCTCTCAGAATCTCTGACCTTGGTCCATGCTGCCTGAGGTTTCTTGAAGCTCAAAACATTGAAAGGGCTAAAGCCTGGTAACGTGTTGTGGAATACAATCAGAAGAATTCTAAGACTATCTGTTATCAGAGGCACAGCTATCTCACAGAGTAATCCCCCCTTATAGCACTCTGTGCAGTTTGCAATTTAATTATATATAGGTCCTTAGAAGGATGGAAGCCTGACTGAACCATGAACTGGCTGCCTGGAATTGAACCTCAGGTTGTGAGAACAGCTTTAGCTGCAGTACAGCAGTTTAACCACTGTGCCACGAAGCTCCTGCTGATTGTTTGAGGGAAGGCATTGAAGTCAGAATACAATGAATATTGCAGCACTGCTGCCAGTATGATGTGTTTTTCTTCTAAACAGGCTTGATGAGGAAAGATGAGAGACCTTAACTCACCATAGTGTTATAACCTAGTCGGCCCGTCCGACTAGGTTGTCGCGGGCGCACATGCTGCGTGTGGCCACGCCCAGGGAGGCTCGGAGAACTTCCACCCGTACCCGAGCCTTCTCTGTGGCTGGCCCAACCCTATGGAATCACCTACCAGCAGAAGTGCGCCTTGTAGAGTCCCTGCCTGTCTTCCGGAAGGCGCTGAAAACCCTTCTCTTCCGGGAGGCGTTTGGGTGACACAATTTTTTATTTTTAGTCCCGCCATCTGCTGCAGCCGTCTTGTTTCATTGTTTATTTCAGTTGTTGTTTTAATTTGTTGTCTGTACATTTATTGTAAACCGCCCGGAGTTCCTTTCAGGAAGACGGGCGGTATATAAGCTGTATGAATAAATAAATAAATAAATAAATAAACCTAACTAGGGAAAATCTTACTACTGATGTGGGATAATTCTTGGTGTGACTTTTGCTTCATGTTGCATAATTAGTTCACTACCAGGAATTATGCCACTTATACTGTGATGGCAATAGAAACTGAATCACTGTTTTATGTTATGAATTTTGAATTTTGTAACATGATTCCACAGTAAAGAAATAATAGTCAGAGATAATTCTGTGCAAATTTTGTAGGTTATGCAAACATGTAAGGGTAGTGGTTGAAATGCTCTGTAATGCTAAGGCAGAAAATTAAAACATTCTCCACTTGGTAATATTTTACTTTATAAACTTAGAGTTACTTTATCAAATAATTTTAGAAGCTCAATCCTAATTCCTCATCTAAGGATCAGATGAATATGGTGGAAAAGTTCTGCTAATAGGACAGCACCAGCAATTTTTTCCACCAGTTGTAGCTTTATTGGATATTTCTACAAGTGGTCTGGAATATTGGCCATGAGCTGCTGGGTTTTGTGTGTGTGTGTGTGTGTGTCTTTGTGTGTGTGTGTGTGTGTGTGTGTGTGTGTTTGGCAACTGAAAGGACCAAGAGCCACTTCTAAGTTTAGAGGGGCAAATGATCTTGTATACTTTTTGATCTGGCCAGAGTAAGACTTTCTGAACAAGTTGCAACTTTACTCTTCTCACCTTAGCCCCTTTGGATTACAGTAAGGGCCCCCATATCCACTGACGCCATCTGTGGATTCAGTTATCAATGGATGGTGAGGGGCAAGTGCCTTCTGGCGGCCTGAGGCAGTGGATGCGCCCTGCCAGTGGCACAAGGCTGCTCGAGCCAGTGTAGCTCCCTGTGGGAGGCAGAGTAAGTGTCCTCCCAGCAGTGTGAGCCTATGTGACCTGGTGGGAGTGCCTTGCCGGCAACCGCATGGCACCACCACTTTCACTCCCACCACTCCCGCCACCGCTGCCTCCTCCACCCCCACGCTACTGCCATCGCCACCCTCGGATAAGAGCATTCACTTTTATCCACGGATTTCTGTATTCACAGGGTGGCCCGGAACCAATCCCCTGCGGATATGAGGGGGTCCTACTGTACTCTGTTACTCTTGACTCTGAATGTTTCCAGATAATCACTATGTGCCTTAACTATTTGAAATGAGTGGTTTTTCTAAAATTTAACCCATTTTCCAGTTATGGTGCGAGGAGGAGATAAGACAGGCAAGGTGTTGAACGCTGTTTGAGACTTGATGCTCTTTTTTCCTAGTCACAATTTTGAACAGCCTCATAGGCATGGTGTTCCACTTGGCCAGTAAGCCTGCAGAGCTGAATTTTAGCAACTTAATGTTTGCAGTGTTTTATGTTTTGACAGTAGGCTGTTCCTACTACAGTATTTGGTAGTGTCCTCACCATGTTTGCAAGCAATGAATGAGTGAAAGAAAGAAAGAAAGAAAGAAAGAAAGAAAGAAAGAAAGAAAGAAAGAAAGAAAGATTTTGTTTTCTTTGCTTTTTCCTAGCTACATGCATTTATGCTTGGTACATCAATGTTTTAATTTTTCTTTCCCAACAGATTAGCATTAACTCCTCTTAACTCAAAGATGGGAGTTCAAGGACTTTGGAAGCTCTTGGAGAGCTCTGGAAGACCCATCAGTCCAGAAACCCTGGAAGGAAAAATCCTTGCTGTTGGTATCCTTAAGAGCAAAATATGAGTACTGTATCTCAATGCTTGTTTATTTTAACGCCAGAACATTTTCTCAAGAACTTCCGGTCAGAGGTGAAACCACAGTGGGTCTGAGGATACCACTGTGGCAAAGTACATGCTGACTTTTGGGGTCTGTAGTTGTTCCAAGTCCCTCCTGATAATGGTCCAGAGCTCTCTTCAGGCATTATAAAACCCAATGCTGTCAGTGTGCTTAGAACGCAGTGCTGGGCCCTACCTTTTACTCCTGCATCACATTCTTCACAGCTTTGGTGCCAGCATCTGAAAAGGGATTTTCAGTTTTGCCAGGGTTCTTACTCGTGTGTAGTCTCTTCAGACTCGTTAAAACTAGTATGAATGTCACAATCGAAGTGAGCAGAGCTCCTGACCCTTCTGAAAGCACGTTCGCTTGTGTCAGGCCATGTAATGCCTAAAAAGGCCTCATGAGCTCCAGGCACCTGCTTGCTATAGGCAACAGAATGCTGCACCGGGTAGATCTCAGATCTGACCCAGCATGGCTTTTAAAAAACATTTCTGCAATAGAGGGAAAATAGTTTATTTATTAAATGAATTTTATTGCTCTTGAGGACCTTTCTTTGAAAGTACTGTTTTGAAATGATTATGTTAAATTTCTCTACCTAGATTAAGAAATAAAGTAGAAACAAAAACTGCATTCTTTTTCTCTAGATTTGTCTAGTTATCGGTAATTAATGAAAGCTGTTGTGTTGAATCATTTCCATTGCCCTTCTTCTCTGCTTCCCTCTGCACCCCCCTCTGATGTCTATAATCTAGCCATAAAGGGTTTTCCAAGTACAGACACCTGCCGCCATTTCACGCTTCAGGTACTGCGGTCCCACTACATCACGGGATCACAGTACCTGCACCGTGTTTGTGTGTGTGTGGGGGCAATGGGGTCGCTCAGTGCTGCCCCTGCACCTCTGAGAAGCCTCAGGGGCGCGCGAGGGGGGCGGGGGGGGCAATTGGGTCGCTCCCCGCTGCCCCCGGGCCCCTCCGAGAAGTCTTGGGGCTGCGCAGGGGGATGGTGGGTGGGCGATCAGGTTGCTCTGCGCTGCCCCCCGCCCCTCCGAGAAGCCTCAGGGGCGGGGGGCCAGCAGGGGACGATCGGGTCACTCCACGCTGCCCCTCGGGCCCCTCCGAGAAGCCTTGGTGGGGGGTTGCATGGGAGGGTTGTGGGGGGGGTGATTGGGTCCCTCCATGCTGTCCCCCGGGCCTGTCCAAGAAGTTTCAGGGCCGTGCGGGGGGCAGTGGGCCCCCCGCAATCTCCATTGAAATGCATTGCCAATGCATTTCAATGGAGACGGCCCCGGACAAGAAGTCTCGGGCAGCGGCGGGAGGTCAGATCCCCCTCCCGCCGCTGGCACGCACCGCCCCAAGATTTCTCAGACAGGTGCGTGATCCCCCCAGCCCCCCTGCTTCCGCATATTGCGGATTTTCATGGATCATGGTGGGGTGGGTCCCTAACCCCCGCGATCGGCCGGGGGGGGTACTGTAGTTTTTTTAAACAAATGGGGGCTGGGAGGTCAGGGGTGGCAGATTCCACTGCCAGGAGTCGGTTTTTTCAGGGTAAGGTCCCCCTAGGATCCTGTCCAGTGTTAACTTTAGTAGAAGAATTGCCTTTCTTTAGAGTTAGAAGAAGAACATGTTCTCTTGGTTTCTTTTAAATGGCTTGTGAAATGTGCATAGATGCTATGTTATTTTGTTCCCCATGATTCATTTTAAGTTAGTGAAATCTATGGTCTTCCAGTTATTGATAAACTACTAGTCCCATTTGTCCTCACTAGTTGGGTTGGGGCTGATGGAAACTGGAATCCAACAATATCTAGAATGCCACCACTTTCCCTTCCTGATCTTAAGCATTAGTTATTTTTAAAAATGATGCATATTTTCTTGGGCTAGACTTTGTTTTATCAGATTCAGGCAATCAAGCATTCTTAGGTTGCATTTGTGAGGGTTCTCAGCTTTTCCATTTGTCTTCCTATGAGAGCTTTCCTAAGATATCAGCATTTGGTTGAATCAAGCTATCAAAGGTGCAAGAGACCGCCGTGGAAATTCCATCCACAGCGCCCATCTCCTTACTCTGTTTCACCGACTCTGCAAACTGCTCTTCTTTCGGATCCGGCCTGTTTTTGTCTTTGATGGAGAAGCGCCACTCCTGAAGAGGCAGACCCTGGTATGCCCTTTGTATGATCTCACTTACACACTGAACTCCACAGGGTTTTGCCGTTGACAGTGCAACCGTGTCCTTGTGAGCTTGGAAATAAAAATTCAGTGAGCTCAGCTTCAGTCTTGCAGTGCATCCCTAACCGGACAGGGTAGCCAAGAGCTAGCTGAGCCTTCTAGTAGGTCAGCTGATGTCATTTTGAACCAAAGCGCTGTCAGCCTAAGAATGTTAGAAGCTAGGAATACCCTCATCCTGGCTTAACTTTGAGCTGGTGTTGTAGCTGTGTCCCTGTGCTGGGGAAGGTTTGGACAACCTCCTACAGCCAGCACATCTGTTGAGGGCGGATTGCACTGTTAGAGGAGTAGAATTGCAATAGACCAAATGAGTTAGACCTTGCTAGCTGCATCAGAATGGAGGAATAGAAATGATGAGATGCTGAACGTAGTTCATAAGTGATCAAATTTAGCATGCCATGTGGTATATCACTATATGACTTATGGAGATAGGTAAACTTACTTACCTGATGGAGTATACGGTAACCAATTGTTAAAGTAAAAGGTTATATAAAAAGAGGCACCTTTGGAAATATTGCTGGTCTTAAGTGGCATGTGACAAGAACAAAACATTGAGAAAGTAGCAATTGTGTTTCACAAAATGTTTTCCTGTGAATATTTGTTCAGGTTAAGCGAAGACAGAGAAAAGAAATTGCAGCCAGTGACTCCAAGAAAACTACAGAGAAGCTTTTGAAAACGTTCTTAAAACGACAGGCTATCAAAACTGCTCTAGCGGGCAAGAGGTAAGACCAGAGTTTCTATGTATCTATTTGTGCTTTGAACACTTGCTGTTAAGCTTTCAATAATATGGGGTGTTTCCTATTTTCCCCAGCAACGCAAAGTTCCCTAGCCTTTCAGAAATAAGAAGGGAAGAGGTGGACGACATTTATGCACTGCCTTCTTTACAAGAAGACAAAAGAAACAGGTAGGTAGTGCAGAATCCAAGTTCACATTGGCATGCAACCATTTAAAGCTGGCAGAGCAAAATGCTGTTTTAAAATGGAGAATGTTTGATACTCAGCAAATTGCCACTTGTGTTTTTGCAACACAGCTCGGACGAGGAAGATGAGAAGGAGTGGGAGGAGAGAATGACCCAGAAAAAGATGCTGCAAGTAATTTTTCTTCATATTCCTTGCCTTTTAGTGTCCGTTGTTTCTGAATAGTTAAGGCGTACTCGTATAAAAGCCATCAATAAAACTGGAATGAAATCTGAACAGTGCTTTAGAACTAGTAGGACTCTCGCACAACCCTCCCCTCAACAGCAGCAATGATACAGGGCTGCAAAAGACCTTGGCTGGAGTCTCTTTGGAGTCACCTCTACTCACAGTGGACCGAACAGGGGTAGTTGACCAATGAATATAACACAAGTGAGAACTAGGGTAGTATGATAGTGACAGATTGAGCAGTGTGCCAGGAAGGTCAAGATCCAGATCCAAGGAAGGTGTTTGATTTGATCCTACCCAGTTAACCTTGTAATGATCAGCTTGCTGCCCCTGAAAAGCCTACCGTTTCTCACCCATCTAGTTCTCAACCATTATTTAGAGGCACCTCCCCTCTGATCCTTGAGGTAGCAGGGTTTTACCTTGGTGTTAATCACCCCTCCATAGTATGATATTAATAGTGTCCTATCGTTGTAATAACCCATGCGGTGCAGTGGATAGAGGGGTAGGCTAAGGGCCCCCGGCTTTGAATCTCCACTCCCTCATGGGTTGTGGATAAGCCCACTCCTAAAGTATCTCTGTTACACTTAATTGGGGTCACTGTAAGTCAGTTCTGACCGGATGGCACATAACATAAGATGGTTGTAATAACTGCAGTGATATGAAAGATCTACTGCAGCCACATATTCATGTTTTGCATAATAGACTTGTTGCATCAGATCAAAGATCCATTTAGTTTAGTGTTTTCTTTCCAGTAATAACTACACTATGGATTTTAGAAATCGTGTAAGCAGAGTATAATGGGGGGGTGGAATCTTACCACTGAGGATCAGCAGTGAGTTGCAACTAGGGTAGTCCCACTGGTGCAGTATCGGTACAGTCTTGAATAACTTACTAATTTATAGAGGTACCAATTTCTCCTGGGTTTGGTAAGTCTACTTCTCCAAAGGTTCCATTGATTTAGTAGGTTTACTCTAGTTATTATTTATTTATTTATTTGATTTGATTTTTTTATTCTGCACCATCTGACCAACAGTCACTCTGGGCAGTTTACAAAAGTCAAGGCCTGGACAGTCATGGGTGTAACTGGGGAGGGTTGGAAGAGTGCATTTGCACTGGGGGGGGGCGCAGCAATCTGGGGGCACCTGGTGGGGGAGCAAGGGGAAGCCATGCGCCATCCTGCCAGCAGCCCTCCTTTCGCCCCACTAAGGCTTGGCGATCCTTAGTCGGGGGGAAAGGAGGAGAGGGAAGCAGGGAATTTTTTTTCTAAGCAGCACCTCTGTCAACTGCTCCCATCTTCCCCTCCCCGCTAAGGCATGGCGATTGTTAGCCGGGGGAAGGAGGAGAGGGAAGTGTGTCATGGAGGTGCTGCTTGGAAAAAAAAATCCCATCGCCTGCTTCCCTCTCCTCCTTTCCTTGGTCTAACGATCACCAAGCCTTAGTCAGGGGAAAGGAGGAGGGGGAAGCGTGCTACGGAGGTGATGCTTGGAAAAAAATCGCCTGCCTGGCGCTATCTGCACGCTGTGCGGTTTGCACAGGAGAGCCTTAACTGGAAAAAGGGCATGAGGATGAGAGACCCTTCTTTCCCTCCCCCACTGTTCCCCCAGGATCTGCCCCCCTTGCTGGGTGGGTGAGACATGGTTGGGGGGGAAAGGGCACAAAAACTGACTTTGTCCCCGGGTACTCCAAACTCTAGCTACGCCACTGTGGACAATACAATGAACAATACAATTAAACAATATACAATGTATAGACGAAAATAAAACTAACCAATCAAACATAATTAAATCTGATAACAAAGAAAAAATAATAAGTCAAATACATATGAAAACAATCAGAGGCAGATTAAAATATAAAACCAGATCAGCGAGATGGGCGAGATGACAAACAATGGTCAGGGAAAGCATGTCTATACAGCAAAGTTTTAAACTGTTTATTAAAACAGTTTTTATGCTCGTTGTTTCATTCTTTTTTAGTGTACACCGCCCCGAATTCCGAGTTCCGTCTTGGAAGATGGGGCGGTATATAAATATAATAAATATATAAATAAAACGTGTAGCGTGGGGAGCCAAACCAATCTCAGGGGGCAGCTGGTTCCACAGATGTTGCTAATTCTGCATGCAGCTGGTGTGTAGTAAGGTAGAATACCAAACTCTGAATTTTTGGAAGGTGCCGGGAAAAAATGCTCACATTCACATAGCAGATTTTGCTAATTTTCTCAAGTTCCAAAGTTTCTTTATGAGTTCCTTTAGAGAGGAAGGGAAAGAAATGCTTCAAACTGCCCATTTCAGTATTTGTGAAACTGGATATATTTATGTATTTGTGTTCTTGATGCGTATCTGTTTTTCAAGCACTCGTTTCGCTAATCCATACATTTTGTTTCCTGCCTTGCTCTAATTTGTGTAGGAGGAATTATGTGAAAACCCTCATTCTGTGGACGTTGAATCGGAAGACTTCCAGAGTTTGCCCTCTGAGGTAAAGCATGAAATTCTCACTGACATGAAGGAATTCGCAAAAAGAAGAAGAACACTTTATGAGATCATGCCTGAGGTAATGCATGGGCTTTCATTTTGCTCCTTGAGGGAACAGAAGAGAGAGAGCCTTGCCACTGACAGAACTGATAAATCCATTAGGCAGTTCTCTGGGGTCAGGTCAAGAGTTTATATGAAAATCAAAGGGTAGCGGTTCTGAGCGTATTTGGATCCAGTGGGAAATCCAGTAGTGAGTCACAGCTGGAGCAGTTCCAGTCAGTGGAATGTACAGAGTTGACTCTACAAATCCCCACTGATTCAGCGGGCCTACTCTAGTTGTGACTTAGTATTGGATTTCATCCACTCTGAGTTATTGTCACCTACACCTTACTACAGGCATGTCCAAACATTGTTATGCACTAAGGTCAGCATACAGATCTGCCAGTTCATTGTGAAGCTCAAACCTACACAATGGTGTGTGTTTCTGTAATTTTATTTAATTTTTATTAAATTGATTTGCAATATTTTTGCTCTATAAAGCTATGTTCAGAGAGCTGGATAGTATACCTAGCATAACATAACAGAAACTGGCCCGCAACCACCAGACCTGACCCGTGGCCTGCCAAGAAGGAAAATTTAAAAAATTAATAAAAAATAAAAAAATAAAAAACCCAATCCAGCCCGCGGGCCACGGAACCAGCCCACAAGCACCGGACCCGACTCATGGGCTGCCGACCTGACCCATGGGTCACCAAACTGGCTGACTGGGAGGAAAAAAGCCGACCAGCCTGCGCTACAACTGGTAGGCGGGCCACGTGGTCGGCAGTTTAAATGAAATGAAATAAATAAAAATAACCTGATTCAGCCAGTGGGCCGCTGAGCTGGCCTGTGGGCTGACAGGATTGATGATGATGATGATGATGATGATGATGATGATGATGATGATGATACTCTTGAGTCCTAATCACTAATCATAATAATCACTGAGTCCTAAATGCTTGGGAAGTGTTCGACTAGTGATTGGTAATAGAAAATCCAGTGTAGATAGCTGTGTGGTTAATATTATTATTAATAATAATAAAAACCCCAACCGGTCAGGTTCAAAAAAAAAATGAAAAGAAAAGAAAAGAAAATGAACCTGAACTAAAACGAATTACGAAACAAACTTTTTAATAAAAATTCGTTTCGTTATAAATGAAACGAAATGGGATGGGGGAACGAATTACAAAATGAAACAACATTTTGGCGTTCGTGCCCATCTCTAATGCCAAGTTTCATATGTGCAGGATTCACTGCCTTGGAGGTGTTGTGGATAAAAGGGATGGGATTCTACATTATACAAAATTTATTGAAGTCTCGCCTTTTTAATGCAGTTTTACTTCCTGTAGCAAGCCTTCGTTTCTGATTCCAGGGCCCAAAGAAACAATAGTCCCCCTCTTAGTCCCCCCTTTCCTCCTTACCTTCTGCGTCAGCCTCTTTGTCTACGGCAGTGGTTCTCAACCTGTGGGTTCCCAGATGTTCCTGGACTGCAACTGACAGAAACCCCTTCCAGATCAGCTAGTGATGTAGACTTCTGGGAGATGCAGTCCAGGAACGTCTGGGGACCCACAGGTTGAGAACCACTGGTCTAGGGCATGAAATGACACAAGAACCTGCAGATAAGGAGAAAATATTCCGATCCACGGTAACTATTTGAAAGTCAGCTGGTGATTTTCAGTGTCTATGTTTTAATTGACTCTAACCGGATAGTGAACACAGTTGATGGGATCCTGACAAGGAAGACGTTAAGTGTTGAAAGAAAATGATGATTATTACACACCATGTTGACTTTTGATGTACAGTAGGAACCCCTTCCCCCAAATCCAAGCACCCACCCACACATGGATGCTGAAAAACATGGATTATAGTGAACATTATAGTGAACCAGTGAATGTTCTGGCTCTCTCGTGTGATAATGACAGCATGGATATATATTTCTTTTGTGGAGGCTATATATAGTATGGTCTCTGGCTTCCTCTATTAGCTGGTTCTGGCAACTTCCTCATTAAATTATATGTATTTTTCAGTGTTTTTTTGTTTAATATTTTCAGACCATGGATAAGTGAATCAGTGGATGTTGACACTATGGATAATGGGGGTCTTACTCTATTTCTGTCTCTTCTAGAAGAGTGAATGCATTTGCCCAGCAAATGAAGGAAGCTCAACTTAGTAATTATTGTCTTTTGATTTAAGGAATCTGGTGATTTTTCTCAGTATCAACTCAAAGGTCTGCTTAAGAAAAGCAGTTTAAATCGACATATCGAAAAGGTGCAGAAGGAGATGAATGAACAGCACTCCGGTCAAATTCAGAGCCAGTATGAAAGTGAAGGGGGCTTCTTGAAAGAGGTGGAAACGAGGAGGGTTGTGTCTGAAGATGCTTCTCACTACATTCTGATCAAAGGTAATGCTGCAGTAATTCTACGGTTTTATAAGAATGGGGATTGGCACTTAAAGTGCAGCATGATGCCAAAATGAAACAAGCGAACAACAGCAAATGTCATAGCATAACTATGCAAGATCGAGCCAGGGGGCCCTCTTGAAAGAGCCATCCCTCAAGGAGGTGAAAGGGATGGCTTGTAGACATAGGGCCTTCTCGGCAGCTGCCCCCAAGCTATGGAATGCCCTCCTGATTGAGATCCGCCAGGCGCCAACATTGATTACATTTCAACGCCAGGTAAAAACCTTCCTGTTCCAGAAGTTTTTTAATTGATACAATATAGGCTGTGGGTCCTCTGATGACAATTTTAGTGTAATGATTTTAGTGTAAGGTTTTTATTATTGCTTTGATTATTTATGGATATTCTATTTTAATTGTTTTTAACTGTTTTAATTCTTTTGATTGTAAGCTACCCAGAGACCTTTGGGTAGTGGGTGGCATATAAGTTGTAAAATAATAATAAAAAATAAATAAATGTCATTATTAATCTTGGATTCTCTGATTATACCGGATCTGTGTCAGTCCACAAATAAAACAGTGGTCATCACTTTTCTCTTTCAGGGCTCCAGTCCAAAACACAGACATCCAAAGATCTGGAAACAGTGTCTACGGAACATTCTCCTTCAGTGTCCGAAGATGCAAAGCCTGGTGTAGCCAAGATTCCAGCTGATTTAAAGACACCCACTTGCAATCTCTCAAAACCTGCATCCACCAGCAGCACCTGTACGACTCCTCCTTCTCCTAGAACAGTGCTTGCTATTCAGACAGCTATGCTAGGAAGTAGCTCAGAAGAGGAGATGGAGGATGAGAACAAAAATAAGTTTGATTTAGACAACTGCAGGTCTGGCCCTAATACAGAGGCAGGCAATGTGTCACCAAGGACATTAAGGGCAATTCAGGAAGCTTTATGTGAGGAGGAAGAGGACATTAGGCCAGCTTTTATACCCAGCGCTGGAGCTAATCGAGAAGGAAGGCGTTCTGCGAGAGACTTCCTTGCCAGCAGCTCAGACGAGGAAGACCAAGTCCCTGACGGCCAGAGTAGAAAACAGCTTCCATTTCTACATTCAGGGCAGTTCAGAAACACAGCTATTAACCAAGAGAATGAATTAGATCAAAGAAAACCAGTGTTGGAAAAGGATCAGAGCGTTCCTGAAAGTCCATATGTTCCTTTTGTGGGAGAGCACTCTTCTTCTGAGTCAGATAAGGAAGAAAAAGGCATGGAAAGGCCAAGTCCCGAAATGGGTTCGACGTTGGTGCGAGATGGGAGTGCAGCGAGTGACGAGCCTCAATTGGTAAGGTCTTTGACACAGACTTTGCCAGCTGACCTCGCTCGTTCAGATTCTGCCGAGTTATCCCCGAATGGGAAGGTTGAACCTTTACAGGCATTTGTTCTCGGGCCTGAAAAATGTGATCCTCCGTTGCCACAAGAGCTTCCCTCAGAAGCAGCAAGACTTGGTGAAGAACGACCAGAAGGACAACCACAGTCTGAGGAGAGCGATTCTGATGGTAGGTAGGCTGTAAATAACTGAAAATGATAAAATGAGACTGTTCGCACAGCCACTTAGGAGTACATAATGGCAGATGGGATAAAGATTCCAGGGAACACAGTGGTCTTGGCACTCCAGAGGGTGCATTTTTGAACTCTTTTAGAGGCTGGTTTTCAGATATTTGGTGCAAGAAGCTGTCTGCTCTTACATAAGAACATAAAAAGAGCCATGCTGGATCAGGCCAAAGGCCCCCCTAGTTCAGTTTCCTATATCTCACAGTGGCCCCACCAAATGTGTCCGGGAGCGCATGTGACTAGACATTTGTCTCTTGATACCTCTCCCCTGCACCTGGTCCTTGAAGTACCCTGGTTTTAAGGCTGGAGGTTACACATCTCCCTCATGGTTTGTAACCTGTGATGGACTTTTCCTCCAGGAATCTGTCCAATCCCCTTTTGAAGGCATCCAGGCCAGATGCCATCACCACATCCTGTGGCAGGGAGTTCCACAGACTAACAATGTGCTGGGTAAACAAATATTTTCTTTTGTCTGTTCTCACTCTCCCAGCCCTCAATTTGAGTGGATGTCCCCTAGTTCTGGTATTTTGTGAGAGGGAGAAAAGCGTCCCTTTATCCACTTTACTCATGCTCTGCATATTTTTGTACGTCTCAATCATATCCCACCCAGGCGCCTTGTTGAGTTATTTTAACACTCTGCCTTTAATTGGTTTCAGCGCTTAAGCCTGTTAACTGCTTTGCTGAGAGAAAAGTGAAGAATAAGTACTGTACGTGGGCATAGCAGAGCAGCAGCAGACACCTATAGCAGGATTTGAACCTCACACAGTATATGAGGAGCTTTATACTGCTGTCATCTAGGAGAGAGCTATGCTCATCAACGTTCCCTCTTTCAAAAGGCAACTGGGAACAATTTCCTTTAGCAGTTGTGTGCATGTGGGCACGAGGGAGGTGGGAATTGCCTCTAACATGACTGTGCCATTACACAACATTGGTGAAATCTTGTTGTGCAACTTTACCCTGTATAAGCTGTGGAATTGTTTTGGAACTTAAACGTTTCTGATCCCCTACCAAAGATGCCGAGGTATCCCCTGGGGGATCCCTTTCCATGTGGAGAAGCCACAGAGAGTCATGTAAGAGGTTGGGGTGGTTGGGCTTGTTAAGGTTTATACAAAATGGATTTAGAATTGTCATATTGCAAGGGATGATGCAATTGGGGATGATGCAAGACAGAGCAGTTTGGACATGCTCAGTTATCAAATTGCTGAGCAATGGTTGCATCGGCCACATGTATAAAAGTAAGAGAGTTTGTCCTGTATTTTGTGGGATGAGGTTGGAAGGAGCAGCTCGTTACTTTGTCCGTTTGGATCCCGAGAGTTTGGACTACAGGACTGTCTATGAGGTATATGCCTGCCAATTTTGTTTTTTGTGCTGGACTTGTATATTTTGTAAATACAGTTTATTTGGTGACGGGAATCACCGGCTGTGTTTGCGTCTTTATTTTTAGCACTGCTGTCGGGCTTGTTAAAGCCCACGCTCTTTTACACAGCTCTCACAGTCTTCCGCTAATAAACAACCACTCTGCGACAGGGCTTCAGTTCCTGAAGATCGAAGACTTCTGTCGCCAGCGGGAAGGTTCTATCGGCAATAGTGATTTTCAGAAATTAAAGACATCCCTCTGCTCTCCAGTGCCTCCCCCCCCCCCGCATGGGTTCTGCACAATGAAAGGGGTCCCAAGAGAACATGAGAACCTTTTTTTTTGGGGGGGGGGAGAGTTTCATAATGATGTTGTGCGGCAGAATTCCAGCCATTGTTTGCTGTGCTCCTTTTTCAGTCTGTCTACAACTCCTTGATGGCTTGTCCATTCGGCTTCCTCCTTTTGCCTCCTCCTCTCTTTGGCCTCCTGTCCTCAACTGATCCTTTCCCCTTCTCCTGGCCTCGAGCCCAGAGAAAGAACGAAGCATGCTTTCCCTTGCTGTGAACAACACACTTCACTTTTACATCTTAAACAGTCTGCCCCATGGTTTCCTTTAATTTTTTTTTTTTAAAACCAGGTAGCTTCATCGATGTGGATGCTGAACCAAGTGGTGAATATCAAGACGAACCATTTGAGATGCCAGTTACTTCAGCTGGTCCGGAGGGTGGAAGAGTGTCTGAAGAAGCAGTGGATATAAGAGAGGAGGGTGAGGATCTCATGGAGAGAGGGCCACCAGAAAATGCTGCCAAAGATGTAGAGCTGGTTGAACAAGAGGATCGTGAAATAAGAGACAAGGAGGAAGAGGGACTTAACGAATGGCAGGATATTAGCATGGTAATTCTTTTATAGATAAATCTATGAGATGAACAACAAGGGAAGGGCTATGATCTGTGAGCCAGGGGAAACAATTTCTGTTTCTATTATATTTCTATTTCTATTTCTATAAATGGATACTTTTTTATTTCAAAATATGTTGCTTGAAAGAAATGAAGCACAGTTTGAAGACAGTAGGGATAGAGACTGTAATGCCCAACGGTTAGAGGTGCAGTATCTAGATAGGATTGAGAAGTGGCTTGAAAACAACAGAATGAAATTCAACAGGGATAAATGCAAAGTACTGCACTTAGGAAAAAGAAACCGAACACAGTTACAAGGTGGGGGATAGCTGGCTCAGCAATACTACAAGAGAGAAGGATCTTGGGATCATAGTGGATCAGAAGCTGAATATGAGCTAACAGTGTGATGTGGCTCCATTAATAGTGGTATAGTCTCCAAATCCTTTGAGGTACTAGTTCCTCACTATTTGGGACTGATTTGGCCTCATCCTGAGTACTCTGTCTAGCTCTGGACATTGTACTTCAGGAAGGATGCTGACACATTGGAATAAGGGCAGGATACACAACAGTGGGCTCAAATTACAGGAAACCAGCTTTGGATGAATATCAGGATCAGCTTGCTAACTGTTACAGGAGTACGACAATGGAACCAGTTACCTTGAAAGGTGCTGAGTGCTTTGGCATTAAAAGCATTCAAGAGAGATTTAGACAGTGACCTGTTAGATATTCTTCAATTTGTATTCTTGGATTGAGCAGGGGTTGGAGTCACTGGCCTTGTAGGCTCCTTTCAAGTTCATGATTCGATGACAGGTGTTAGCTTCTGAAGGCTTTTTTTTTAAAAAACTGCCTGCCTGCTTTCATATTCTATCCATGTCTATGAAAATGAGAGAATTGTTTTGGTCTTTTAAGCTGGAATTCCAGATTCTGTTGATGCCTGGGGTGAATAGATGCTCCTACAGTTTACAGCAGAGCTACTCTCCTTCCTGTTACTGAATGCTGACTTTGGACTTGCTTGGTATGGAATGTTTTCTGTGCTGCATTTTAGGTTTAACGGGTCCTTGATCTTATTTAATGTTTACAGGAAGACTTGGAAGTCTTAGAAACGAACCTTTCTGTTGAACAAAACACACTTCAAGCTCAGAAACAACAGCAGGAACGGGTGGCTGCCACGGTGTCAGGACAGATGTTTTTGGAATGCCAGGTACAGTATGTGCTTGCAATCCATCTTGCCTGTCGGTAGAGATTTCTGCTGTTTGTTTGCGGAGATTTCTGTTCTGCAGAAGAAGTAACCAAAAGATAGACTCGGACAGGAATATCCACTCAAGTCCATGTGCATGTAAGATTTCAATCCGAAATACAGACCTTTTTGTGCTGGACTACATTGTTTTTTTATTGTCGCTGAGAAAAACGGGGTGAAGAACATTTTTTTTAAACTAAATATGAGTTACATCATTATGATTCCTCTTTATCTATTTTGATAGTGGTTTCATTTAAAGGTAGCTTCCCTTATTAAGTTAATCCATCTCATGTTTAGATCTCCTTCTTTTCCTTTTATTGTTATCACTGCAAACGTTGTTGTCTTCTCCTGGGAGTCATGTTCTATGTCCTCAAGTCAGTTCTCATTTTAGTTTCAGATTTAATTTGGTTCATAAAGCATTTGTTTATCTGGCTAGCACTTCATGTGATCTGTAAAAATATCTTTCTACAATATATTTCTAATGACCAGTATTTTTCCTGTCAGCTTTCTTCAGTTTTCAGTTGTCACATCTGTATGTAGTAATCAGAAATACTATAGATGAGCTTGACCTTTTTTGGATGATATTTTGAGCTACAGCATCTGGTTATATTAATGGATGAATTGAGAAAATATTTAGCAGTTTTGATTTCTTCATTGCTAAGGCATTGTCATCATAATTTTTAACATAATTTTTTATGCAATTTGAGGTGTTCACCTCCACTAATAGCCATTTGAAGTTGATATTTTCGCTGGTGACATTGTATCATTTGCATATATTCAATCACAAATGTGTCTCCCACCAATTTTGTTTCCTCCTTCATCTGAATAGTGTGTCCTATGTATACACTGATAGGGAGATAAAATGCACCCTTGTCTGACACTTTTGCCAGTCAGAAATCATTCAATTTCTCCATATTGTAGTTCAATAGTATCCTCTCGTCTGTATTATACATTACCCATCAGGGAAATCAAATGTTGTGCCACACACATTTCTGTTTGTAAATCCTTGACTTTTCATCATCCACGTGGTCAAAAATGTTACTGCAATATAGAAAGCACATGTTTATTTTTTTTCTTCATCTGAAACGTTTTGGTATGTTCTTATAACTAGAGATGGGCACAAAAAGAAAAACAAAACGCTGTTTTGTCATTTTGTTACGAAACGAAACAGTAGTACGCGTTTCATGATGAAATGATACAAAGTGCCATGATTCATCCTAGAGGCATCAAATTTATTGGGTAGCTTCCTTTGACTTTTCTCTTTAATCCATCCAAATTTGGCGAGGTTTGGGGTTCAGGGGGCTGAGTTATTAAACTCCAAAGTGGGTCTCCCATGGAAAAAGAGGAAGAGAAAAATGTGGCGCCATTTTAAACTCAAGCCTCATTCCTCTGATCCCCTCCATGCTGTGGAATGTGAAGGAGGGAGGGTTGAGGTGAGTGCTGATAGGTCTTGCTTGGAAGGGGTTCTAAGTGATAAAGCAATGAAAAACCTGTTTCACTCTCTGAAAAAGGAAGAAGATACCTTTATAGATTGCAAATAAAACCAAAAAAAAATGCAAGCCGAGCTTTTGATGGCAAGCCATCTTTCTCAAAGCATTGCACCAAAAGTACAGTCTTGGCAAAAGAAGTAGTTTGCCGGGCGTTGAGATTCATGGCCGGATGAGACCAGCCAGGTGCTCTTCTGATGGGGCAGGTATCTGCCAGCTGGAGGAAAGAACCCTCCAAGCTGGGGAGAGGGCCACCGTGCCCGGTAGATGACGTCCCAAATAACAGAACCTCAGTTGAGATCCAACCTGTTTGTCCTGGTCCATTCCATGACCGTATCCAGGCAGCAGTCAAGGGTCTGCACTGCCTCCACTGCAGAGGTGGAAGAGGAGAAATAGAGTTGCATGTCATCAACATAGTGATGACAGTAAGCCCCAAATCCCCTAATGACCTCATAGTTAAATAGCAGAGGGAAGATTGCCGAACCCTGGGGCACCCCACAAGAGAGCATCCAACAGGCTGACAATTCTTCCCCAAGTTTACCGCGCTGAGTATGGCCTTCAAGAAAGGACTGGAGGCAGCTAAAAGCTGGACCTCCAGTCCCCACATTACCAGCCTACCCAGCAAGATACCGTGGTTGACGGTATCAAAGGCCACAGACAGACATATCAAGAAGGACCAACAAGGTAGAGCGTCCCCTTCTTTATGGTAAAAGTCTTTGTTGCTACTTCAGAGAGAGAAATGTGAAATTGTATTATGGGTTCTCTGTAGGAACTTCTGCGTCTCTTTGGCATTCCGTACATTCAAGCCCCCATGGAAGCAGAGGCTCAGTGTGCTGTCTTGGACCTCACTGATCAAACTTCAGGGACCATCACAGATGACAGTGATATCTGGTTGTTTGGTGCACGGCACGTATATAAAAATTTCTTCAGCCAAGACAAGTATGTGGAATATTATCAGTACGTGGATTTTCAAAATCAATTAGGTAAGACAAAAAAACCCCCACCCTTTTTAATATGATTTTTTTTTTGTATCAAGGATCCTTTATACTTTTTTGGATATGTAATGTTATTTATACAGTAACATATGATTCTTGCAGCAAAGTGTTTATTTCATAATAATTAGTACACACTTAATTAGAATTTTTCTTCTGTTTTGAGAACCATCGAATCAATGACTTATGTCACAGCTCTGTGCACCTCCACCTGGAAATTAAAGTGCCACTTAATTCAGCAGACTAATTAGATATATTTGGCCATGCTGTCTGGGGATTATGAGAGTTGTTGTCCACATCTGGAAAGCACTTGGTTGAAGAAGGTTGCTCTAGAGCATGCCTGCCCAACAGGTAGACCGCGGGCTACTGGTAGCCCGTGAAGGGCTCAAAAGTAGCCCGCCGTCCATCAATAAAAAAGTGAGGCGATAAGTTCTCCAACCCTCCCTCCTCCATCCCAAGGACCACCACTGCCCCAGCAAAGTTCTGGTTCTGCCAGCCCATTATCTCAGCTGAGCGGGGTAGTTCAAGGGCCATGGTGCATTGAAATCTGTTCCCTCCAGAACAGATTAATCGGTTTTCAATGCATTCCTATGGGAAACCACTGCTCTACTTACAAAAGTTTTTACTTACGAGCATGTGCTTGGAATGGATAAAATTCGTAAGTAGAGGTTTTAGTGTAGTAGCCCTCAGGCACTCTGGGCCAGAAAAAGTAGACCTTGGCCTGTTCAAAGTTGAACAGCCCTGCTCTAGAGTTTTCTGAAATCATGTTCAGGGCCTCATGTTATGCATCTAAGGCTGCTTATCATATATTTTTAGAACTGCAGTGGGACCTAGAGATAATGAGATGACAGCTCCCCCCCCCCCCCCCGAATGCTATTGAAACAGGCTCCTGGGAATAGCAGCCACTTCATCTGTCAGCTTGCATTCTGGGCTTTGATTTAGTAGTTCAAAAAGCTTTGCTCTCTGTGAATTGTTGTTGCATTGCTTTCAACTTACGGTGACCCTAATAGGTTTTTTGGAAGAAGTGAGATATTTGAGGAGTGTTTAACTATTGCAACCTCCCAGGACGTTTCCATAGCCAAGTGGGAATTGGAACCTGGGTTTTCTGCCAACTAGTTCAACACTCTGCCCAGTACCCAATTGGTTATATTGGTATCTAAATGAATTTTTAGCAGTGGTCCATGGAAGCCAGGTAGCTTTCATGTGTGTTTTTAGTGAATATGTTGGAATACATGAAGTTTCTTCATACTCATTCCAGCTAGAGGTTCTTCAGACTCTTCACTGAGATCCCGGATAGGTAGCAAAACGTTCCTTGTCCAGGATCTTTCTACCACTCATGTGTTGAACTGTGAATATTACTAACTTGGTATGTCAGATAGTTGAAGCATGCATTATGCTTTAGTGTTGTAGCCTGTTTCTTTTAGTGGACAAAATTGATATTTTTTATCTCTTATTGCAAACTATCATATAGCTATCATATATATTTTCCTTTCTATCTATCTATCTATCTATCTATCTATCTATCTATCTATCTATCTATCTATCTATCTATCTATCTATCTATCTATCTATCTATCTATCTATCTATCTATTAGAGATGGGCACGACTCAGAAAAAAAGTTTCGTTTTCGTTTTCGTTTTCGGCTAGGGTCTGAGTCGTTTCGTTTCCGTTTTCGTGGGCTAATTTCAAAATTTTTCGTTTTCGTTTCGTTACGTAACGAAAACGAAAAAACGAAAACGAAAACAAAAATTTTTTCGTTTCTCCCCATTTAGCTCAATTGAGTGCTTTTCCAGTAACGAAAAACGAAAATTGGCTCGAAATTAGTCGTTTCGTTTCCGTTTTCGGTCCAGGTTGGTGCCGATTTTCGTTTTCGTTTCGTTTCCGTAACGAAAACGAAAAACGAAAACGAAAACGAAAATACCGCTAAGTCGTGCCCATCTCTACTATCTATCTATCTATCTATAATATATTGATTCCTTATTTTTCCCCTTCAGGCTTGGATCGAAGCAAGTTAATTAATTTGGCCTATCTACTTGGCAGTGATTACACAGAAGGCATTCCTAGTGTTGGCTGCATAACAGCAATGGAGATTTTGAATGAATTCCCTGGACGAGGGATGGAGCCTCTATTAAAACTGATGTAGGTCGTTGTCCTTCTTTATTATTGTGAAGTGTGCCTTTCTTTGTCTTTCAGTGTGAAACATCATTGGCTAAATATCTGGCCTTCACAAAGACAAAACAATTACGGTGACTCGCTGAGTTGGGCATTTTCATGGCAGTTAATGTAGATTCTTGGCAATAACTGCCGGATTATAACCAGAAGGACCCACTTTCTCCCCTGCCACTATTGCTCTGCCCTTCACCCACGGAGAGCCTCCAAATAGGAGTGGAATGTGTAGTTAAAAGTTCAGCAGCCGGCTGTGTAATTTTTTCACACTGAACTCTGTTGTGTGTCTTTGGCAGGAAATGGTTACGCAAAACAATTAATAGTACTTCAAATGTATATATAACTCTTTATGTTGTCTGCAGATTTCTGTTTCGGTCATGATCCAATATGTCAGACATTGCAAACATCACAACAAGGAATAGCTTTGTGCAGCAGTGGAAACAAGGCAGATTGACTGCAGTCTGCAAAATGTATCCTCGTGTCTAAATACGGTTTTCCTTACTGCAGAATTGAAAGTGTCTTTCTGACCTTGAGAGTCTAAAACCATTTCTCTGGCAGGAGGCTCAGACTGATTTCCATTTGCTGGTCTATTCAGTTATTGCTATAAATTTAGCGATGGCTTCTTGGTAATAGGTGCCTGCCAGAATGTATAGCTAAGGAGGAAGATGGATGAAATGAATCTCCTTTGTTTTTGTTCTCTTTGTGTGTGTGTGTGTGTGTGTGTGTGTGTGTGTGTGTGTGTGTGTTGGTGGAAGAGAAAGTGAGACAGGAGATTTTTTTTCTAGCTCTGGATTACTCTTTTCAGGGAGTGGTGGACTGAGGCTCAGAAGTGTAAGAAGATGCAGCCCTGTCCGTACGATACGAAGGTGAAGAAGAAACTGCGCCAGTTGGAGCTTGCCCCTGGCTTTCCAAATCCCGCCGTGGCAGAGGCTTATTTGCATCCTGTGGTAGACGAGTCGAAGGGGTCATTCATTTGGGGAAGGCCTGACTTGGAACAGATCAGGGAATATCCTTTTTCGCTTTTGTGCCCCTGTTTGTCTTTTGTTTCGAGAAGGTGCGATTATAAAACGAAAGCTGCTTCATTGGACATGTTTGTCTAGATCAGGGGCGAGCGAGCATCGATGGCTCCGGGAGCCAGCTTCATGGTCACCTCTTCTGTCATGGCAGCTGATTCAACGTGCAACACTTTTACAAGGGCCTGGCGGCGCCCTCTGGTGCGCTAGGCTGCTGCTTCTGAGGGACCCGGAAGCAGCCTCCGTTCTGCCCAGTAGCTTGGTTGTGGACTGTGAGTCAACCAAGAAAATGTGTCTCCTTGCAGAGGTAGCGTGGATGGTGGTGGGAGAGGGGAGCACCACCAGTTAATAGGGAGTGTCACCCGACCCCTCCCCCAGCAAGGGTTTGAGTGCCTGCTTGATGTAAAACATTTCTGCTCTAGGGCAGTTATAAGATCCCGTGGATGATGTTCTGAAGATTTTTAGTTTTCTCCGCCCCCTCCTTGTCCCCCCACCCTTTTCTTGTTCTATTGATAGTCCTTAACTGCTTAACACATTTTGCCAGAATCATTTTGGCTGGACGAAGTTAAAAACGGATGAAGTCCTGTTGCCTGTTCTCAAACAGCTGAATGCTCAGCAGGTAATAACAAATGAAAGAATTCCGTTTGTTACTTTAGCACACTTGCCTTTGCAGACTTCCTAATTTAAAAAGCACCACCCAGTAGAGCATAAGAGAATTTGAATTTGTGTTAGACATTCTCTTCCTTAAGGGAAGAAGATTAAGAGTCTCAGCCATAGAGCTTACATTTTCCCATTTTGCATTCTTGAGACCCTTCAATCCAGTATCAGACTTTTGTGGATCATCCAGAGAAGAACGGTTACAAGTAGAGATGGGCACGAAATGAACAATTTTCCGTTTCCGTTTTTGTTTTTTTGTTTCGTTACGCAACGAAACGACAAACGAATTTTGTCTCCAAAATGAAACGAAACGAACAGAAACACCGGAAATTTTGTCGTGCGTTTCGTTTCCGTTACTGCAATACAGTGAACTGCTTTAAATGCTAAAAAACAAAAAAACCCCAAAAAATTAAAATTAATGGTAATGAAACGGTAACGAAACGAACGAAAACGAAAATGATTTTTTTGCAAAAAAATCACAAAAAACGGAAACAAACCGAAACTGACCCCCCCAAACGACAAACGACAAACGAAATGTCATTTTTTAAATTCGTGCCCATCTCTAGTTACAAGCCTCTGTCTTCCAATCAATTAAGCCTTGTTGTCAGCTGTGGTAGTCCTTTATCAACATCTTGCGATCAGGCTGGTGTTTTGGTCAGAAGTCAAAAGTGGTCTACCAACAACATTGTTTGCAGTTAGGGGGCAGATAAGTTTCATCAGCAGATGCCCTAGATCCAGATATGCCAGGGAAGGAAAGGAATCTTCTCATTTTGAATACCATCAAGGGTATTTTGGCTTGATTAAAACCCAAAAGGACTGTCTTCCTTGATGACAATCTTGGTAATTTCTCAGTTTTGTAGAGAGGAATGTAACATATTTTTGAGCACAGTTATTTGCTCAGTGAATACTGAATTAGTTATTTGCTCAGTGAATACTGAATTGTTTTAAACTTTCCATTATCCCTGATGTAGCTGGTTGTTGGCAATATACAGTGCCATTGGATGGTTCTACGGCTGTGGGGGCTTTCCCAATTAATCATCAGTCCAAGTATTAACTTTACCCAAAGTAAAATCCCTTACAGGCAGTTTCGGGTGGGTATAAGCCAGTTCCTCTGAGAAGTCAGTGGAGCAGTTGGTAGAGGCTGGTGGTCTACAGTCTTCTAGGTAGAAGCATCAAATCAGGGATGCCCAAACTTCGACCCTCCATATGTTTTGGACCACACAACTCCCACAGTCCTTTGCCATTGGCAATCTAAGCTTAGAATTCTGGGAGTTGTGGTCCAAAACATCAGGAGGGCTGAAGTTTGGACATGCCTGTATTAAATGCTCGCCTGAATGAGTTCAGAAGCAACAAAAGTGAGCTGCTAGAAGATATTTTTTAACAGTGCCAGCCGCAAGAAGATGTGTGTGGGTATTAAGCTCATCCATGCTTCCCTTTGGCCATCCTGATGATCGTCTGCATTCTGAGGAAACTTGGTGTCTGAAATATTCAGTGTCAAAGTTAAGACTTAAGAACTCACTCCCTGACTGCAATTCATTTACAGGAATAGGAAATTTCATCTGTGGTGCTTTGACTTTCTCGCTCTACATCTTGGACATTGTATCTGTTTGGGCAATTGAGAGATCACTCACCAAGTCTTTCTTTGGCATTGAAGGCATCCGTTTGTTGCTTAACAGGCTTTGAATCCAAGTTGGATCTGGCTCTTGGTTTTCTACTGCTTCTCCATGCTCTGTGGTTACAGTTAGGTTGTCTGAAAAAGTTTGCTATGAGAGTCCCCCTTGCTGGCAGGAGTATTTCAAGCAAACAAATTCTGAGGGGAGAGAGAAGGCAACATTCGGAGCAGATATGGTCAGTTGAAACAGAAAAATTAAAACAAGACTAGCACAGCGACTAAATATAGTTGTTCACATACCACCATCTTGATACCTTCTCCTTTAAATAAGAAAATGTATTATTTTAGGTCAGGGTTGGACAAATTCTGCAGGTCTAGGGACTAGTTTTCTACTCTAAGACTTCCTGCAAGTCACATCAGTCTAGTTTTATCATTTTTAAAGGAAAAGCCAACTTTGATTGTGACCTAATGTCTGCCTTGTGTTTTAATTTTTACCGTTACTGTTTTGTGGTGGCAGACAAAGCACATACAGGCCCTGCACTTTGTTGTCATATGAAAAACACACACCACTCCTGAAAAATGGACAATCAATGGAAAACTGAACCTTGGAAAAGTAGGAATAATTTTTGGGTAGAGGCGGATCTTGGGTGATCTGAGTATTGTGAGAGATGTGCAAAGAAGGATGCATACAGACTACAGTAACCTTTGTGGCAGTGGACGTAGTTGTGCTGCTTTGCTGTTGTCATACAAGGAAAGCTGTTTATATACTTTTAATAGATGTCACATAAACGTTGACTAAATAGAATCATCTGTATTGCCCAAATACATGTGATTGGATCACCATGCGTGCACTTAAATCAACAATTAGGTTACTGTCACTGAAAGCCAAATCAAGAAAGCAGGTTATTAATCAAAGTTCCACAGACGGGGGGAAAAATTAGGCTAGACCCAGTCAACAAGGAGAATTTAGCGGTATGTTTGCTGATTTCATCTACATCGTAACAAATGTTGAAAAAAAGGATAATAACTTTCTTCAGTTTAATTTCTAATTTCTGGAACGGATTTGAATCATGTGTAGTGTCAAGATGGCAAACCTTTGTGGCGCCTGTGCCACAAGTCTAATTGAAAGAAAGGGCTTTTCTGTAGCACACAGAATGATTTTCAAGTGCATTTTGGCATTTTTGACATTTTTGGCCTCTGAGCGACAATACAGACCACCCAGTTTGAAGACTGAGTTCTTTCTTGATCTTTGAAGCTCCATAATGTTCTAATGAGGTTGGAATGTGTAGTGCCAGTTTGTGGGGCTACCCTTTTGTCCTGTTTGCTGTAGCAGAGGTCTGGCTACCAAGTGGCTTGTAGGCTTAAATTGTACAATATGCTCATTTGAAGATAGTAAACCAAGCATGGGAGTCTACTTCAAAGGGAATCCTAATTGGCTTGCATTCAGACTTCATAATTTCCAAATCCAGGAAATTGGCAAGAGCAGTCCCATGACAAGTGGCTTGAACATTTGCCCACCTTTCTTTCCAATGTGCTTGAAATTATTTGCAGACCCCAATCACGCTCTTTGCAACACATAATTTGTGAGCGAACACGTTCATAGCAGATGTGGCATCTTCATTGGGGGTAGACAGAAGAGACCTCCTTTTATGTTTAGATGGCACTAGGTATATGTCCTTTAGGACTCCTCTTTTGCTCACTGAAGGAAAGCAGTCATGTGAAGGGTACACTGTTCATGTCATTCTAGTTAAAGCTGCCCGAAACTACCTCAAGAGGCCTGCATACAGCTTCATAACATTGGCTTTGATTTATGTAGCAGCTGGTTAGGGACTCCTCAAGAGAAGCCACACAATGAGAACGGGATTTCCATTACTCCATGATCTGATGGTGATACCCAGCACGATAATCATCTGCCTGGGAAGGGTAGCCATCAGTGTTCCCTCTTAGGTGTGTATGAGCCTGTAAAGCTCCATTGGTGCCCCACAGTGGCAGTGTCAATACCTGTTTACTTCTGGGTTTCTGAATGAAATCTTGCCCCTCCTCGCACACATGGGGTGAGGCTCCCACAAGTGGGGCTGAAAATTAGAGGGAACGTTGATAGCCACCCTCTAGAGCTATTCCAGTTCACTCTTGGACAGGTGATTTGTTTTTCTCTGACCTACTTTGGACGCAAGCAGTTCAAGGCCAATGGATGTTGGGCACAGGAAAATGAATCCAAGCAGCTGGGGTTGGTTTGGCATCAAATGCAGGTGGCTTTGCCAGAAACTCCCCATCAAATTTCAGGTCCAAAATGAAAGGCATTGTGTTTAAATGAATGTAGCATAAGACACAAGGTGTGTGTGTGGGTTGGGGGGGGGGGGACACGACCAGTTGCGTTCTACAAATGAAACAAAGAGATAAAAAGTTGTAGAGAAAAAACAATGCGAGTTTGGGGAGTCCCAACATATCCTGTCTTTGACTGTTATTGCTGGATGTGGCCCAGGGCATGTCATTTGAGAAAAGAGAAATGGAAAGTTTAAGATGCCGGTGGGCAGTGGCCTGCTTGAGTCCCTTAGCGTTCATAGTATACTGTACTATGCTGGAGGGGTGTGGCTGGTAGCATCCCAGGGAGCAAGGATGCTTTGGGATATTTTGTTTGTCTTCCCGTCGGTGTATTCTGCACTTTTTCTAACATCATTTGGGGGCCGCTGTTGTTTTCTTGTAGACGCAGCTCCGCATCGACTCCTTCTTCAGGCTGGCCCAGCAAGAGAGGCAGGCGATCAAGAGTCAAAGGCTTCGCAGGGCTGTGACTTGCATGAAGAGGAAGGAGAAAGAAGAGGAGGAACGCGAAGTCCTGGGGGCGACCGAGGCCATCGAAGGCGCATCGAAGAGGAGGAGAGGGGAGGAGTCTGAGCAAGAGGCTCAGGATGAGATTCCTGGGAGAAAGAGACACCAGAGGAAGAGGAGGAAGCGCCGGCTGTCGAAAGAGCAGAGTTTTGGTGTGGGTGGCTTCGTGGGGGAGATTCAGCTCTCAGAGGCATCCAGCGAGTCCTCGGGGGAGGATCCTGAAAACGAATCTCTGGATAGATGCAGCAAAAGAGGGGGAACTGGAACAGTGATTCAAGTTGACTCAGCAAGTCACAAAGCCACCGTGGACTTTGGGCCAGCTCAAGATGGAGCAGGAAGCAGTAGCTCCAGCGCGGAGGAGGAAATGCCTTTGGTGACCGCAAGACCTGTCTTTGAAGGCAAAAAAGCAAGGAGCAAGTCCTCAAGGAGAAGTAGGAAAAGGCGCTAGCTAGCAATGCAATGGGATTTAATTTAAAAATAATATAAAATAAGAGTGATCGCTTCAGAAGGAAAGGATCCTGCCCCATTACCTTCCTTTGTATATACAGTACTGACAGCACTTTTTGGCACTAGGGAAATGTTTGCAAGAGTGTGTTAAAAGTTTTGTGGTTTTATTTAAGTGGAAGTTACTGTCCCCCCTCCCTTCGCAAGAAATCTTCCAGAAAAAGTATGAGTTGGCCTCCTCTGAGGAGCTTCTGAAGGTGATTTGTAATGTATATGTCTTCCATAAAGGAAAATCAAATGGTTTTGTGATGTCGCCAGTCTGTCATTCAGCTTCACACTTGGTGAAATGTGATAACCATCCAGGGTTTCTGCATTCTGCTAGAAGGAGATACTTGGCCAGCTTCAGTGTTTGCAAGCCTTGTTGTTTGCTTGTATCCATGGACAACCTGAGTGAAGCATTCAGACTCAAATGATATGTAATGGGATGCTTGTGTGTGTGTGTGTGTGTGTGTGTGTGTGTGTGTTACTGAACATTCATCAACACAAACACTAAATAGAGTAAATAGAGCTGAAATATCATAGAACAAATTGCTCTAAGCATAACAAAGCAGATACAGTACAGCCAAAGCTTCTCCGTTCACCTTCTTATTGCCCCTCTGCACTTGAGATAGGTGATGTGTTTTCCACTACAGTTGTCCCCTGCCATTTCGTGGTTCATATACTGCAGTCCCATTATATCGCAGGACCGCAGTATATGAAGGCAAGGGCCCCTGGGGCAAGCTGCGTGAGCCTGATTGAGGCCTCCTGCACTTACCCCAGGCCTTGCGCTGCCCTGAGTGGGCCTCTGACGGGCTTCCTGGGCCTGTCAGAGGCCCCAGAAGTGGTTTCCAGTGAAGTGGAAGTCATTTCCAAAAAAAACAGAAGTGCCTTTCGGATTGCCCAAAACCACTTCTGGAGCATCTCACAGGTCTAGGAAGCCCGCTGGAGGCCCGCTCAGGGCAGCGCTAGGCCTAAGGTAAGTGTAGGTGGCCCCAGACAGCCCCCCCCCAGTCCCAACCCTACCCAGCACCCACATATAACGGATTTTCTTTTATCACGGGTCAGGTGAGGTCCCTAACCCCCGTGATAAACGGGATTACTATATATAAAACGAGCACAGTATGGAAAAAAATCAACCACTCTGTGCCCCCCCCCCACCTCCCCATCTGTGAATGAAGATGAAGGATGGGAGATTTTGGACAGACCAAAGGAGATAGCTTCTTCACAAAGTACATTGGTCACATGTTGGTATTCCATACCTCAGGTGTACTAATGTCTGCTAGCGCAGCTGGCTTTAGACAAAAATGTGATAGATTCACAGAAAACACAGCTGCATGTCAGGCAGTGTTTATTCCATTATAAGAGTCGAGGTGCCTAGAAATACAGATTGCAGAAGGAAGTGTTGAGTGTACTGATGTCCTGGTTGGCTACGATGTAAAGGCAGCCTTTGGCCTGATCCAGAAATTATTTGTTTCCCATTAAAATTTGTTGGATTGATTCTAGAGTTCCCCTCGGGTAGAAGTGAACAGTGGGGCTCGGTCACTTGTTTTCCCCAGTCTGCAGTGGCAAGCCAATCATTTAGCATAATCAAAGTGTTTGTGTTGTAAATGATAAGCATTGCCATTAAACCAAAAGAGCTGTTGATGTCGACGCTTAAGTCTTTGGGTGTCAATGGGGCTTTCGGTGCTTTTGAGTGACACCACAGATCCCAGACAAAAGATGCTCCCCACAGTTGGCTTTTCTCTGAGTTTCAACCCAATCATGTTGCAAGAAGCATTTTTGCCAAATGCAGGCAAGAGGTTTCCAATTCCAGCCGCATTCTCTCTCAGTCTTCCGCCATGTATACAATCATTTTAGGGCTCTGAAACACATCACAGTGCAATGTAAAAGTCAAGCCAGACACTTCAGGCAGTAGTGTATGCAATCTCTTGGAAGTGCAATTGTATACATGCATTACACTCCAGGGTGTATTAGTTACACTCAGCTGGCTTTATTCTGGGGTGCATTGGCAGAGAATTGTAGCCCCATTTTCTTAAATTGGAGCTGGGGAGTGAGGGGTGCAACTTATATAATACGGGATCTTTCCCTTTTCTTGAAAATACCTCTCTTACATAAGCATGCTTAGGTTTGTGTTTCCCCAATGAAACTCAAGGGCTGTGCTTGCTTTATTCATACTGCAGCTGTCAAGGTTTATTAATTCATATCGCAGTGGTTGGTGTGTGCAGCTGACAGGTTGAATTTCAAACTTTATAGCTTTTCCGCTAGAGCTCGTCACAAGCGAACCCGAGTTGGGAAGAAAGTCTTCCGCTGGAGCGTCTCACCTTCAACTTTAGTGTAAACTTGGGACAAATTAAAATTAGGTATGTTGCTGAATGTATTGCAGTGATTTGTTTGGGTTTTTTTTAAACTCAGGGCTTTTTTATTTTTAAGGAGCAGAGTTTGGATTTCTCTGAATGCCTTTCAGCCTTTCTTAGGATGGAGTGTATCTTTCACTATCAACTGTTCCTCCCAAAGTACTTCAGCCAGTACTTCTCTGATCAGCAGGGAAACAAGCTAACATCTTTGGGCTCTGCAGACTGTTCATGATTACAGATAACAATGTCCTGTGGGAACTGACCTTTAGAATAACGTGTTGCTTAAAACAATAAATAAACTCAGGGAGAGAAATAGCTTCCCTGCTGGTGAGTGAATAACGCAGCACAATTATGCGACTCAGGGAACAGCAAGAGTCTCTTGTTCTGCCTGTCAACGAAACTCAAGTTGAATGGTCCTTCGCAAACTGATCTTGGACTAGGAGGAAGCAGTATTGAGCACAGTGGACTGCCCTGAGTAAGCTTGCATAAACTTGTGCTGCCTTATCACAAAGTCTGCATATTTATATTCTGTATATACGACAATTGCTTTTGCTTGTTTTTTTTTCTTTTATAGCATTCTCGATGCCACTATGTCCTACTTCCATTGAAATGGCAGGCATTGTTCTGGCAGTGTTTGCTACTGTTGCTGTTTCATGACAACTGTTGGCATACAGTCATTTGTGTGCAGTGATTTGTATGACAACAGGAAACACTTCATCTTCGTTCTGAAAGATGTACAAGATCGGTTACCATGCACTCTGTTGTCTCGTTGTGAAAGGAGCCATGTCCAATGTTAATGTTTTGTGATTGTATTGTTTAGTCGCCTGGGGTGGCATGTTTGTATCCCGCCCAGTTCCCTCTGGGAAAATCGGGCGGTTTATAAGTCCAAGAATAAATAAATAAATAAATAAATAAATAAATAAATAAATAAATAAATAAGTTGGGGGTTATATCACACCTTCTGTGAATATTGTGTACATATTGCGTACTAATGTTGAATGTCTAAATGCATTTTGAAATTCTCATTGCCAATGTCAGAAACAGATCTACAGACGGGTATGATATTCACTAAGCATGCATGTTAGCATTCATATGATGCAAAGATAGGAGAATAAATATTTTGCTCTTGAAAGAAAACAGTACAATTCATTTGACAAAGTCTGTATTCAGGTGTGTAATATTCATAGATATTTCTCCAAGCAGTGGCAGCATTCTTTTGTAAAGATAAATGTTTGTGCAATATTCCTTTCTGAAATCCCTTGGGAAAGTCACACCATATTCTCAGTGTTGGAGGAGGTATTTTAACCATGCTCCTATAGGCACCAAATATCTTTGCTTGTGACTCTGACATTCCTGGCATCCTGGCCTGGCATTCCTAGTATTTTAGATTTGACTGTTGCTTCAATAGTTTGCCAATAGTGCATGAAAGACTATTGACAACTGATGAGAAAAAAATACTATGAATCCTAATGTTGAAATATATTTGCATTTGGTTGTGACTGTAATCTCCATCTGGATACTTTTTCTTTTTCAATTTTAGTACCCAGTACTCTTGTCTTCCAGTATATTACATGACATGGATTCAAAATCATTGCAGCACAAACATCTTGCGTCAAACAAGTTCTCTAGCAACCCAGATCACAAAGAAGGTAAATATTTTCCTTACCATTGGATGTGCTTGAAACCGTGTCTCCTGTTTATTGCACACTAAGCTGCTAGGGAGGGTATGGAGTTTTGGTTCCACAACCTGTGGTTGGCCATAGCCCCCCCCCCCCAATGGCCCAACACATACTTGATACATTAGCATAGAGGTGTGGTGATCACATACTTGGATGTTCATCTAACATTCTTCCAATTGTCTTTTTAATAAAATTAACTGCAAGTAGAACATTAGAAAGATATTTAATTAGAATCTTGACCTGTCTTACAGGTTAACTGTCTGCAGACAGAGTCTGTGATGTGCTAGGTCAGTGGTTTCCAAACATTTTGGACTCATGGCTCCCTTGCTTATTACTGATCACTGGCATGACTCCCCTTGCTTGGAGGGGCTACCCAGTTTCTCACTGCCACCAGGGCCAGGATCTTGACACAGCTCCCCAGCTATCCCATCCCATCTACTCCTGTTCCCCCCCCCCCATCCCCGTATCCCAGAGGTCCATTTCCTTCCAGGTCCTGATACAGGAAATTTATGAGGCTATCTGGCAAGTCCCTCTACCAGTGTCAATAGAATGGAACATGGAGCAGCAGGCACACAATCTTAACTTCCAGTTCCTGTTTGACATAGAGCTCTGAAGATCACTATATAATGGATTCCTCTACATCATTTATAGCTCTATGTTCTCCTGTTTTCCTATTGTGCTCCTGGCTCAGGTTCCAGACATTTTACAGAGCCACAGCATACAGTTTGGGAATCTCTGTGCTAGAGTATTCCAATGGCTGTAAGGGCTGGTTGTAACATTATGACATAGTTGTTCATGGACAAACTGCATAAAATTCTTAGTGCATGAAGGCTATTCCCAAGAGAAGCCAAATTCAAGGCATTTACACATCACATTTTAAAGCGTATAACATCAAAAGCCAGGCAGAAAATTCCAAAAACATCTTCCTATCAGGCATAAATCTACAACAATAGTAAATTAAATGATAAATTCCCCCTTGCATCAAATTCAAAGTCTGCAGTTTGTGACATCTGCTTTATTTTGTTTATTGTAGCTTCAGTCCTTACTGGTGAACTTAACAGAGCATATAAAGCAGTCACACTCTATAAACAATAGCAGTGTTTAAAAGATACAAACTAAATTTTTGCATCATGTTACTGTTTTTTAAGGATCATGTTTAATATTTACAGTATTCATTTTCCTTGTAGAATTATATTTATTTTGAATTGGTTCCCTGCCTTGTTCAGGGCTAATAATCCCTTGTCTTAATTTAGTCCTTATACAGTATAGCACATTTTTATCTGCTGATTAAAATGTGCTATACTGTATAAGGACTAAAATAAGACAGAAGGATTATTAGGCAAGCCCTCTGAGGGCCAAATTAGGCAGTACAAATGTGTAATTAGAAGCTGAAAAGCATGCTAGTGTTCCCACAAGATTCCCCCCCAAAGTTCTGTCTGATCAATCAGACTTGCAAATAAAGTCAGTGTTTACCTCATGATGACCAATCAATCACAAAGCCAGACTAGCTAATTTGCAAGCAGTGAGAGGTGAGAATAGTTCCTGCTGTGATAACCAGGTATCTTTCAGCACTTAAGGCAGGGGTGTCCAATTTTTTTGCAAGGAGGGACAGATTGGGTGAGGTGAAAATGTGTGGGGGCCAACCATTCAGCCACATTTGGCCCCCAGGCTGGACTTTGGCCAGGCCTCTATAACATGCAAGAAGGCGGGAAGGATGCTGCAGCAACAGAGTCAGGGGCAGGTTGGCTGGGCAGGTGGCTGGGGTGGTGGTGGACAGAGGCAGGGAGGGCAGGCAAAACATAAAAGTGCAAGCTGATTTATGGGGAGGGGCCAGCTGATGGGGATGCGTGACAGGCTAAGCCGGTAGGGAGAAGAGGTTGTGGGCCGCTCGAAATTTGAAAACGGGCTGCGTTTAGCCCCCAGGCCTGACTTTGGACATGTCTGACTTAAGGGATTTCTGTTTCTGTGAGGTACTCATACAACACCTTGGATACACTAACACAGTACCTAGAAAACCTGCCAGGGGTCATCATAAATCTCAGTTGATTTGATGGCACAGAACTCAGCAAGATTTGCTGTGAACAAACAGGCCTAGGATGGCATTGCCAGTGCTGTAAAATCAAGCAAGTTCAAGTGGGATCCATTTGGAGAGGTCAGTTAAGGACTTCATTGACATAGGCTTATTCTGGCCCAGTAACAGATTATATTATTCACAGTGATTTGCCCTTTGTGTCATCTCAGATAATTCCCTTTGAAGACATTGGTTGCATGTCTCCAAGATGGCCCCCTCCCTTAAGCAGCGGATGGTGAGGGGCAGGAAGCAACAGGGGGTAGCAACAGATCTGTGTACACCACATTGGCTGTTCTGTATTTTTCCAAGTTATTCTTTTGCTCCTGGGTGCATGGGTGTGTATCTTCCCACTAGAGATGGGCACGAATGGAAAAAATGACATTTCGTTTTGTTTCATTGAGGGGCTCGTTTCGTTTCGTTTTCGTTTTTTGTGAATTTTCACAAAAATAATTTCGTTGGTTTGTTAATTCGTTATGGGTTTTTATCCGCTTTGCACGATTTTTAAAACATTTCCACGCATGGCCGTCCCCCAACTCCCCAGACCAGAGGGAAAACACTAAAAAAATGATGCTGGCAGAGACACAGTATAGACTAGGTATGCAGGGAGGCCGCAAGGCAGTGGTGTGTGTTGCCCAGGGCACAAGGCAGCTGCAGAGTGACTGTGGGGCAGGGGAGGGTACTCACCAAGAGGTACGCAGTACGCACGCAGGGAGACCGCAAGACTGAAGCTAGAGAGAAATATTTCTCTCCCCTAAGAGCCAGGCTGCAGCCAGCAGGAACACAGAGAAACACGCCTGGCTGGCTGGCCTAAAGTGAAAATAATGAGTCACAGAGACAGCAATCCCACCCCAACCTAACTCCCACCGGAGACTGCAAGGAGGAGGGGGGCTGCCAGAGTTTTTTTATGCCATCTGTGGCTGCAAGACCTGCCCAGTCTGCAACCTGGGCATGCTATTGGTTGAAGTTGTCCAAGAATTTACATGATCCCATCACATGGCTGGCATCCATTTTGTGGCTGGCATCCATTTTGTGTCATCCTTAAAGGGAAAAGAAAAATACATCGCAATGGGAAAAAGACAAAAACAAAAATTTTAAGGACCCCAAATCCCCCTGGTAGGTATTATCAGGCAGAATAAATAATTATCGCTGCGTTGTTACAGATGTCCAGGGTGTTTTAATACCCAAGAAATCAATATTAGGCATCTGGAAGCCATTTTGGGTCGATGTCCCCTAACTCCCCTTAAAGGAAAAAAAAATACAGTGATCTGAGAAAAGGCATAAATGCACGTTTTAAGGACCCCAACCCCCCCGGTAGGTATTATCAGGCAGAATAAATAATTATCGTTGTGTTTTTACGGATATTCAGGACGTTTTTTAACATTTAAAACAGCTCTTTTCATCGCACGTCGCCATTAACGAAAACAAAACGTAACAAACCTAATTTTCTTGATTCGGTTCGGTTCGTTCCAATTTCCCCGCCAGGTTCGTTATTCATTTCGTTATGTAATGAAACGAATAACAAATAACGGAACAAAAAGAAATTTGTTGCGTGCCCATCTCTACTTCCTGCTCATGTTGAAGCAAGGACATCTTTTCCTTTACTGCAGGCATTAAAAACGTCTTGGGATCACCTTCTGTTCCTGACAGCTCTTTGAGCAAAGCTAGGCCGAAAGCACAGTGCCTTGTCCTTGGTTGCATAAGGACTGACACACTCAGAGACGAGTTATACAACAGATATAAAGTGAAACAGTGATCGGTATTTGCATGTGGTGATGATGACGATGAAAGAGTCTGAAAGAAGTGGATCAGATTCCCAGCTCTTCAGGATTTTGGCAGGATATCATTTCTTTGCCCCAAGAAGTGTTGTTGACTAATCTGTCTCCAGTCTCTTGTATTTTGAAAAGGATCTCTTGCCCTCTCTTTAAAAAGAGAGACTATCATATATTTAAATCCCCCACATTTATAATCTGCAATATGAACCCATGCAGGGAAGCAGCTTTCCATTTAATTTATCAACATATTTTTTTTTTAAAAAAATTCTTACTTAAGAAAGAATGAAGGAAAACATTGAAATTATGGAGTAAATGAGAACTCAGCATTTTAAATGCTTCCTTAAAATAGAAGCAGGAAAGAGTAGAAGATGAACCTTCAGCAGTTTCAGATACTATGTTTGGCAACACAACATATGGAGCTTTAGCGAGAATGGTAGGATGGAATATGAAAAAAATATCAGCACCCTATTCTGTTAAGTAGTCAATGTATCTGTGTCGGTGAAGTCCTTAGCTGACCTCTTCAAATGTATTCCCCTTGAACTTGCTTGATCTTAAACCACTGAGAGTGTAATCCTAGGCCTGTTGGCCCATGGCAGATCTTACTGAGCTTAGTCGGATTACTCCCTATGACTGGGTTCTCTGATAAACTCACCTGAGGTAGCCCTAAGTTCCAAACTGGCAGATGGAGACACTTCCTTTTTTATGTCAACAGACTTATTTAAAACCAGGCTTTAAATCCATCAATAACAACTTCTGAAGGCCTCCATTCATCTTCACTGGTCACTTCTTTGTCTAGAACATCAACAGAATTCAGCTTGGTTTCAGTGATGCTGGAATTTAGTCTACTATAAGGGGTAAACATGTTGAGGCTGGTGGAGGCCCTAGTGTTGGTACCCATGGCAACATGGGTAGAGCTCCCCCATTCTGAACCCATTTCTTTCTCCACTCCTTTCTTTCTCCATCTCGCTCCCTAAGTGGGGTTCCCATCTTTTATCTCCTTTTCTTGTTGATTTTTCTCTTTCTATGCATTTTGTAATGTGTTCTTCCCTCTCTACCCAGTATGATGGCATGCAGGGTGGTTGGTAATTGTGCCTCTCAGCTTCTTCATGCAGATCCACAAATGTTTCCCATTTCCCCCAACCAGGGGGATATTTAACATATCCATTCCCAGCCTTCAGGGCAATCTTCCTTTCCTTTGTGTTCCTTTGTTTCTTTCCACTCTCGCTTTCTTTCCTCCCTTTCTTCTCCTGGGTTACCCTCATCCACTCACTCCTTTTCAAACTCCCTGCTCCTGTCATTTTCCCCTTTCTGCTCTACTCCCTCAGAGGTGATGACTCTAACAGGGCTTTCTACACCCACGTCCTCCAAGCCCATGCGTATAGGAAAACTACTGGAAGGGAGGACAGCCTGGCATTCTTGGCACCTGCCTCCTCACACTCCCTGGTAAAGTATGATACAGATATGATTGCAGATGGATACATCCAGTGTCAACCCTTGCAGTTATGTGGCTTGCAAGGCAGAATCACTTCCATGAGTTGAGAGGGCTTTTGTGACAAAGTGCCCTTGCGAACGTTACCAAAAATAATACTGAGGCTGTTGAGATGTGAAATATCTATTTCCAGGATCCCTTGATCGCTGAACATGGAAGCATCAAGGAGAGATATACCAAGGGTGACAAGGATGGAAAGATGAAGACTTTAATTACTGAAAATCTGCCCCCTGCCAGGGATGCCAATACACTTCCACAGGCATGGCTTATACAACAGGATTTTTGATCAATGTAACATACTATTTGTTACATTGCTTTTTGCATTGAGCTTGATTCTGTCCTCTCCCTGTCCTCCAGCTAACTTGTCACTGATAACTACAGTGGTATCTTGTATAAAGGAATTAATTCATTCCAAATGAAATTCTGTTAAGCAAATTTGTATAATTTCCCATAGGAGTGCATTTAAAAAAAGGATTAATCCCTAATCACAGCCGTTTTTCTGTTGTACAGATTCTCCCCATAGGTGATTCTGTTAAGCAAATTTCCCCTATCTCCAGAATTTTTTATGTTGTACAGATTTTATGTTATACAAACTGTTTGTTATATGAGGGTCCACTGTATGCTCCTTGCAGCTTATTTCTCCCAAGCTTTGCTAATAACCAGCAAACCCCCCCCCCCACACACACATATTTAACTGTATAGGTATCGCTATAGTGATTTGCAGAAGTCAATTAATGGTGGAGGAGCCTTTGGTGTACAGCTTGTGGGCACACAGTTCTGGAGGTTTGAGAATGAGGAGCAAATGTAGGTCATGCAAGCAGATATAAATAAATCTCTCACCCACCCACACCACATGTCTTTAAACAGGAAGTTATGATGCTTCCCTCTAAGTGGCTCTACTGCTAGAACCAGGCTTCTGAGCTTCCCGCTTCCATGGGGACCATGAGAAGGCCATAGTAGGCCAAGCTTGCACTATCTTTGCTGTCCTTCTGCAAGCAGGCAAAGACGGTTCTCTTCAGGAACGTTTTCCCTCAGTGACTGGCTGCCTGATTGAGATTTTTGTAAATGGATTGTTTTATTGCTCTGAATGTGTTTTTTAAGCTTTAAATATGTCTCGTAATGATGTAAGGTGCCTTGGGTCCTTTTTAAGGGGAATGGTGGGGCAACAATATCTTAATAAATAATAGATAAATAAATAAATAAAATAAACATGGGAAGTGGCTTGATTTCCAAGATGAAAAAAAGAGAAAATATAATAGACGATATTGCAATGCCCCTGTACAAAACTGTGGTGTGACCACACATGGAGTATTGTTTACAACTCTAGTCACTGTACCTTAAAAAGGATATTGTTAAGCAGTAAAGGGTGCAGGAAATGGTAGCTATACAATAAAACGGTGGTCCCCAACCCCCGGGCCGCGGACCGGTGCCGGTCCGTGGACCGGTCGGCACCGGGCCGCCTGGGGAGGCCGGGGAGGCTCCTCCCATTTTCCTCCGCCACCCTCCTCCTCCTCTTCTTCTCTCCCGCGGGCGGCCGGTGGAAGAGGAAGGCTGGAGGAGCGCAGGAGGAGCCGCCGCTGGCGGGCAGATGAGGGAGGCATCCTCCTCCTCCTCCGCCCTCCTCCTCCTCGCCCTCCACCACCACCACCAGCAGCAGCAGCAGCCACGGCAGCGGCAGCGGCAGCGGCGGCGCATCCTCCTCCTCCTCCTCCTCCTCTTCTCTCCCACGGGCAGCCAATGGAAGGAGAGGAGAGGAGAGGAGAGGCCGGGGTGGGGGGCCGGGAGCTGGAACACCGCCGCCGCCGCCGCCGCTGCTCCTCTGGGAGAGGGAGAAGGGAGGAAGGAGCGGCCGCTCCCGTCCCCCGCCCCCCCCCACAGAGAGAGAGAGAGAGGCCGGGCCCCCCGAGCCGCCCCCCAACCGGAGTGTCCAGCGCAGAGACTCCACCCCCCCACCGGCCTCCCTCCCCTCCTCCCTCCCGCTTGCCTGCCCGAAGGCCGCAGCGGCGGCTCCGGCCCGAGGGCACCACCGGGACCGCCAAGCCGCCGCTGGTGCCGCCGCCGCTGGCGGTGCAGAGGCGCCTCACCGAGGCGGGTGGCAGTGGCGGCAGCGGGGCGCCCCCGCCGCCGGCCGCGGAGTCACAGCCGAACCCGGGCAGCTGCCGTGGTGTCCGCAGCTGTCGACAGGAGGAGGAGGCGGGGGCCCGCCCGCCCAGGAGCCCCGGGCTCCACCCCACCCCGCCCATGCGCACGGGGGGGGAGCGGCACGCCCGACGCCCTCAGCCGGCGAGCGCCGCCACCGCCGCTGCCGCTCCTGTGCCCCCCCGCAAGGCACACGCTCCAAGCCCGCCCCCGGTCCCCCTCCTCCCGCTCCCCGCTTCATCCACTTTTTCTGGTGCCCCCCACACCCCTCCCCTGCCCCCCCGCCTGCCCCCCCACACCCCCCATCTCCCCCCCTCCCCACCCCCAGCCCCGAGCCACGGAAAAATCATCAAATATTTTCCGGGCCGTGGGCACAAAATGGTTGGGGAGCACTGCAATAAAAGATGTAAAGGATCTCCACTCTACAGAAAATTTGCAAACCTATGAAATAAATGAATAAAATTATGTATAGTTTGAAGAATGGAGATAAGGACAAATATCACCCCAGTTTCATCATTTTGCTGGTTTTAAGGAGGGTTTGAAGACACTCAGTTTTCAGTTTGGCCTCTTAAACTATTTTGTTTATTACAATATCTGCAATGGTTCTTATTTAAATTGTTGTTATTGTTTGCTAGGGAACTTGGACTCTATTTAATGGAAAGGCGGGCTAAAGATGCCATGACCCACCATTGCCCAGTGAATACCAGCACGAAAAACTAGTCAGTTCAAAACCAAAGAGGAACAAAGAAGCCATTGCTTCTGCTAGAGGCAAGCTTGTGATTGGATGATGAGCTGGAAATAACCAAGGGTAGCCCTTGCCAGCTTGTAAATAGACCCCATCATGTTTCTTCTCCTGAAATGTAAGCCCATTTCAGGAATATGATGACTTTTCTAATTGGTTTCTTTGATTTACTAGTGCCAAAGGAAAAAGAAATGGCACTCTGTTATTAGAACTCTATAAATAGTAAGTATGATGGATAACAATTCCTCCTGGATGGATGTACCATACTAAACATTTCACCACTGTCATTGTCTGTGAGCAGGGAGCATAACTCTGGTGACCTGGGGTCTAAGAGGATAGCATGACCATATACAGGCGAGTAGGCTTAGTAATTAGGTCATTGTACTTTTCTCGGGCTGATCTTGGCTACCTCTCACTGTCACTGAAATGTTCAATTGTTTTTGTTGTTGTTTTTTTAACTAGGACAAAATGGAGATGAAGAGATAGTTGCAGAAATCATGGGGCGATGCTTCTCTCCTTCAGTGATAACCACTCACGCCTGGGAAGGATTTAATTTTGTTGGCCACCAGATAAAGATTAGAGAAGGCACTGAAAGTTATGGAGCTGTGGTCTGGTCTTCGGTAATGTAGTCAAGCCAGGTGCTTGGCTCTGTTCTGTGAAACAAAATTGTATGTGTAGGTACATGTCGGCTTTGTTAATAGCCCCACCAAAGGTATAGGCTGACAAAAGTTACTGCCCACATCTTACTGAAATAAGGTTTCATGAGCAGTGGAAATAAAGCCCTCTCTTATACTGTTCAACTGGATGGATAGCTCAGTGGTTTTTAGGAGGTATCTGGCTGCGGAGCCAGAAGTTGGGACTTTGATTGCCCACGGTGCCTCCTGGGAGAAGTGCCAGCCTGTGTGGCCTTGGGCAGGCAGCACAGTTCCAGGGTGCCCTCAGAAGAAGGGAATGGCCAACGACTTCTGCATATTCTCTACCTAGAAAACTCTCAAAAGGGCTAGCCATAAGTCAGAATTGACTCGACGGCACATGATGATTATTAGTGTATGGGTTAGTTTAAAAAGCAAAACTCCTATTCTAAATGGGAAGCAGTGGATTGATCTACCTGTCTGCAATTCTTGTAACATTTCTATCAAGTATGTTGACAGAGGAGGAACGAAGTAAGCATCCTGTTTCTGCCAGGCCAGGTTGTTTGCCTGTGGGGAATCCCTGGTTGCCTGTGGATACCAGTTGCTAAATACAAGGGTGCTCTGTGTGAAAGCTGTTTACATCCTACAACAAAAACAATAATCAAAGTCCTGTAATAATACGGCTCAACACGTGAGAAGTATTCCCAAGTCTTGTCCTTGGATGTAAGCATTTCTTCCTTCTACTGTAGGCTGGTGAGATGCCCACCATGTTCTTGTTTAAAAACTGGCCCTTCCCCAATGTGGTCCACTGAAAGAAGCAATATTCAGTACTAGAGATGGGCACGACTTAGCGGTATTTTCGTTTTCGTTTTTCGTTTCCGTTACGTAACGAAACGAAAAACGAAAAACGGCTCAGAACTGGAACGAAAACGGAAACGAAACGACTAATTTCGAGCCAATTTTCGTTTTTCGTTACTGGAAAAACACATAATGGAGCTAAATGGGAAGAAACGAAAAAGTTTTCATTTTCGTTTTTTCGTTTTCGTTACGTAACGAAACGAAAATGAAAAATTTTGAAATTAGCTCACGAAAACGGAAACGAGCCGAAACGGACCCCTAGCCGAAAACGAAAACGAAAATGAACAATTTTTCTGAGTCGTGCCCATCTCTATTCAGTACTTTTAGTATTATATGTAGATCTGGCCTGTCTCCCCCACATCTAACCCAATAGATGTCACTGCTCCCCCCTGCCCTCCCTAGTTGCGGCCCTGGCTCCTGTTTTCAGTGACCTTATGGAAGCTAGGCAGATAAGGATCCCTTAGCCCTTAGCCAAATTGACAGATCCTACATAACCATTTAAAAATAATTGATATGAACTGTTTAGAGGGCAATATGGGTTGAGTGCCCACAACGGCAGAGCACCTGTTTGAAAAACAGAGAAGGCAAGGTCTCTGCTACAATTCACTGGGCTACATAGACACGAAGATGTACAGCTTCTTTTACAGAAAATGCAGCGGAAAACGTTTGTCTCCTTTGATGTTTTGGCTTTCCTCTCTCAGAGATTACTGCCAGTCAGGCCCTAATCTTAAAGAGTGATGTGAGAATATACTCCGAAAACATCACAACGGTATTTTTCTATAAGGAATCCATAAGTTTGCCTTTAATTTTCCAAGAACATTTTTATATACCAATCCTGTAAAAAGGCATGTTCATTATAAACTGCAGTAAAATTTGTGTTTATTATGTCGATCATGGTGATCAAGGAGAGCCTTGCTGAGTTACAGTGGCTGCTGCTGCTATTTAAAAAAGAGCATTTGTTTACATGTTTCTGTTGCTATGGTAACCCTGTCATTCTGTATTTTTGTTTTGCTTTTTTTTGCCCACAGGCTCTTGTTCTGTGCCACTTTTTGGAAACAAATGTGAAATCCTATAATATGGTTGACAAAAACGTTATTGAGATTGGAGCGGGAACCGGCCTGGTCTCTATAGTAGCTAGTATCCTTGGTGAGTACTACTGTACCAGTATAGCTACAGTATATCCTTAGTTTTTTTAAAAAAATCAAGCCATCAATTAGGTATCACATAGCTTTCTAAACCAAATTCCATTTGTGTGTATATCTCTTGGAGCTGGTACGGACCAGGTGCCTCTGTAAGACTCGTTGGTCCTTAACTGGAATCAAAGGCCTCTCAATCTGTACATTACATGGAAGTTGGGAACCCCTCTTGGAACAAATAGGAGTTATGCAATTCAAACTTAAGTTGTTGCAGACCTGGTCTAGATTAGGACCACAATGTGTGAGTAGGTAGGTCTTTTCTATTTCTTGTTTTCAGATTTCTGATCCAGATTGCATTCACTTTGCTTGCAATTTACTTTTAATAACAGGTCTTCTGATTACAACCACTAATTGGAATCCTATGCATATTTATTTGGGGTGAATTGAATTGATATTTACAGCTAGATCAAATTGCTAGTTCCAAATAGAGTATATCTACTGAATCAATCAGAAAAATGGACTTAAATCCTGTTCTACCTGAAACTTCCAATATGATTTGTCTCAATTATGCTTCTGCTTTCAAACGCATCAGTAATTAGTGCTGATAATTGCATATGAGCACTTGCCATGTAATCTTTTAAGTTTCATATATTCAGAGACTTGAGGATTTTGTGGCATTCACAAAGACATTTCATCACACATCAAATATTTTCCTTCCATCTAATCATGTGCGTAAGAAAGCAGGAAGTGGTGTAACTGGATCGTACCATAGTCTTATCTATCCCATCTTCGTATCCATTGGATCAGCCATCAGATGGACAATTGGATGTCCATCTGAAGTCTATGGGCCGGGCATGAGCGCTGCAGCACCTTCCTTCTTATGCTTCATTTTGAGCTATAGCATCTTTTCAATCCTGGAGGTAAGAAACAGACACCATGACTCTCAGTCGTTGGTAGGCTTGTTTCCCATGGAATGGAATATTAATAAAAATGAAAAATTTCTTCAGGATTCTTCAGGCTTGATTGACTATTCTTTTTGTTCAACAGATTAATAACCAGATTTTTTTTTAACCTGCTGCATGGCTTCTCGGAAAATCTGGAGAGGATCTGTCATTTCTCTCCTCCTTGATTCTGTGTAATTGTCAACAAAACAAATAATACAAAAATGCCTAAAGTTCTGCAATGCATAGTCTCTCCCCTTCCCTCGTTCTCTCTTTCTCACGCCCCACTGAAAGAAACCCAATATTTTCCTATAACTTCATTGCCTGGGGCGCAGTTGAACAAACAGCAGCAGGGTCATACCTGTCAGGATATGCAGTGTGTGTGTGTGTGTGTGTGTGTGTGTGTGTGTGTGTGTGTGTGTG
>JAHTLZ010000348.1:23533208-23554056 GCA_023846285.1 Phrynocephalus versicolor
GCCCGACCCCCCGCACCCCCCGATCTCCCCCCCTCCCCGCCCCCACCCCCGGGCCACGGAAAAATCATCAAACATTTACCGGGCCCTGGGGACAAAAAGATTGGGGAGCACTGTTGTAAACCACCCCGGGTAGTGCAGTTTGCACACTTGGGGAGCAGTATAGGAATATAAACCAACCAACCAACCAACCAACAAATAAATAAATAAATAAATAAAATTGTGAAATATTATACAGTACAATATGGATTCTGCAAGGCTAAAAGCCCAGATTGCTCCTACTTGCACTAAAGGAAAATGCGGGTAAGACCACTGTGGGGACAGTTTTATTTGCTCCAGCACCTATGGCCGTTACCCCACATCCAGTTTGTACCGCATCAAACTAAATTGTGTAATAAATCTTGTTGAGGTCACATGGTTTTATTGCTGTTCCTGCCTCCCCAAGGAGGCACTTTATTGTTATGTAACTTCTGTGATCCCGTGGACGGGGTCTGCATCAAAGTGCATTTTGTTTTGTTTTCCTGTGGCAGGATACTTTCTTTTTTAAAAAAATAAAACCTGATAGGTAGGTTTTTGATTTTCACTTTTCATTTGTCAAACGTTGAATACTTCTTTTTTGGCTTCGTTCTGTGCACAGTGCCTTCCCGTACTGTGAATTTACTGTCACGTGGCTCCTCCAAGTAGTGCCACTAGGTGGCCCTATGACAATGGAACAGTTATGCTGCGGATTAAACGGTACCCCGTGGCACGTGTACTGGTTTAAAAACTGCAACGGAACAGCGACAAGGATTCCCCCCCCCCCCGAGGCCAGGTACAAGGAAGATGTGCTAAGTCATGCTTCGGAGTGTGTGGTCACAGTTTATTTTGCTTACAGTGCGACAGACGTGGGGGAACAATTTTAAGATCCAAATCTCAGAGCACTTTCAACAAAGTGGATGTGGTGTAACGGACTATGTCATATGATTAGTGGTAAGAAGAGTGAACCAACCTGTCCCCACAATGGAACAAACAGGAAGACAAATGGCTATTTGAAATAAACGTTTGGAGAATGTGAACTCTTTTATGAGCCATACATTATAATTAGCCATTTAGTTGCCAAATATAATGTGGCAATTACCTTTCTCTTTAAAAGTTTGTTTGCACAAGTCATGGTTGGGATGTATTTGCTCTTTAAACACCATCTTATCCAGCAAAGGCTTCCTTGTTTATGGTGCAGGATGGTCCACACAGTTGAGGCTGATGGATTGGGCGGCGGCATGGGGGGGAATGACAAAATCAAAATGGCGGAGGATGACTCCAAAGCTGCCTCTCAGCATTTTGATACTTGAGGCAAAAGACAAAACCCCTTCCCTTCCAACTACTGTCAGTTGGATCTCAGCTCAGCAGCGATAGCAAGGTAGAGTCTTGCACCACACATGGAGGACCACCTCATAGATCTGTCCCACCCACGTGGTAGAGGCCACATGGCCTCCAAGCCTTTTAACTACTAGGTCTCTAATGATAAAACAACTGAAAAGCCAAAGTTAAGTTGGTTTCCAGAAGCCCTGCCTAACCTTCCCTCCAGTTTTTCCCATCCACTTAAAACAGCAGGCATAGCTCCTGATCGCCTTTTCCTATACCGGAGTTCCACCTATGAAACTGGAGCTCTCTCATGCTTAAAAAGCCTCTGGATCAAAGTGATGCTCTTCAAAGGACAGTGAAGCAGGAAGCAAGTGTCTAGTCATACAGTAAAATATATATTTATACTGGAGAACTATTACTTTAGATGTGGAGGTCAGGAGGACAAAGTTAGGTCCCACACCCTGAACATGGATAAAACATTTCAACTCTCTGCTACAGACTTTAGCAGTTACTGTGTAAAATATTTCATTGCAACTCATGTTAACACTTTCAGAGGAATTAATTACTGTTAAAGTTATTATACTTGAAAGTTAACTTGTTATGTTGTTGTTTTCCTTTCCTTTCGTTTTTAAGAACAAGAAAAATTTAGGATTGAAAAAAACTGTCCTCCAAATGCCACTAAAATGCCCAAAGATGGGCTTATAAAAATTGAAAAAACAAACTAGAAAATATTACTTGCTACACACTTGAATGAATGGGTTGATGTAACATTGTAATGCCTTTGCGACAAGATGTTAATTTAGCTGTAATTTGTTACTCTGTGGCTCTGATTTTCTTTTCTGTATGGCGTGCAAGATTGATCAATAGTAGTATAGAGAAGCCACCAAGAATAAGAATTGTTCCATGTGGCAGGAACAGAAGAATGTAATCAGGCATGGTTGTGAAAATGTCATGGCTCCAACTCATATACCTACTTGTCAAGTACTGTAGATCAAGACAGTGGAGTTTTCATCATGTCCCCTGTTCTTGTCCTTTGTCTCAGCTAAAAAAAGGATGGGGGGGGGACATTACCTGTTTCCACAAAAGGTTCCATTTTGAGGGAGTGAATCACAACATTCCTAGCTGGGCATGTCTCCTTGGCCACAGGTTGTCATGATATCAGCGCAGAGACGCTCCATCAGTGCAACATTAAGAACAGAGCTTGCTGTTGATTTGGAGATCAGAAGCTTCCCTGGAAACAGGGGATTTTTCCAGGGAGAAAGATTAAGCAGGGAATTATCCAAAATAGTGTTCAAATAGTAATCATAAACTGTCAAGTCAATTCTGACTTATGGCAACCACTTTCAGTGTTTTCCCAGCAGTGAGTATTCAGAAATAGGTTATCATTCCTTTCTTTCAGGGCATCCTGGAAATGTGCAATTTGCACAAGGCAACACAGCTTACCTTGTCTCCTGCAATCTACAGTGAGGAATCAAACCCCCTAACCTCTGTCTTCACCGCCAGAGATCTAACCCACTGAGCTATCCATGTTGGAACAACAACATCTGCAAGGGAAAAGCCTGACCAAATCCACCCAGTATGAAAATGTTGAAGCCCTCTACAGGCAGGGCGACAGGCGGGCAGGCTGATGGTCGTGGTGAAGCTGGATTGGTAGCAAAACAGGTGGCTTGATTTGAATCAGCCTAGTATTTTGTTCATTCTCTAAAATAATACAGGTACTTTGAATACTTGACAGTGACACCTGCTTCCTAAGGGGAGCAAATTCCACACTACTTGAGCCAGTTGTTGCCCTCTCAGTTGACAACGATGCTTCTTGATAGTAGCACCTTGGATGTCCAACAGGATGTTCCAAGAATTAGATTGACTCTCTGAGTGAAGACATTTCTCTTAAAACAAGCACATGCCTCTGTTGTTAGCTTGTTGCATTATTTGGGCTGGGACTGCTCGTTGCCTCCCCACCTGCATTTAGCTTAGTTCTGTTTTGTGGTTGTTCTTTTAAAAAATCTTCTGCACCCCTCTGAATAACCTGTAATTTTTGGAAGATGTAGAACAGTGGTTCTCAACCTTCCTAATGCAGACCACTGCCGCAGGTGCCATAGAGAACTTCCCTCTACAGGCACCTTCAGCCAATGGCAGCCTTCGGTGCCATTGACTGACATCCCCTCCAACCTATCAAGCTGTAACTCACTTTTCCCCACCTTTCCTCCCCCTCTCCTCCAGACCCAAGCCGTTTGTGCCTTTTTCTTCACTGGCTCATGGCAACCCCTGTGAAATGGTCATCCGACCCCCCCCCCCAAGGGGTCCCGAACCCCAGGTTGGGAACCACTGATGTAGAACAAAATTATAAAACAAACTAGCTGGCTTTGGGAGGAAGAGGCACAGCAGCAGTACATACTGGTGAAATACCTGACTTCATTCATTAAAAAAATCATTTTCCTGGGACTTGCCATGAGGCGGCCTGCTGAAGATTCACTCGGCATGGCCATAAATGCTTCCAGACACTATGCTCAATCTGTTTGCTTGCGGTATTAAAATAGATATTTTTCATGCATTGCTTTCAGTGAATCAGCCAGGCAGGAAATCAGCCTGACCTTTCCAAAGTAGCTGACAAGAGTGGGTGAAACACAATTAATTAGCGAGATAGGGCAAGAGTTCTCCCTCTGAATGATATGCCTTCTTAATGCCTTCTGCTAGAGATCACACCAGTGCCACTGAACATCTCACCAGCTTCTCGTGCAAGATCATTACACATTCATCACCAAACAACAGTTTTTGCCAAGTACAACCTTTAAAAAAAAATATTCCACCCGAGAACCAACAGCTCAATTATACCTTTCTGTAAGAGAGGAGTCATTCCCTAGGTGATAATTGAGGCAATCAGTGTCTCATTATCCGACCGATCCAGCTATAGAGCATTTTAATTTTAGAAATTTCATAATTCCTGGTTTAATAGCTGATGACGTTAAGGAAAACATCTGTTTATACAATACATAAGTGATTTCCTTGCCCAGGCTGACATGCTGATGTTTTGCTTTCCATCTTTAATGGACCCCTTCTAAGTTGTAAGTCACAAAACTGACTGACATTTTCTTGCTTTGAGGTACCTCCATGTCATCATTATACACACATTGTAAAACCCCTGTCGCTATGATGGGCTTTGTCTGTTCTCACTCATTCAAGTAACTAGAAACCTTTACTTTTCTTGTGAAAGAAAATAAAAGTGTACAATGGGAATACGGCAGAGCTGGTGCAAATTCCTCCATCCAGCCTGCCTGAACAATCATGATTTTTTTGTTTGTTAGGGACTTAGGAATGCTTTTACCTTCATTTCAACTGCCTTCTTCAATGCTGCCCCTTGTGGGGCAGCAACCTGCTATACCCACTCTGCCTTCACTTCTGGGTGTACTTCATTTTGAGCAACGGGCTGCCTTTCAGTCCATCAGCTACAGACATCTTCAGAAATAAGTGACTCTTTTGGACATTTGGACATTTTCATTCTTTTTAATGAGCCTCAAACTTTTTTTAAAAATTTCTTTAGAAAATGAATGTTTTAAAACAAGCACTCCATCTCATTTAATGTGTATTTTTTATGTCTTTCATTCTTACTTGACTCTGGCCAAAATCCTGTTCATTAATTAAGCAAATGGTGTAATTCTTAACTGGCAATTGCCTCGAGTTAAGAAGTCTCAGCAGATATTACCTGTTGCATAATTTTTTTTGAATAATTAACAAACAGAATTTCAGTCTTTCTCACATATACCGTTGTTACAGAGTAGGTGGGGGCAGAAGCACACTTGTCTTGGGGGATGGGCGAGCACACCGAAGAGGCAGGAGAGGGGAGTGTGCAGAGCCCATGGAATACCCGTTTGGGCACTACATTAAACTGGGGTGAACTGCCGAACTGTGCTTTGTGCCCATCTCTAGCTAGTGCATTCGTATTACAAATAGAGATGGGCACGATTCAAAAAAATAATTTTTCGTTTTTCGTTTTTCGTTAAGGGGTCCGTTTTGGTTCGTTTTCATTTTTCGGGGGCTTTTCCCGCATTTTTCATTTTCGTTTTCGTTACGAAACAAAACGAAAAAATAAAACGAAAATGAAAAATTTTCGTTTTCGTTAGCATTCTTTTCATTGTGATGTGTCTGCCATAACGAAAACGAAAAACACGGCAAAATTTTTGTTTTGTTTTCGTTTTCGTTTTGTTTTCTGGAAAATTTTCATTTTCGTTTTCGTTGCGTAACGAAAACGAAAAACGAAAACAAAAATGAAAATTTCGCTGAGTCGTGCCCATCTCTAATTACAAATTATTTGACTGTGTTGTGCCATATATGTCTATTCAACAATGTCTCACTGAACTCAGTGGAGGTTACTGCCAGGCAATGGAGAGTACAGTTGCAGCTTAAATGTGGGTTTTAAAAAATATATCTCTCTATTTCGGCTTCTGGATTTGAGTGGTTTAGACTTATTTATGCCACTGAGCCTCACTCAAGTGAAGCTTCATTAAGTTTCCTGCTGGAAAGCCTGTGAACAGATGGGAACTGCCAAATCGCATCAGTCATGCCCCTGGGTCCTTCCAGTGCAAAACAGCGTACCTGAGCTCTTCGAGGTCTCTGCAAAAGGGCTTCCTCCTCCCTCCCCTGCTAAGTCTCAGAACCTTTTGCTCAGGGGTGGGAGACCTGTAGCCCTCCAGATGGCGTTGGACGGCATTTCCCTCCCCTGACCTCTCCAAGTGCACCGATTTCTTGATGGCCTCGCATGCAAGAAAGGGATAAAATGGTTTTCCTTTTCTCATCAGTGAAACACAGCTTGGGGAAAGGACACTTCCCGACTACTATTCCCTGCTTCCTTCCAGAGAAATAGTAACTTTTCCATCTCATTATGAGATTTTGGTACTTATCCGAAGGCCAAGCAGTTACCGCCCCCCCCCAAAAACACACTTTTTTTGGTTAAGAGTCCCAAACCATTCATTTCGCTCAAGAGAGGCAAGCTTATATAATTTTGAAACATTCCAGCTGTCTGCCATCACCTTCCTTTCACAGAGCTGAGGCGTTTCTCATGCACAAATGAAAAGTCACTATTCATCACATCACTTGCACTCCCTTCCTTGTGTTTTTCAAGCCTGAAGGTGACAGCTCCTTGGTCTCGATTCGTCCTCGCTGATGCACAGCACAAAATCACTGGCTGTTCTTATCTGGCAGTGCCCGTGTCTGCCACAGGGAATACAGGGCAGAACAGAGAGGGCTTCTCTGCCCTCTCTGTATGAGCAGGGAGACTCTCAATTATCCAGGTGCTTATCTCCTAGGGGGTTCGCTTTCCCTCCACATCAGGCAAGCACGGAAGCAAAGCACCTCTTCCGGGCCAATAGCATCTATGGGGTTATGATGTCCCGCCAGCTGAGCCCAGTTGATTGCACTGGCTTGTCACAGCCTGGGCCTCACTCTGTGTGCATTGAGGCCAACTTCCAGGAACCTACTTTCAAGCTTGTGCACAAGGATACCAACAGCCTCAAATAGGTCTAGAGGAGGGCAATCAGGATGGTTAAAAGTTTGGAAGAAATGTTTTGCGAGGAGCAGTTTAGGGAGCTGGGAATGTTTAAACGTACAAAAAGAAGGCTGAGAGAGGATATGATATCCATGTTAAAGCAGGGTAATGTCAGGGGTGGTCTCAGATCAATTGCTTCTGGATCATGTAGCTTTATTCCTATTACTTTCTATCACATTTTGCTTTGTTTCAGGCTGCATTTTAGTTATCATCCCTAATGATATTAATTTTAGGAATATTAATAGATAGAACATATCTCATGGTTTGTATTCCTTTAATTGGTGTGATCTTACACTGTATGTTTTGTGTTGTAGACCACTTATCTATATCTATATCTATATCTATATCATCTATGTTACCCATGGGAAATGATTTGTGGTCAGTCACTTAAACTAAAAAACCCATCACTTTCATGGTCCTTTCGGATTTGTCGCACTGCCTAACATCATATAGATTAGGATGGAGACTGCTCCAGCCCTCCTTTGTTCCAGCTAAAAGGGAAAAAATGGTGAGGAATGTTGGGAGTTGTAGTTTGACTAAATAGTCAAGGCAGAGATTCTCTTTTCCTTAGATAGGGGCAGACATGATCCAGAGGCTGAATGAATGGAAACCATGGGAGGTAAAGGAGTGGGATGTGCTGTAATGAAAGAGAACAAGCCTGCTCTCATACATCCAGCACGATGGTTCTTACTGACTTCTACAGATCTGCAGCCTCTCATAGGATTCCACACACCCCAAGTATTCCAAAAGCTGCATAGGACTTTAGGGTGAGAAGCAATGAGGCAGAGAAGAATGTGTGCCTATGGGGATGGGAAAACTCAGTCCTCTCACTGCCTGTGAACGTTGGTTCTGAGCTCAAAGAATTTCTCTCACGGGAACTCCATAGAGCAAATGTCTTCAGGAAAGACCCCTGGGCCAAAGTTTGGCTCATGAATCCTGGGTCCGCCTTGACCCAGAGACCCTGGAATAAATTCTATCCTGGCTCCTCAGCTGTTCCCCGCTGCCAGGTCTAGGACCTGTCATATTTTGCACCTATCAAAGAGCAAGGGCATCGGGGGAAATGCTATTTCATGCATTATTGAGAAGTGAGGCCAAATAGAAGCATGAGGTTACAGGTTTATTTATATTTTTAAAAATAGGTTTAATGCCATGCAAATAGCACTGGCTGACCCAGTTTTTTTTTTAAAAAAAGATACAAGGTGTGCCATCAAAGGGATTGTCTCCATTTAAGTGCTAAGGCCTTGAGCACTTCTTGGGCTGACCTTCTAAATCCCAATAAACGGTAGCACTCGGGAGTGGTTTATTGCACGCTTTGGTGCTGGCAGTCCTCATTGATTCTTTTGAACTTTGGTCTCTTTCGTGTTTTTAGTAGATAATTGAAGCTGATGAACTCAGAAGGAAAGATCCTAAGGAACACGGTCGTGAAGTCATTACCTTCACACAATTTCCTGGATACCTTCAGTGAAAAATAAACATCTTCCCAGAACCTCTGCTTTGGATGTTTCACAATTATTCCACCAAGTGAGATAAGTAAAAAAAAAATATATGTTTTGCAAGTCTTGTTTAGGGACATTATATCACAGGCTGTTTTAGGAACGACATGTGACCTCTCTATCGTACCTTTGTACGTTCATCATGCAAATTTCAGGTACAGCATTGGTGTCTAGCGGCTGGATCTGTCTCCTCAAGGAACACAGCCTGGCGTCCAGTGGCCCCAAGTACCATGTTTTGACCCAAGCTTGGTAAAACAAATTATTCAAAAGTGAACTTGCAAAGGGGGAAAGGTCACTAGGCTTTGGGTACATTTATCATAACATTTTCTCAGCACAATGTTGAGCGGCCATTGATAGACGAAATAAGGAGTAGAAACAACCGAAACCATTTCTTTGCTATCCTATGTGAGAAAAAAGTAAGTCATCCCTCAATGTGTGCAGATGTGCTTGTCCATGGCGGTTATTTCACGTCCCTCTCCTACCTCTCTGCGGCCCCGCTGGAGACTAGTTACGGTCATCGAAACCTCACGTACCTGTGAGTTGAATTCGAAGTGGCTCCGCCCCCGCCCCCTGAAGCGTGCCATAAGCGGGGTTAGTTATTCCCCTCTCAAACGGCTGGAATCTCCTCAATGCGCTTCTCGATTTGCGTTGAGGAGACGTCTGATTTCGACGAATTCGGATCGTTGATTCATTTTCCCCACTTTGCGATTTCTAACTTCTTCCCTGGTGTCTCGGAGAACCAGATAATCGATTATCCGGTTATCCGAAGTTTACTATCAGGCGTTTCGGCACGAATAGAGGAAGTGAGGAAGGGTACAAATCGAATTCAACCATGCGGCCGTGAGTACTCGGAAACAGGGGTGGCACCGGATTCACATCACGTGATGAAAACCGGAGTCAAACCGAATGCTGTAGAACCGCGCCACGAGACGGGACGTGAAATAACCGCCCATGTGAGAGCAGCTCAGGGAATGAGCTGGAAGAAACCTCAAGAGACATGAGCACCTGTAATGGCTGTTGGTAATTTATCTTGGATGGGTCCTAAGCATGGCCTTCTGAAAGATTTAAAAATGCTTCCCTAAAGTTTACGCACATTGAAATCATTGCATACTTTAGAACATGGCTTCTGAGACTCTGGTGTTATTATGTTTGCCTAGATCTGCTTTCCAGACTAATGTATATTCGGGCATTTGGTGTGACATATCATAAGTAATCTGTTTTTGATATGTTACAGAAGCAGGTTTCTTACTATTATTGCTTTCCTTTAGGGACATGGAAGCTTTCTTCTAACCAATCTATGAGACAATTGATTCACCCGCAGCTTGCATATTATTTGGAAATTCTACTGTGAAAATGACTTGTTATTTGTATTTATTTTAGATGAAAGGAAGCAGAAAAACTGACTATGTCCCAGTGCGAGTTTACAAGAAAGCATAATAGATTTGAAAATGAATAACATTTGGGGAAAATACATATTAATGATCTTACCCGGATATTCTGCATTTTAATAGTCATTTGCCACTGAATATAATAACATCTGGAAGTACTGAGTGTTTCATAAATTCCACGCAATCTCAGCACTTTGATGAGCCATGATCCCTTTCCTGATTTACTGGAGGACCAAGGGCCAGTAACATGGTGGTAAGCTTTCTGAGGTGACAGAGATTCTTCTCTCCTCGGAAGATCTGTTGTTCAGATCATTGCTTTGTTGGACTGTATTATGGCCATCCAATCAGGAATAAGCTTGGCCAGCTGTGGGTGAGAATTCCTTAGATTTCACTCCGGTCCATCTGGAGAACCTTTAAATGTGTCCCCAGTGCTCAGCAGCACCAGTGGTTATTGGGCCTTCCCTTATTTCTGTCACTTCGTTTATCATGTCTGTCTTCGGAGGGTAATGACCAGAGGCGCTCTTCTTCAGAATGTCATTCTCCATGAAAGGAAAGCACTGGAAGTGGCAATGGACAAGTGAAGCCAGAATATCACCATAATTTAGATCAGTCTTCCTCCAATGTTGTCTGCTGGCGCTGTTTCACCATACTTCCCATTGTTGCCATTCAACAGGGGATTTTATACATGATTTGTTTAATTAACACACACACAGAGAGAGAGAGAGAGAGAGAGAGAGAGAGAGAGAGAGAGAAGAGAAGAGAGAGAGAGAGAGAGAGAGAGAGAAGAGAGGAGAGAGAGAGTAGCCTTAATTCCAGTGCAATTCCATACCCAAGACTAGTTGCAGGATATATATTTTTAAAACAAGAAAATTCTGTGTGCAAATTTGAACTTTGTCATTCCTTCCACCTTTTGGCCATATTTATTTTCAGAAGGTCAGCTCAGAAAGGTAAATTTCATTTTCACACCACACCATTTGAAACAAATTCCAAGGATCAAAAGAGGGAATCAGACTGAAACAAAGCTGACTCCCTTATACACTTCAACTGAAAAAGCCTTACAAAACTTTGCGAAAGCTCAGGGAAAAAAATTGAAGAAAACTAGATAAATGAGCATCAAAAGTAACACAGGTGAAAGTTTTTGTTAACCAGGGCATGGATTTTCAGATTAAATAGTGGCCAGTGGTTTTCTTATTACAGAACCAGAAAACAAGTGAATGATTTCAAATATATACTGCCATATTTGTTGTTATGTGCTGGCAAGTGGGAACTGACTAACTGTGACATTAATAAGGCTTCATGGTAAATGAGAAATTAAAGGAGTGGCTTTACCAGTCCCGCGTCCTTCGGGGTGAGTTTCCATGGCTTAGTGGAGATTCAGACCCAAGCCAATCCCCTATACCACATCAAGTATCCATGGCTATATTTACTATGAATGAACAAAATAATTAACATGTCTGGTTGGGGGATTTGTTGGATAGTTTAAGTACAACTTCTGTTCCAGTCGACAGTAGTTTTACTTATCATTGAGATGGACATTAAGGGAAGCACACGTGGCAACTTAAGACATTGCAGCATGTATTGTTTTTCATAATATTTGCATGCTGTTAAGTCAAGTCTGACATTGACTCTTTTCAGGGTTTTCCAGGCTTCCCATTCCCTTCTTCTGGGGCGTCCCTGGCTGGCTCCACTCAAAGCTGGGAACTGAGCTCATTTTTTTAAAAAAAAATATGCTTTATTTTTTGGAAATTAAATCAAGGAAAGAGGAAGAAACAGAAGGTGGGGGAAAGAGGAGTAAGGGGAAAAGGCAGGAAAAGGGGAGAAGGGGAGTACAATCACATTCTTTGTTGCATCTCTACTTAAGCATATTGCTTAAGTAGGCGTGGTGGCTCAGTGGGCTGAGGCTTCCAAAAACTGTCACCTGCAAAGTCGGCAGCTCAGCGGTTCGAATCCCGAGTGCCATGCAGCAGAGCGAGCTCCCGCTGATAACCCAGGTCCTGCCAACCTAACAGTTTGAAAGCATGCAAATGCAAGTAGATAAATAGGTACTGCCGTAAAAAGTGGGAAGGTAAAGCGGTTTTTCCTTGAAGCCATGCCGACCACATGGTCATGGACTTGCACAACACTGTCTCTTTGGCTTGAATACGGAGATGAGCACCACCCCTAGAGTGGGACAAGACTAGCATGTTTGGGAACCTTTATCTTTTACTTATATACTATATTGAACTCGTTAACTCTGGTTCTGCAGCCAAGTATCTAAATCATTGAGCCTGCCATGCAGCTGTTTTCATTGATTTTAGTGGCATGTAAACCTTCAGGAAAGGTCACGAATGAAAATTGCACTTCTCCAGTTAAAACCTTGGTAAATAATAGGGACCATAATAGAACGGAGGGCAGAGATTTTGAATGTGCTTCTAGACTAAAACTCTTCTGCAAAGTAGGATCCGTAGTGGAAACCAAATAGAAACTGGTTCGAAGTGCATTTCAAGTAGCATTTTACCTCCTTAACAAAATCTCGGTGTTCTACTTCATGAGGAAGACGAAAAAGGATGGCCATCAACTCAGCTGGGATTAGCTACCTTAAAGCCAGAATTTCAATGTATTTATTCAGGAGCTAATTCCCACTCTGTCCAGGAAGATACACACGCTAGAAAGTGAATGATGAAATTTCCCCCTTTACTGCGTGCCAGAGGTGCTTGTTAGCACAATCAACTCTCCAGACTGCCAACTTTTATGTAATGTGTGTGTGAGAGTGCGATCCCATAAACTCTGTAAGCACATTCAACAGTTAGAAGCACCTCTGCATACCTTCTCTGTAGCCTACATTACTTCTGAGTGGGTTGGGGAGGTGTCGGGCAGGAATGCTACGTGTCTCTCATCCCATCCCATATTTACAGCCTTGCTCAGTTTCAGGATTAACACCTGAATAAGCATAGATTGTGAAGGAGGGAGTTGAATGCAAGGGGAACTAAGAGCCTTTTCACACGACCCCTAAGATCCGCTGGCCACTTAAATTCGGACCAGAGATCTTGGGGGGTTGTCGCTGTTCCTGTGTTCCCACCCCCTCTGCACTCCTGGCTGCTGTCTGCGTGAGGGGAGGGAGAAAAAAAAGGAAGAAAAGAATGCAGGCTCACCTCCGTTCTGCCATCTCGCTCTACTCCCAGCAGCATCCCAGTCTCTTAGTATCTCTTAAAGGGGCGGGGGGCAAAACAACAACAAACAGAAGCGAGGAGAGCCTAACACTCACTATGTTACATCCGCATCAGGAATTTTTCACCCCCGGAGAGCAGGTACTTCAAAAGTGCACTGGGACGCGCTTAGGTGGGCGTGGTCGCACTTAATTTTTTGTAAACTCCGGAGCTGGTGGGGAAACAATTTTAAGCTCCGGATCGGGGAGCCATTTGCCACGGATTTTAGGGGTCGTGTGGAAAGGCCCTAAGGCAGGGTCTTGATTCTTGGTAATCAGGCAAGCAGGAGTGAATTGGTACTGAAAGCCTAACGTGGGAAGGGACATTATCCCATTTTTCTCAAATATCTTAATGCAGTGTTCCCCACCCCCGGTCCGTGGACCGGTGCCGGTCCGTGGATCAATCGGCACCGGGCCGCCCGAGGAAACCAGGCCTTAAGCGGCTGCCGGGAATCCAAGCCAGACAATTGTGGCCGCGAAGCAGGCAGCAGCAGCGGCAGGGGAGCTAAAAAGTGAGCTAGCGGCGGCGGCAGCGGCGTCTGTCTCCCTGCCAAACACATGCATCTCTTCCTCCTCCTCCTCCTCTCCCTCCTCCTCCCCCCCGGTGGTGAGCGATTCCTTCAGGCTGCGGAGAGGAGGGGAGGGGAGGGGGCGGGAGGGGAGGGGGAGAGGCGCTTGATGGGGGTGGGGGGTCGAAAAGAGAGGGGAGAAATCGCGCCTGGCTCAGCTGCAGAAGGAGGAGGAGGAGGAGGAGGAGGAGGAGGAGGAGGAATTGGAATTGGAATGATCTCCTTGCGTTTATATGCTTCCAAACCTAGCCGTTCGAAAGCATGTGAAATGCAAGTCAGATAAAGAGACGCCCCCGGGGAAAAAACACGAGGAAGTAAAAACAGTGTTTCCTTGCAGCGATGCCAAGGACTCGCACAACACTGGCTCTTCGGCTTGAGTACGGAGATGAGCACCGCTCCCTAGAGTGGGAAACGACTAGCACGCATGTGCGTCAGCGGCCGGGGGGGGGCATTTACCTTTTTTATCTTATTAAATCAAATCAAGCGGGCCAGGGAAAAATGATCAAACATTTACTGGTCCGCGGCGATAAAAAGGTTGGGGAGCACTGTCTTAATGGACAAGGTTCCACTGCTTCCATGTATTTTTCACTGTTTCTGTTTTTTAAAACCATATTTTAGCCTTATGGAACATTCTAGCGAACGTGAAAGCTTACATAGTTTATGCCTCCTCATTTTTTCCCCTGCCTGAACCTGGAGTTCAACCACTTGGTTGCTAGGTTAGACAAGGTGCATGACGTCTAACTTCTGGGAAGAAAAGCGTCCATGATGCCATGTTGCCTCCTAACCCTAAAGGTGCTGTGCAGGTATTTCTTTCTTCCTTCACAGATCATTTGTGGCAAGAAACGGGAAGGGAAGGGAAGAGAAGCGATGCAATAGGAATACAGAGGTAGGTTGCACGTGGAAGATGACATTGTTTGTACACCCAGTATAAATTCTGTGAATGAAGGATGGGGCGAACGAACAGCAGAAGCTTCACCTGGTCCTCTTAAACCCCAGGCTAGGCCATGGCCCCATTTGCTCCACCCACAATTTATACTACTGTATCCTTTTGGAGTAGTGAACAGTTTGAGTTGTGTGAATCAAAAGGCACTATAGGCGTGTGCTTATTTAGTTCCATAGTTAGGAAGAATTCCATTTTGGATTACAGCTCCTAGAGTTCTTCATTGGCCATGCTAGTTGAGGGATTCTGAGTTTAGTCAAAAACTGTTACTTTCTAATCCTAACCATTGGTTTAGTTGCCTGTTGGAATCAATGTGGTGTGTCAACAACTCCCTTCCCTACTTCCTTCCTAGAAGCAGACTTGCTTCTGTTCCACAAACATGAGACTGGAATTTAAATGGTGGTTCTGGCAGGGATTAAGGAATTTTATTCCAATGTTGAAGTTGCTTTTGAAAAACATTTAAGGCTGGGGAGAGTGGAACAGCCACCGGCCAAGAGTCTTATTATGGAAGCCGCACTCTTTCCGCGCTTCTGCTTTCTCACCAAGAAAGCAAATAAAGGTTTCTCCACAGTTTTTTTTTCTTCAGCCCAACTCAAGCCAGCCAAGCATGGACAGCCTGTTTGTTTTTATGATGGCTGTATTTGCTTTTCTTCTTCTTCTTTTTAAAATACAAAATGTAAGAGAAGAAGTTAAAAAAAAAAGATTTAAGAGTCTGACAAGGCTGGTCATTCTCAAATGGATATGATTTTCTTCTCCCTCAGTGGCTTTTTCACGAAATTACAAACTGGAATTTGAAAATCTTTTGTTTGTCAGTTTATCTCCTCTTTTAAGAAACATCTTGAACAGACACACTAATGAGTTACCTTTGAGGTGTATTCTATTTTTTCTTTTAACAGTTGTTAAAATGTACAACAACAACAACAAAACAAACAAAACACAGACACAAAAAACAACACAAAAAAGTATAGTAGCAAAGATAACCCTCTCCACCATCTAGGGAAATGGTTCAGCTTCCCAAAATAATACTGTTCACCTCAAAACTGCATCTTGTAAACAAAATAAACATTGAAATGAGTGCTAACAACACCTGCACTTACAGTGAGTACCCAATTCTTCTATTTTTTCCCTCAGAATAGGAGCTCTTTCTCATGGAAGAACAACAGAGGAAACACACAAGGCTTTGATTCCATAGCAGTATTTAAAATTGAGTAAATGGAGCATTTAAACTTGAGGAAAAGGAGCATATATTATATTATATTATATTATATTATATTATATTATATTATATTATATTATATTATATTATATTATATAAATCATTGCTGATATATAAAAATATACAAAATACAAAATTTTACAAACCCTACACAACATACAAAAAATTTAGTACCCTAGAAAACCACCAATGCTCCCTTTACTCATTTTTAAATAATGCTATGGGATTAAAGCCTTGTGTGTTTCCATTGGTGTTCTTCCATGAGAAAGAACCTTAGAAGTATCTAAGTTACATGAATCCACATACGTACTCAAGACCTTAATTTTGTAACCCTTAATTTTGATTCATTCTGGAGACATGCTTGTAAACCAAAGCACTTGTAAACCAAAACAAATTTCCTCATAACATATAATGGAAACTTACCTGATTTGTTCTGGGGCCTCTTGCTGCCACTGCCATCACTGTCACTCCCTCCTCTGACATCACCCCTCCTCCTCCTTCAACTTCACCATCACCCCCTTGCTGCCAGGGCTGCATGTTTTCTATCACCCTGGTGAGGGAGTGACGGTGACAGCGTGACAGCGGTGTTGGTGTTGGAGGGGGTGCTGGCAGAGGAGGGGGTAACGGCCAATTGCTTGCCTGGGGGGGGTATTGCAGCTTCCTGATTCAATTAGAATGATATTTTTCCAAGAGGCACCCCCTTTGGAGTTTAATAACTCAGCCCCCTGAGCCCCAAGCCTGTCCAAATTTTGAGGGCTTACAGTGAAGAGCTTGAGGAAGCTCCCCTGCCATCTTGGTGCCTCTAGGACTCAGGGGAGCATAGCATTTCATTTCATTTTGGTTAGTTTAGTAATGAAACTACTTTCAAAATTCATTACAAATGAAACAAAATGAAACTACTAAAGAAACAAAACAAAACACTATACAGTGGTACCTCAACTTACGAATTTAATCCTTTCCGAATGCATGCTCTTAAATTGAACTACTCTTAAGTCGGAGTACCTATCTAAAAATTGAAAAACTAAGATTAAAAAAAAAAATTGTAAGTCGAGCAGACCATATCTAAAATTTGTAAGGTGGTAGTTAAAACACCAACAGTTTTCCGCTCTTAAGTCGAGCTGCTCTTAAGTCGGGGTACCACTGTACTGTATTTCCATTTCATGCCAATCTCTACTCTTGAGTAAAAATGGCTGCAGTGTTATATTGGGTCCTGCCCCTAGTCTATTTGTGGGTGAGAAAATCACCTGCTGATTCCAGATTGTCAAAGTATTGTTTTTCTTAAAATAAACTTACATATGGAAGCTCCAGTCTACCAGAAGGAATATTGCTGAACTGGAGGTTAGGGTCAGAAATGAGGGACTCTAGATAAAAATGTAATTTGAACTCAGAACAATAGGGGAAACTTACTTTTAATCAACTAAGTGTGAGGTGAAGGGGAAGAATGAAAGAAACAGGAAAAGTAATTTGTCAAGGCTAATGTAGATGGCTGACATCAGCCAGCCTTTATCAGCATTGTAAGTGCCTCTTTGTGCAAAACATTCAACAATGGAGGAAATCAATCTGACCACAAGTGTTCTGTAATGGGTAGGTTACCCAGCCATGGTAGGATGAGACCTGCCCATAAATAAGGCATGCCATTCATGAATCATGCCTTCCTAACACTTTATACCATGTAGGAATCAGTATGTGCACTTGGCCTGGTAAGAAGGTGCAAGGAGAAAAAAAGCTGTGCCCATCCAGCATATACCTATCGAGAACTACTTAAAAATTCACTGTGTTCTTCTTCATAATAAAAGGAAGGAATTTCAACTCTGTCAAGATCATCGTAATATCAGGCACTGAGTAAGCGAGTGAGTAAAGAACAAAGTGATGGAATTTGTATTATCTGTAGAAGAAAAATGTTCCTTTCTGAAGAGTTTTACTTGAAGAAAAATGTTTAGATTTGTAAACAAGATTATTATTTCTGGGAAGATGCAGTCAGTGAGTGTGTTTGTGCCTCTCAAATCAGTTTATGGAAAAAAAGATTCAAGAATATTTATTTTGGGAGAAATTGACTTGCTAATGGATATGCACAAATCAAAGGAACTATAATCATATAGCATCAGCAGCTGATATTACCATAATGCTAAAGATGGATGGAGTGAGATTATGACAAAATCAGTAATAGCAATGGCTGTTTTTGAAAAACAACAAAGTGTAAAAGACGTCCAGCTGGGAAATGACTGAGAGAGGCTTTGAAAGAGGATAATGTTGCTCCCTCATTCTGCAAAGTCCTCCCATACCGGAGGGAGTTTCTACAAAAGGAACTTCAACAATCTGCCCCCTTCCAGGCTGAACCTAGTTTGAAAACAACTAGTCCCCAGGTGGGAAGGGAGTATTCTAGGCCTTACTGATAAGGCACCCTCTGTGAAGCCCAGTTCTACAAATAATTAAAAAGAGAAGACTTAAACATAGAGTGTATCTACATTACAGACTTTATAACCATTTTTCAAGGCTCGTCTCTACAGAATTCTGGGACCTATTGTTTGGTTTGGGCATGCAGAACTGTCTACAGTGGTTCCCCACCTTTTCGCGGTTCAGCTATATCGCGGATCGCAGCACCCCGAAAGGGCTTGGGGGGGAGGTTTTAAAAGCCAAGGCTTTTTAAACCTCCCCCCTTCCTGAAGCCCTGGCCTCCAGCTGATTGGTGCTGGGATGGGGAAACAAAAGGGTTTTCTCCCCCACCCCAGCACCAGTCAGCTGGAGCCTGGGGCTTGCCTCCATGGAGGCATCCCGTGCCACTCCCCCACACCTGGGGGTGGTCGGGAGAAGCTGCGCACAATGTTTAAAATGCTTTCAGCAATGAGTCCCGTGCCCCGGGGTGGTGGTGGGGAGAAGCAGTGCACGATGTTTAAAATGACTTTCAGCAATGGAGCCAAGTTGGCTCCATTGCTTAAAGACATTTTAAACATTGCATACACCCCCAGGCCTGACCCGACCTGCACTCACATATTGCAGATTTTCAATGATTGCCAGTCAGTTCAGTCCCTAACCCCCATGATTAGACGGGGGGGGGGGTACTGTACTAAAAAGTGCTACTGTGTCTCTTATGTAGAGACTTCTAAGTGCTGCACTAAGAGAAATTTTGTGGGATGGAAGCATGGCAGTTAAAGTGGTTTAAGTATGCAATATAGATACACCTATATTCCCAAAATCTGGGAAGCTTGTAAAATATCTACAGAACACTAACAGCTTACTTAACAGTAGCTAAATCATCTCACTTTGCTAGTTAAATCTTCCCTGACTGATTACTGTTTTGTTTCAGAACACATGAAGAGCTCCATACAGAATAGATGGTCTGAGAGCCCATTAGTCTGGGGTGAAAATCCCATCTATTTATGACAATTTAAAACCATTTTAAAGAAAATCAACCTCCTACCTGAGATGCAATGTAGTTTGATCCAATTGGGAAATGAGCTCCATCTCCAAGGATGTCAATCAAAATTTACTTACTTAGGGGATATTTTTACTTTACTATGACCAAGGAGATAGTACTGTAACTATATATCTCTTTCCCAATTTAATCTCATTTGCATGTATGAGTTTCATTACAGGAAGTGACAGAGTATTTGGCAGGAAGAGGAACCCAGAGCTCTACTTCCTAGTCTGATAACCCTACGTAATATTTTGTCCTTGTTTATTTTTCTTTTGACTTGCACATGTTCCTGGATTGTCTAGAAGGCATTACCCTTTTTAATTTCTTCCACACTGGAACACAAAAAGGGTAACACATATTCAGGTGCCTTTGCAGAGTTGAGTAATGTGGCTTCTTGATGGCTAATGTGTGGGTTGTCAAGATCATACTTACATGGCAACGTGGCAATGCAATGGCAACACAAAAGCCAACATTTTCATTAAAGAAAAAGAGATCATGGTCTCAGTTTACAACATTTTAGAAGAAACTGTGATCATCATGCTGCCAAATGTCAACAATAAATATCACTGCAGCAGATGCGTGTGTGTGTTTGAAGTGATCACAATGTGTCATCGTGGTTTAATGAGAATACTAGCCTGCACTGGATTGAGAGAGCTCATTCATTCAGGTCCATTTCTTTCTGTATTACAAAATAAATACATTTCTTGGTAATAAATATATACTTTGTATGATCTCATAAAAGGAGTTAGAGGCTTTCTTAACTTATTGAATCGTTGCCTGGAATAGCAATACAATACAAGGGACTGACAGGAAGGAGTACTGAACAATTGGCAGGAGAAAGTTTAATTACAGATAATAATCTTAGAACTGCAGAACCGGAAGGCATCCTATGGATCATTCCTGGTCAAGGAAGCTCAGTGGGGAATCGAATTTGTAATCTCTGGCTGTATAGACAGGCACCTAAACCACAGAGCTATCAAGAGGTTCTACTGTGAGCTTTGTGGAGAAAGAACCAGGTTGCTTGGATAAGAGGAACTAGGTCCCGGCATAATGGAATCTCTGAGAAGAAAAGTTTATGTCTCCTCTAGATGGAAATTCATATCTAAGTTCTATAGCTATTTTGAGGCATAACAATTGTATAACGAGTCCATTTATAATCCGAGAGAATAGATTAAATGTATGTTCCCCGTGTTTCTCCTGTTTCCATGCCCATCAGACAAATCCTTCCAAGAATGCTTTTTAAAATTGCTTGCTGTAACCTTTGCCCATCTGGTGCCAGCCCTTCAACCTTTTCATGCATCAACCTTGACTTCAGTCAAAAAGAACTGAATGCTTTCCAATTTAGCTCAATTTTTATTTTTACTATCTGCATATTCTGTCCATTTGGCACTTCTTTAATCTGATAGGCTGAATGTACATGAATCAATATCTGAGTTAAGAAAAGAAAAGAAAAGAACAAATGCCCATTTTAAAGAATGGAGGAAGTGGAGAAATTTGGCCCTCTGGAGGTGTGAACTCTGCATTAAGAGCCAAGTTGCTAAAGGGTAAAATCTTTGCATGGCCAAGGTAAATAAGGTCCTGGTTGGTGCTAACACACTTCTAGAAGTACCGAAATGAAGACTTAAGTGTGCCTTGAGGGGCAAGCTGTTCTCAGCCATTACTGTTTTTGATTTTGTTGTTTTTATAGCCAACTATTTTCTTCCTTGGCTGCTGTGCTAGACATCACACCTCTCTATGTCTAACTCGGGTCTTTTCTTTCTTTCTTT
>JAHTLZ010000348.1:23554066-23567013 GCA_023846285.1 Phrynocephalus versicolor
CTGCTGTATTATTTGGGTTGTGGTCATGTTTTGGTGTATGGCTTGGTTTCATTGTATTAATTTGTTTGATGCACTATCCATACATGTCCTTGTCTGTGACTCATCACTATTGGTTATGCAAACTAGGGCGTAGGCACATGGGGGGGGGTATGTTCCCTACTCATGGATAGAGATGGGCACGACTCAGCGAAATTTTCGTTTTCGTTTTCGTTTTCGTTTCGTAACGAAAACGAAAACGAAAACGAAAATTTTTTCAGAAGCAAAACAACGGAAACAAAACGAAAAATTTTGCCGTGTTTTTCGCTTTCGTTATGGCAGACACATTGCATTGAAAAGAATGCTAACGAAACAAAAAATTTTCGTTTTCATTTTTTTTCGTTTCGTTTCGTAACGAAAACGAAAATGAAATATGTGCAAAAACCCCCCAAAAAACGAAAATGAACCGAAACGGACCCGTAAACGACAAACGACAAACGAAAAATTATTTTTTTGAGTCGTGCCCATCTCTACTCATGGACTAAAGGTTGAGAAGGATTTCATATCACACAACACTGGAAATTATATGACTTGGGTCTGGGCTACGTGAAGGATCCTATCTCCACATATGAGTCTTCTCAATGCTTAAGATAATCAGAGAAGACGCTCCTCTCACTCCCATTATCAGTATAGACACAGTTGATGGGGACACAAGAGACCTCTGACTGCTCCTAGGTTACGGGATGCTCTCCCTTAGGAGATCAGATTGCCTCTTTCCCTTTATTCTTCTGTTGACAGCTGGACCCACCTTTTCAGACAGGCTTTTAACAATCATGATTGAGTCACTAAATGTTGTTTTCTTTTTAGTTTGGAAAGCTTTAGACATTTATGTTTTTAATCATACAATTTGTTTTAATCTATTTTATAGGTTTATTGTTTTCTAACGTACAACTGCGGTTTTAATTCTATTCTTTTTAATACTGTGAGCTGCCTTGAGTGCCCTTATCGGGGGAAAGACAGCCAAGAAACAAACAAGCAAATAAACAAATAAATATTAGAATATGTGAAGGGAATTGGGAAGGAAGAAACCCCACCACCACCCCAGTGGAGCACTGTAAAGCAAAACAAAGGATAAGGGAACATGGCAAACCCGGCAAGGTTTGCATAAAACAGAATATGGTGGATATCTGCTAAAGACTGATGGAGTGTCTGACAAAGAAGAGACACATATTTTGCACAGTGGAAGAAAACAGCATTGCCGCAAGAGTGTTGTTCTGTATAAGAAGAACTATCCGTCGATAAATCTGCTTGAAGCAAGAGATGTCTCTGTATCTCTTTTAAAATTTATGTTGCTTGTTGGATAACTGTGGGAAAAAAATTACTAGGAAAAAATGCATTGCCTGGCAATTGGAGAGCGATAAGAAAACACTGAACCAAGTTCTTAGTAAAAGAAAACCTGAGGCTAGGTGAATATTGCACTTATCCTGGGCAAGAAGGCTAACATTGGGTTTAACTGTGCCATCATTGGTGTATCTTAGATTTTAATGGAATAAAGAAAGAAAATATTTTAACAGGGGGGAATATATTGCATATGACAGCCAATTAATGAGAAAGTGCAGAGTTTTAGCATATTTTGGTTAAGTTCGTTTTCCTAGATGACACTTTTCAAATTTCCCTCTATCTGAATCTGAGGCCGTAATCCTCAGCATTCTTCCAGGGTGCCTAAGAGCTTGCCTAGGTGCTGCTGAGTTTAATTTTGCTTTAGCCTTAAATTACTGATTGAGAGATGTTTCCCAACACTATTCTCAGTGCATTGGATTGACTGTTACTATAGAAAAAGATTTTATACATGTAATTTTTCTCTACAGAGACAGTAATTGCACTTTTAAAAAGAGTCTGTGGGTGATTAATTGACTGACTGACTGACTGATTGATTGAAATTGTTCCGAGTTGAGTTGTGATTGGGAAGACTAAAGTTTCTAATCCTTTCTCTGCCATGAAGCTCACTGAATGACCCTACACCAGTCACAACCAGTCAGCCCAACGTACTGTATGAGATCATTGCAAGGAGATGGAGAACATGTACTTGAACTCTTTGAAGAAAGAGCAAAGTATTGATATAGTGCATTCAATAGTAGGCATTGAATCTTCAAGAAAAGATTGGACAGCCATCTGTCCAGGATGGTATGAGGTCTCCTGCCTTGGGCAGGGGTTTGGACTAGAAGACCTTCAAGGTCCCTTCCAACCCTATGATGATTCTATGATTCGATGCCTAAACCATGGTTAAGGAAAAGCTGCAAAGCCAGGCTGAGGTGAAATGTCACTCAAATAGAGTGAAAAGCCTGTGTACTTTGATGGAATTTCAACTCAAGGAGGAAGACAGGGGCACACAGTGGGGGAGTGGGAGAGAAGCAAGCAATTCTAGCAAACACAGAGCCAGTATGGGAGCTTCTAGCAACCTACACTCCATCTGGCTGGTGGTCATCTCAGCAGGAGCATTAGAGGGCAAGGTGTAGCTTATACAAGGAGCAATCAGATACCTTATTGTGCAAGGCTCAGAAAGGTATCACCTTAACCATTCAACTGCAGCTCTCAACCGGGCAAACAGACTGCCTCAGTTAGAAACAAGCCCCAGGTGTAAAACTATGTTTGGATGGCTGTAGGTTCTCTTTCACAGTTCTCTATAAGAAAAGTTGGTCTATGAAAATCCCATATTTGAAGGGCTCTCCTGTCCACATCCATAAATATAAAGTATCATAAGAAGTAAGATGTCCAAGTGCAAAAAAGTATGGGAGTCCTACAGCTTTAATAGCAGTAGAAAGAGGAAATGGCAGCAGGTTAGGGCCCAGGCAGTGCCATCTCTCACTAAAAGGACCATCCCCTACAAGAAGTTTTTATGCCAATACTTCAAATAAGATAATTCATATGCTGTCAAGTCAATTCTGATGCATGGAAACCTTTTTCCGTGAATCTGTAGGTGGAAAATATCCAGAAAGGGTTGCCACTCTCTTCTACTAGAGGCACCTTGGGCACCTTGCCCAAGGCCATCCAGGCTGGCTGTACTTGCCAGAGTTACAGTGGGGAAATAAAATGTTTGAACCTCTGGCTCTGCAGTCAGAGACATCAATCACTGAGCTATCCAGCTGGCCTCGGAGTAATTCAACTGGCTGAAGTTCTGTGCACAGGAGTGTAGAAGTGGGTCTTGATATTGCCTTAGCTTTTTGTCATGTGAAGTGGAATGCCACCATTTCCCAAGGCCTCTCAAAGGCCTCTATAAGGAAGTATTTAAGATGTCCCTGACTCAGAGGTGTGGCATCTGTAACCATCCCACGCACGGTTATTTTCCACTTTATAATGGTAATTCAATTACACCTGATCTGCTGAATCATTAATTGATACTAGAAAACTTTCACTTAGTGTGAGATCCCATCCACGTTTTAAATGCCTTCTGTTGAAAGCATTTGTAGTCTCATAAAACGGAATTGTCATAGAATAAGTGTTCAAGTCTTACTGGTTTATTGTCAGTTGGCATATGTCTAGCAAAGCAAAGGAGTGAGGAACAAATTCCACAGACCTGCAAGTTCTCTCTACACATTTTCCTGAAATCACCAGGGGCTAGACTGGAGAGTGGTCATGGGCAGTTCACAGCATATTGCTCCTGCCTCCAAATGCCCAGGTTGTTGTGTTGAGGGACAGTTTCTACAGAGGGGTCTGCTTGGGTCCAGGGCTCTTGATCACACCTACATTTTGTTAACAATCAGTGAAATACAAGTAGGACTTCCCTGCAGACTTTGCATTTTAACATAGCAATCTTGACCAATGGAGGCCAGAATCCAAGGGCTTTTCCTAAGGGGAGTAGATACATTGAAATTCTCAACTAAATGGTCAGATCTCCTCTAGCTGGGACTAATAAATGGATCTCTTGTGGTTGGAACTAGTAATTGGATGTGACGTGAGAAAGTGTGGTCAGTATATAAGGAGACATTTTGTAAGGCCAGCATGCATGAACTTATCCTTGGTTCAAACATTCAACTGGATGACCAATGAAGGCTTTATTCTGAACCACTTGCTCAGCATTACATTTTGCATGTGGGTCTTTTCCACAGTTAATCCCTTAGGCTGGTTGAAGAGGTTAAATAGAAATGGGCATGAATTGCCAGTTCAGCAGTTTGTGCCGGCTCATCCTTTGGACAAACAGGTGCTTGTCTGTTACCAGCCCCACTCAGAGGAGGATGAACCAGCATGAACTGTTGAACTGGTGGTTCATTGCCCATCTCTGTAGCCCACACCCACGATGGTGCAGGCAAAGCCGGTGCTTCCTTAACCATTGTTTGGGCCAGTCTCTCACCAAGGGCCAATTTTGGTTTGGTTGACACAGTACAACAGTGTTAAATCATGATTTATTTTGCCCACCATCTGTATTGTATCAAAATCTTTTGTTGTTATTTTTTCCCCAGTGCGGTTTGGTGTTCTCACCTATGTACCTGTTTTAATTACTCATTATTAGAGCTTTAAGTGATTTCTGTATGGAAAAGGCACTCATGTCATAAATCCTTGCGTATTTAAAATCTCTGCAAACAAAATTAACTTTCCAGGCAAAGTCCGAAGAAACAAAACAAGACAAAAGACAAAAATATGCGATGGCATATGGCAACAGAATGAAATGTATGAAATATCAGTTTCATACCAAATAATAATTGGCTGTAGGGTATATGGTACATTTGCTTGCAATGGGTTGGCTTATGTTACCTTAGGGCTCTGTTGTAAAAATTATCCTCAGGATAATTTTTAATTTAATTTAATTTGATTTTTTTTTCCTGCCTGACCAACCTCCCCTTCTTGAAATAGATGCAAAGTCTTGGAGGACTTTTGGAGAATTACTTTCAGGTAATGCATAGTTGCAGTCTTTTTTGAGAGAATATATATTAGCCTATAAGCTTTCATTGCCATTACATGTACGTAGACTCCAGAATCTGGTTCCTTGTGCAGTACTGTCATCAGGGATGAGTTTCAGAGAAGGTAGCCATGTTAGTCTTTTCAAGAATTGCAGGGATGAGGGATGTCATTCAGCTGAGAGTCTCATTCTCTGCTAATCCTTCAGTAGTTGCAGATCAGTGAGGGTTGGACCATGCCAAAAGTGACAGGCCATACTGCCCCCTCTTCAAAAACATCTGTCCATCCATATATTCCTCTCTTTCTTGCACACTCCATATGCTTTCTCCACCTCTCTCACAAACTGTTTTCAGAAAAAGGTTTTGTTTTGTTTTGTTTGCTAATACGAACAGATTTTCTATCTTTCTTCTAGAACCAGAAGTGGTACAGTCTGGGAAAGGTGACCTCATGTGGCATTTCTGGACAGGTAGTTAAATTTCAAGTCCTTATATGTCTCCCTTTGAATGCAAGATATGGTCCCAGAATTCTGAGATATTGGTTCAATTACAATTTGTTCAGACAGAGTTGACTAGGCTATCATTCATTCAGATCTATGAAGCTGAAAAGCATCTGAAAAGCAATCACACAGATAGAACAATAAATGGCTGTACGTGTGACAGAACAAAAAAAAATTAGGGAAAGACGTGGTTTAACACAAGATGCTAATGTTAAAGAAATATCATTGATTTTTGCCGGTTGAGCTCCTGAACACAAACACTTTGAAATGTGCCTGTTTGTTTCTTTGGGCAAAGAGTGATGTGTAAAAAGCACAACTGGGACGCGTAAGTTATTTCCACTGATGTGGAAAATTGCTGAAAACGTAAAGGCTACTTTGAGGTAAATTGTGCAGCTAAGATCTCCCAACTGTTAAGCCAGCCAGTTTGGCTTTTCAGATGTTTTTCAGTTTTCCGACAGCAAGCTGATAAACAGAGCAGACATTAGCGGGTGATAAGGTTTATCTTCCTGCTTCTGAACGTTTTGTATATGGATTTATGCCATTCCTGCCTGAGTTTCACAACACAGAAGAGAAAGTCAGTGCAATTTTTTTCTAGTCTAGAGGCCCTCTTGTGGCTCCTGTCCCATGAAATGATTGAAGCATTCCCTCCAAATGTGCCATAGATTTTTCACTAGCCTTGGCCTTCCCCAGTACATCATTTCCCAGTTGCATTCATTTGGTGTTGAAAAAGGAGTGAATGGTCAGCATGTCCAAACTTTGGCCCTCCTGATGTTTTGGACAACAACTCCCAGAATTCTAAGCCTATATTTCCAATGGCAAAGGACTGTGGGAATTGTGGTCCAAAACATCAGAAGGGCTGAAGTTTGGACATATCAGCCTTCTTCTTGAAAGGACAGTGAGGTTAGTGCAGCAGGTGTTTTTTTGGGGGGTGGGTGGGTGGGATTTAGGAGATCCAGGTTCTCATCTCAACTGGCCCTCACAAGTCACCCTGGGAAAGTCATCCGGGCTCAGCTGATTTACTTTAGCCAAGTTGCCGCAAGGATCAAGTGGAACAGGGGAAGCCAGATGCACTTCTTTGAATTTGCTAGGAGAAGGTTCCCCTATAAATTAATGAAGTTTTCTCCTAGATAGAACATTCCTTGCTCTTTTTCTGATGCTTGGTGCTGGAGGAGTGTGCACTCTGCTGGGTTTCACATTCAAACCAAATCTAATTGTCTTCTCTTTAACAAAGATGAATATCTTTTCGACCTGTTTTAAGAAAAAGGAAAGAAAAGATCCCCCTTTCCATTCTCCTCCACTAGGGCTGTTTCTCCTCCTCCTTTGGATTACCGTAAGTCTTTTACTTGCTAATTCTGACCATGTTCTGACCAGGAAGGTCTTCTTGTGGATATGAGCTTCAATGAACAAAAACATAGCACTGAAATGCAACCCCCCCCCCGAAATGGCTAGACTACAAATAAGCCCTACTTTCCTGAAAGTCACTGAGAAATCACTGGCCAAACTCTTGTCACTTAGTATAGTAAATCAACCTAGAGTAGGGCCATTGATGGGTATATGATGAGCCCAACTCCGCATTTGATCCCATTGATTTCAATGGCCTTACTCCCATTGTTACATCTTATGTTAAAGTTGTGTGTGTGTGTTGTGTCGTTACAGTCATCATGACCAACTCTTTGTGACTCCATGTCCATGGAGTTTTCTTGGCCAGGATACTGGAGTGGTTTGCCAGTTCCTACTCCAGGCGCCGACAGCACCTGGTGTTCCCTGGTGGTCTCCCATCCAAGTACTAACCCGGGCTGACCCTGCTTAGCTTCCGAAATCAGGTGAGATCGGATGTGCTTAGGGCATCTAGGCAGCTTATGTTAAAATGAGGCCCATTTAAATCAATGGAACATATGGAGGAGTTGACCCTCCAAATCCCCAGTGATCCAATGGCCCTACCCCAGTGTAATTTACTTTCCTAAGCAAATGAATTTTAACCTTAGGCGATACAGGAGGAACATTGGATTGCTGGTGGAAAAGGTACAGGTAAGATCAATTTGGAAATTGATGCATTAAGTAGGGTAGGAGCTTGAATGTAAGAATTAAAAAAAGTTACCTGTCCTACAGTATAATAGAGATCATGTGAACAGACTTGTAGCCTTCTATATGCTATTGGAATACAATTCCTATCATCTGTTATCATTGCCCATGTTGGTGCAGAATGATGGAAGTTCTGGTTCAGCAGCACCTGGAGAACCATGTTCCCACCCTTGCTATAAATGAGATAAGGCATCAATGTAGAAATCAGATCACCTATCATATAATTTAAAGCACACCTATCCTTTCAACTTATGAGATAAGGTGTGCAGATAAGGAGATATGCACTTTGTATTATCAAAGGTACAGTAGGCACTTAATGAGCTGCTGAGATACAGAAAGGGTTGTTATGTCTTAATCCTCAGTTTGTCACTCCACATAGGAGGAGATCCAATGGCTATGTTCCTGCGCAGGGTGTGGAAGTTTGCAAACATTTCTAGTCTTTGTGGCCAAGATGCTTTTATTCCTTGCTAAGCAAATTGGCAGAGGCGAGCGGGGAGGGGGAAGAGCCACTCTGGAAATGATACATCTGAGTAAGTATGCCTAGATATGGGTTTGGATTTTGTAAACGCGATCTTTGTGAGACACCTGACATGCCAGGGTCTCTGCAGACAAAGACATCTAGGGTCCCTTCTGACTCAGTAATTCTTGATGTCATGTGGCTTCCTGGTAAGATTATATTGAGTTCACTGGACTAGTGATGTGACTCATTATAAATACTCTTCCTCTGTTCCTAAACTATACATCATACTTCCGCCTGATATTTATATAATCTCATGTGAGATTTATGTTATATACGTAGTTAGGTGCTTTATGTGAAATACTTAGAGCAGTGTTTTACAATGATTCTTTGCAAGAACCATTGAGATTCCTGGAAGCTTATCATGGGCTCCCTCTGAGAGCTTGAGTAAAACTTCAGAAAAGTCCACTGGCCACAATTTATTTTCCCTTACAGCTTGAAGTTATGGGGCATTATGGGATGTATTTATGGTAAACACCCTCTCAGATGAGGCAGTTGTGAGACGGAACATAGTAGACCACCAGAAAACACAGCACCTGACCTCCATGGGAGATGTGAAGCCCATGTCACAACAGCTTCCTGCTGCCAGAACTGCCTTCCTCAACCTGAGGCCTTCCAGGTGTGTAGGGCATCAATTCCCATCCCCTGAATTTTTACACCTAGATGACATCAGATCATGGAAAGCTAAGCCTGAACATTTTGGGAAATCATTTTATTGTGGCTAAAAGAAGAAAGAATTGGGACTTAAGTATAACAAACCATATGCCGATAATCCTTCTCCATGATTGTTTTGTTTTGTTATATATATTGTTTATTAGTTATTATGTTTTTACTTATTTGTGCTTATCTATTATATTGTATTGTTTATGGGTTTGATTTCTGTTCAGTTTGTAAACCACCCATGTAGCTAGATGGAGCGGTATATAAATTCAATAAACAAATAAACAAATAAATAATGTTTCTATGCATTTTGTGGGGAAAGCCTCCCATGTTCCTCACATGGTTGCTACCTACTATTTCACAAAATGAAGGCCCATCCTGAGGAATGGCCCTTATACTCTCATTGACAGTCTCTTTCTATCACCCTTCTTGGCTGTAATATTGTCCACTTTTTTTGGGTGGGGGGGGAGAGAAAAAAGTCATCCACAGTCTGAAGTGTAGCTTCACATAAGTACCACCATATAAGAGGAGTAAAAAATAAGCAAAGTGAAGCATGGGGTGGGGATACCTCCCCCACCTCGTGCTATTTAGGTCATCTCCCATTTATGAATTGTCAGCTAAGAGGAGTAGCTGCTTCCACAGAGAAAAAGGGAAAAAGAGAACCCCAGCATTATTAATAGCCACATCTATGCTCTAAGATGGCTTTTTTGAGTGGAGCTGGGAATCTAGATGACACCAGTGAAGAAAAGAAGAAAAAGGAGGAGCAGTGAAGGGAGAAGGACATTCTGACCATGTAGTTGTCACAGAAATAATCAGGACATTCTCGAAAGAGAAAGGCAACAGTAAAAACACTGACTAGGTAAAAAAGATTAACTCCCTCCCCAAAAAAATCTAAAACGAATCAATGAATTGTTACAGTATCCATTTACAAAATGGAGGTGAGCCTGCATTCTTTTGTCCCTTTTTTTCTCCCTCCCCTCACGCAGACAGGAGCAAGGAAGTGCGGAGGGGTGGGGACGCAGGAAGAGCAACGAACCCCCAAGATCTCTGGTCCGAATTTAAGTGGTCAGCGGATTCATAGAGGTTTTTTAAAAAATGGAATATTTATTGAGGGGGGGACCTACTACAGAACAAAGCAGGCTTTTGCAGAATTGTATCCCTCCTCATACCAATTTTTCAGTGTTATGCCCATAATCAGTTCAGTACACAGTGATCAGACTGGTCTCTTTCTGTCATGGAACACTGTCGATTGTTTAAGGAAATAAATCCTGCAGAGGGCTGAGTGCTTATCTGGGAAAGATGGTAAAGAGTTTCCCCTCACTTTGGCATACAATATTTTTGCTTTAACATCTGGCCCACAAAGGTAATTCAATCTTTGTTTCACATTTGGCATTGACTTTTTCTTCTTAATCATGGAAACAATATGCCTGGTGCTTGGAATGCCTTTTTACTGTTTTCTTTGTCAAATGCTCTATATTTTATATTTAAATTACACACAAGCATTGCCACCTTAAATCATAACACCCAGAAATGTGATAGCTGATTCCCCACCAGTGCACCACCATCCCCATGAGTTGGAGATAAGAGTACAGTAGAAACCAATCAGCCCAAATGTCCCTAGGTTTACCACAGACATGTTTTGTGACATGGGAACCATTTGATTTGAATTTAGTATGAATTTGGTCTTTGGTGCTTATCTATCACATTCTGATAACAGCTATAGGGATACCTGTTCATAACCAATCTGTTGTACGTATGATTTCAGAGCACAACTGTGAGTTCATGCATATTGTGTGAATTCACATCCCTAATGGACCTTTGAACCATGGCACAGATTTGGTTCACTAAATCACAAGCATTTTAGAGCTATTCAACAAAGAAATAATAATAATAATAATAATAATAATAATAATAATAATAATAATAATAATAATAATAATAATAATAATAATAATAATAATAATAATAATAATAATAATTAGTATTATTACGTGAGCAAAATGCCAGTTATGAAAATAGGTTTGCTTTAGAATCATGATGAACTCAACAGAAGCAGACTGTAAGCAATGACAGGGTTCCAAGAGCCAAGCTCTTTTTGCAAGGCCTAGACCAGTGGTTCTCAAACAGTGGGTCCCCAGATGTTCCTGGACTGCAACTCCCAGAAATCCCTTCCAGCACAGTGAGTGATGGAGGCTTCTTGGGGTTGCAGTCCAGGAACATCTGGGGACCCCCAGGTTGAGAACCACTGGCCTAGACAAAATCACAGAGGTTTGGAGCAACTATCACTCCAAGGCTGCTACAAGAATAAGAAGGGCATAGACAAAGAGGATCTTTCTTCAGGCTAGTCTGAAGAAATGGAGAAAGAGAAACAGGGGGTGGGGGGAAATTGGCAAGCTTTTACAATTTCATTTTGGTAGTCTCGCCAGCACACTAGTTTAAACTAGTTGAAAACTAGTTTAAACTAGCTACTTGAAAGCAAGGGAAAAGTGTAATGAATAGGTTATGGGATGTGGTGATCTCATATGGGATCATTCTCAGTTGTGAATTATAATGCATTTTGCCAATTTTTTGTTCAACTTTTGAAGATCTGCATGAGACTGTGAAGTAGCTTTCCATGATGTTTATAGAAATGTTTTTCAAAAATATAGTAGTCTGAAGCTTTAAACGAGAGAGCAGATTCACAGCCAACAATAATCACAATGCTTCATTTTTACATGTTCCCCCACCTCAACCCTGAATGTCATGCCCAATTGCCAATGTCACTGAAGCACTACCTTTAGACACAACCCGATGTTTACAAGAACACTATCACAACACATTGCTAGGGGGAAAGGCCATTCAAAATGTTTGGGCTTGGAAAAGTAGATGCCATTCAATGGCTGGCGGTGTGTGTGGGGGGGAGCTGCTGGACCAATTCAATCCAACTTTTGCAATCTTTGGTCAGAAAAAAATATTAAATTATCTGTTTTGTCAGTGGAGCGAATCCTGTGGTATTCGACCATGTAGTCACACTCTACGATGGAATATGGGCATCTGATTCCACACTATGCCTCCTGGGGAAACCTTGGGCAAGGTAGACAGTCCCAGAGCCACCCCCAGAAAAAGGGGACTGGTAAGCCATACCCGACTGCTTGATACCTACGAAATCCAGGCAAGACAGAATTGATCCGATGTCCCATAACTATTATTATTAGTTGCTGCTTCTATGGCATCAACAGCAGCCTGTCTGCTAAATGGTGACTACAGCCAACAATTCTGAACATTCCATATGCCCACACATGTAAATTCTTAACTGGCAGAAGTCTTTGCTTTGTGCAAACGTAGCCCATTTGGTAACAATGAGAGATTTAAAAAATGAGATTTTCCTGATGTATAGGTGAAGAGAAAGAGTTGAGGTGTTTATGGTACTCTACTTATCGTTTAGTTTGAGAGCAAGGAAACTTTTTTTGCCTGAGGACCATGGTTGTTTTTGGAAACCACAAGCCGGGGGGGGGGGGAATATGTCCCCAGCAAAAGTGACTATAACTAAAGGAGGCAGGCTCACCCATACCGTCTATTTTATACATAGACAAATGTCCACAGGTTCATACAGTTTCCCTCTCAGATACGTACTCATAGCCACATTCTTTCACACAAACACACCTAACTCTCCCCTTTTCTTTAGTGTTTGTCCCACTCGGTGGTGGGTACTGCTATGGGACCACTAAAAAAAAGAAGAAGCAAATCTACACACATATTAAAAAAGGGGAAAATTCTGATATTTGAGTTAATTGGTTTATTGTGTTTGCATTTCTTTACAGAATATCATATTAGTATCATTAGAAAAATAAAATCAAAATAATTGCCCTCCTGTTCAGAAATAAGAGAAAATGCTGAAGAATCCTACTGTAACTTAATAAATTAAAACACCGTTTCTGTAGAAAAGCACAGTCTGATATGCAAAATGTTTTTTTCTGAGCAAGATTTTTTTTCCAAATATAAAAATTCAGTAACATCTGCGATATTTACACTTTTCCATTAGGTTGCACTGATACAGCAGACGATGCTCCTTCTTCAGACACGAATCCTCCATTCATTGTTGAATATTTTGAGGGTGGCACAGATTCAGGCTCATTTTCTGTCTTTGTCAAGTCTTTTTTTCGATCAGCAAAATACTTTTTGTGCACCTGATAGACTAATAACATTGACATAGATAGGTCAGATCAATGGTGGTAGGCAAGATAGAAGAAGCAACTCACAGGAAAAATGTTTTGCTGCGTATCCATAACGGAGCGGATATCTATCTATCTATCTATCTATCTATCTATCTATCTATCTATCTAT
>JAHTLZ010000348.1:23567023-23595940 GCA_023846285.1 Phrynocephalus versicolor
ATCTATCTATCTATCTATCTATCTATCTATCTATCTATCTATCTATCATCTATCTATCTATCTATCTATCTATCTATCTATCTATCTATCTATCTATCTATCTATCTATCTACCTATCTATCTATCTACCCACCCTGATATTTCAAGAAAGACTCGCACTGTAATCCTATGTCTGTTGTTATGTAATGTCAAGTTGGAACTGACTTACAGCAACCCTTATTGGTGACTAAGATATTTAAGGAGTGGGTTTATCAGTTTTACTTCCCTGGTGAATTTACGTGGCTGAGTGGGGATTTGAACCCTGGTTCCAGGAACCTAGTCTATCACTCTATCCAGTACACCACACTGGATATCTCAGTCATGTGTCTACTTCCTTAGCAATGAGCCTCACTGAGGTTAATGGGAGTTACTTCATTTTACTGTAGATGTGGACAGAAAGGCTCCCCCCTCCTCATTCCTTGGAAATAGTGGGGAAATTGGTCTTGAAAAGGATAGTCAACATGAACCTCTTGACAAAGCGTGTCCACAGGCATTATTTCTGGGGAAGGCAGTGCAAAGCTGTATAGCTCTATGTTAACATAATTCATACACGTAATCTGTAATATTATAGCAGTGTGCCTTTATAATAAATAAATTTAGGAATCTGAGATGAGCAAGTACCCCTCCTTGCAGGTGTCTATTCTGTTGAGTGTTTTCTGAAGAAAAAAATATTAGAAAGGGATAGGCATAGGGCCTTCTTGGCTGCAGCGCCAGACTCTGGAACTGCCTCCCAATAGAGGCCAGGACTGCCTCATCCCTGTTGTCCTTCCGGAAACAGGCAAGCTTTCCCTGAATGATGGTCTACCATTATGTGTCTTTTATATGAATCTATAGGTTCACATAGACCTTGTGTTTATTACTAAACCTTGTAGCTTTAATGTAATGTTGTCTATAAACAAACAAACAAACAAACAAACAAATAAATAAATAAATGCTGTAAGACAAGCATGTCCAAACTTCGGCCCTCCTGATGTTTTGGACCACAACTCCCAGAATTCCAAGCCTGTATTTCCAATGGCAAAGGACTGTGGGAGTTGTGGTCCAAAACATCTGGAGGGCCAAAGTTTGGACACGCCTGCTGTAAGATGTCCCTCAATTCCTTGTTCTCGATACTTGAACATGTCTTAATTGTATTGGATTGTATATTATCATGTCGTAATTGTACTGGACTGTATATCATCCTTCATTACAGTAAGCCACCTTGGGTCCTTTTCCAAGGAGAAAGGTGGGGTAAAAAGACTCTAAAAATAAATAAATAAATAAATAAATAACTAAAATAGGGTGTCTTACCTCCCAAAATAATTCCTGCAAACCCTAGCTGGAAAATACTGTAGATGAGTGGGAATGTAAACATCAGTTGCAGCTGCTCAGGGCTGAAAGAGAGCTGAACAATGGTTGTACAAAGCTGACTGTTCTGCATCCCTGTTTCCAAAGCCACCGTGCGGCATCTGAAAGGTAAGATACTTCGGTTAGAGAAACGCTTTCATGTTGCTGGGCATACCACATAACTGTCAACCTCATCCTCATAAACGTGCCATGTATAAACATTCGGGTGCTTTGCAGATGGTAATTTTTTGAATGATGACCCCTGGATCCCACGGAGGGGGTGTGTGCATGCCCAAAGTGACTTCTCCAAGTTAAACATAGAATTCCCTGTTCATGAACTCCTATTTTACAGTGGACAGACAGAAGAAGGAAGGACAGGGAAGGAACTGATTGGAAAAGGCGCTGAGTTGATTTCACAATGCCTCTCGACTCACTAAACCAAGAGCAAAGCAGCAATTGTTTGGAAAGCCGGCAGAGGACTGCAAATCCAGAGTAAGCTTCCCTGCTGAGCCACCTAGTCCCCAGTTGTTCGTTTGCATCGTGAATGCACAACTTGAATATCTCTGTCAATGCACAACTTGAATATCACTGTCAATATCTCTGTCAAGAGCCGATCAGGAGCCCGTTCTACAATGTATGAATAGGTACCTAGTATCAGATTGTACCAGTCCATTTTGGGCTGTAATACTGAGCAAAACAGAGAGGAAGGCAGATGCATTAAATTGCAGATACATCAGTTAAGTGACTTTCTTGGCGTGGCTGCCAAGTGCACCTTATGTGTGCCTCATGGGCGCTTCTGCCTGTTTGAACACTGAGTCTGCTAATCTGGATAAACCCATGTGGCCTGGATTCCAATCTCTGATGTACATGCTCAGCTTGACCAGCATTTGAAAATGTCTCTTTTACCATGTGTGTATGTGCTGTGTCATTACAGTCATGACCAACTCTTTGTGACTCCATGTCCATGGAGTTTTCTTGGCAGGAATACTGGAGTGGTTTGCTAGTTCCTACTCCAGGTGCCTATAGCACCTGGTGTTCCCTGGTGGTCTTCCATCCAAGTACTAACCATGGCCGACCCTGCTTAGTTTCCAAAATCAGGCAAGATTGGATGTGCTCAGGGCATCTAGGCAGCTCTCTTTTACCATACCAATGAACAAAATGTCCTTGGGTAATCACAGAGTGGCTTTCCAGTGACTGTGGTGTGCAGGAGCCATTAATTCCCATCCACCGGTAGGAAAAGTTTGTTTGAGCCTGGCAATAGATGGATTCACATTATGACTCGCAAAATGTACCGGCATGGGGGTTATGCAGCAAGGGGCACTAGTTGTCCTAATTATAAATCTATCTGTGAAGATTCTCAGTCATTCAGGTGAGTTCATCTGAAAGTTGAGTCAGGGCAACTGGTCTTCTTTTCTTGAGAGAGTGAAACATTTTGCTGCTCATCCAAACAGCTCCGTCAGTCTGAAAGCCAGTTGTGAGTCCTTCATTTTATAGTTCACTTTGACTTCATGTCATCCTGGTCTGAAATAGGCTCATTAGCTAAACAGTCTCAATAGGCATTTAGGTGAACAATGGCCTAAGGGTCTGAAACCCATAAGGTATGTGTTGTTAGCTTGATGGAGGAAGCGTGAAGTATTTTTTTTATTTGTCTGGGTATTGTTGCAATCACAGCCTGATAAGTGGCAGATAGACTCTGCCTGAGCCCCCCACCTCTGCTGAGAGAGGGGTTTTCAATACTCAAATGAATGGCTTCCCTGACCCTTCTCTCAAGCCACATATATTCTCTATCTTGTTCCTAAGAGGTGACCTGATTGAAGTTCATAAAATCATGCATGGTGTGGACAATGTAGATAAGGAAAGGCTGTTTTCCTTATCGCACAACACTAGAACTAGGGGGCACTCTATAAAACTTTTTGGGTGCTAGATCTCAAACAAATAAGAGAAAGTACTTTTTCACCCAGAGGATCACTGGTCTATGGAACTCCCTGCCAGAAGATGTGGTGACAGCCGTCAGCCTTGACAGCTTTAAGAAAGGATTGGACAAGTTCATGGAGGACAAGGGTATCAATGGCTATTATTATGGATACCTAAGGACAACCTCCAGGTTGGAGAGATAGACAGGATACCTCTCAATGCCATTTGCAGGGAATTGTAAGCATGTGAAGACATCTGCTTGGAATATCCAGAAGCAAATGGTGAGCCGCTGTGTGAGACAGAATGCTGGACTGGATGGGCTGTGGCCAGTTCCAGCAAGGCTGCTCTTATGTTCTTATGAGTGTTTCAAAGATGTAGCATACACCTTGTTACACTACCCGCACATGGGTACTGCAGACGCAGCACATGGGTGTGCAAACACAAACCAGATCTAGAGAAACTGAAGCTGTATCATGCCTTATTATTCTGTCTTTTCTGCTCCTGCTCACCTGGTCTAATTACATGCTTTGTGCTTTTGATGTATTGTGCACCACTGAAATGGTTAAAAAGAACTAATTCTTAAACCTCTACTGTAAGAGTCATGTTATAGTTAATATATGCATTCGAACATGGTAGACAGGGGTAGAAATATTGGCTGCCTTGTGTTTCCTAAGTTATTGTATATATTCCATAAGTGCCTAGAAAGCTTTACAAAAGGTCAGGCAACATAACCAGTTGCTCTATAATATGACACATTTCTGCTTGAGTGTTTACTGTCCACTCCAGGGCTTAGAGGATACCTGGGTTGTGAAAATAATGAACTTCATATAAGCAATATTGGGGTGATGTGGGGTGGTGGGGGAATGGAGGCTTATAAGAATGAAAAATATCTGTTGTTTTCATAGAAAGCAGGGTTGGGGAGGGGTGAGCAGGGATTATACATGGAAATATTCTGCCTATACAGGAAAACAGCACATGACCTTTGGATGGTTCATTGAGTTCTGGTATGTTTATTGCAATTGGTTCATTTCTAAATTAAAAGAAAATGGTTTGTAGACCTGACTCTGTGCTGGATGCCAGACAAGAAGAGTGAAGAAACAATTTTGTGGGAGTCAAATTGTTACCTGTGCCAGGGCTGGCCTGCTATACGAGCCAGGAGAAAGCCAAGCGAATAACCAGCTGCTGGGAAGATGGTGCCAATAATCCAGAGTTTAGGTGTGATTGTCCAGGAACCTTTGTACAATATTCCACCGACCACAGCAATGATCACAATGAGAACTGCACCGCTAATGGAACCTATCTGAGGGATGAAAGAGACAAGAAATTGCTTTCATTGTTAAAAAAAAAAAAGAGGTTGTAAAGAGTTCATGTAAAGGGTTCCATCGCCGAAGTAGTGACCTTCAGATTTCCCATTGCACCTTGTTCATGCTTGAGTCCGAGACATCCCTAATGTTTGTTAAACTGATGCACTCCAATGTGTGGAGTAATTTTAGGGTATCATTTAAAGGTGACTGACCAGCACCTCTTAAGTTTGTTTATAGTTTTACAAAATGGCCTTATCAGTTCCTTGTGTGCCTTTGTTGTGAATAGGGTGCTTTTTCTACTGCTGGCTTTTGAATTTATGGTATGCTCTAGCAATTACTTTGCTATGAACCCGGAGTCCGCAAGTTGGACAGACGAGACATCTAAGCCATTGTCTAAGCCTGCACCAAAGCACACACTCACAGAAGTCTGTTTTAGAAGGACTACTTCCCTGAGCTGGTTAAAGAGGTGCAATTGTAAAACACAGTACAACAAGACACTCACACAATCTGTTTCAGGCGTCTGTTGCGGAGTGTAAGCAATGGCTGTCATTATATGTCTAATTTTGGAGTTGTGCATAAGTAAGCCAGTTATACTGCTGGGGAGAAAATGTGTGAGTGGGGGAAACCCACATATCTTCAAATGTGAGTTTTGGGTTCCTGTGTAACAAGCAGATTGGCTGTTCCATTGTAAGGGTGGCTTGATCCTTTGCGAGGAAGAGGGGAGGGGGAAGGCATGCGATCGAAATGTTCAGGCCTTACCTTCAATACGATTTTAGCTTTTGTGGGCCATCGGTGCTTAAAAAATATCCCACATGAAACAGGGACAACAAGCGCGACCAGCGAAATGCCTGGAAACACAAAAGCAAGGATAAATTGGCTCAAGAGGCCCCAAGGCTGAGGAGAATGGACTCTGAACAATGAGGTCCTTTACAGAGGGCATTTATACACGACCCCTAAACTCCGGGCAAATGCCTCCCAGCTCCAGAGCTTAAAAATGTTTCCCCAACAGCTCCGGAGTTTACAGGAAATTAAGTGCGACCACGCCCACTTTAGCGCGTCCCAGCGCACCTTTCAAGTACCTGCTCTCTGGAGGTGGAAATTCCTTGATGCGGTGTAACAATAGTGAGTACAGGGCTCTCCTCGCTTCTGTTTGTTGTTGTTTTGGCTCCCGCCCGTTTAAGAGCTACTTAAGAGACTGGAATGTTGCCGCGGCAAAAGCGAGAGGCAGAACGGAGGTGAGCCACATTCTTTTTTCCTTTTTTTCCCTCCCTCCCCTCACGCAGACAGGAGCAAGGAAGTGCGGAGGGGTGGGGACACAGGAAGAGCGACAAGCCCCTAAGATCTCTGGTCTGAATTTAAGTGGCCAGCGGATCTTAGGGGCTGTGTAAAAGCGCCCAGAGAGAGCCCGGAGGAGATCAGTTTCTTTGCCCATTTTCCCTCTCCTACTGAACTGTGCTTCGTTATACCATAGGCTATTTATTTACCATATTGTTATTGAAGCAGCCCGGGGCTCCCTGTTAGGGAACATGGACAACACCTGACTCAATGTCACCCACAGAGCTCCATCTCCAAGGAAGGCCTCTCCAATCCCTGTTTTGCTGACTCTCCACTGCTCTATGTCTGATAGTCTGGTTGCCCAATCATGACTTCTACACACATCCATCCAGCTGGATAACAATTTCCCTGCAAATATAATCACTGTCATTCTGTAGCCTACCCAGGCTTTTTATTGTCATTCTGTTGTCTACTTTCCCCCCTATTTTTATGAGCTTACTAAACATTGATTTCTTTTGCTTTTGTAATGGGTACCAGCTTATAGCGGCTTTCGCTGTGCTGTGTTGTATAGTCCTTGGTTTAATCCAAAAGAAAAAATTCTACTCTTTGGAAGTAAAGGCAGAAAGTAATACCACTGTGGTGAATGCTGCATGGGCACAATGACAGGTCTTACAAATAGAATGGTATTGATTTGAAGGCAATTTTGGATCCTAAGGCAAGTCAGGTTGACAAGAAGGTGGTCGGCAAAGAACCGGTGGCTCTGTTTAAATCAATTTACAAAATGACTCGGATTTCATTGCCTCTTTAGAGTTCCCCAGTTGCAAGGCTGCGGAGACAGGAAAAGCACAACGTGTGCAATTCCAGTCCAGGCTTTCTCTATGGGGATCTTTCCAGATATTTTGGGTGGCAGTGCCCATGTGCTTTTGCCTGCATGCTGAATGGACAGGGATGATAAAAGTTAGCCCCTAAAATAGAGAGGCACATATATTGGAAAAAGCTGGTTGAATACGCTGTGCTCCTTGGTCAGCAGATATTCAGCCCTCTAAAACTCTCCTGCTTCTCCACTTTCTTCTCTGGCTCACTGAGGTCTTCTCCAGACTTAAATTCTCCTTGGCTCCTCCCTTCTTTATTCCCCCAGGATACAGTACACACTGCTTCCTTGGCTTCCAACTTTGGAGTCCCTTACCAATTTTATACAGTACCACAGTAATACCTCGGATAAGGAATGCCCCGATAATGAATCTTTCGGATAATGAATCGCAATTTCCAGGTACAGGTATGGGTGGGCTGCCAGGCTGCAGTTGTCATAGACACCTGTATTCTTTGGGAACAGGTTCCCCTTCCAGCTTCGTTATGCAAGGAGACTAAGGGACAAACCAAAGCTTTCCATTTCTGCTGCTGTTATCCTATTTGGACCTGCTTCTAGAGGCAACCATGAGCTCAGAATTAGACCTTAGATAAGTCTTCTGTATATGATATAAAATCTTGAGATTGGTGTCATTACAAGTTTTAAGCATGTTAAAATCTCATCCACAAAGTGTGCAAAGCATCCTATTGGCAACTACCCTGAGCTTCTGATCTGTTAAGGACCATGAAGAACAGCATTCACCTTATTGATTCAAGGGATGACAGATGTCAGTATACTTTTCCTCCCTTACTGTAAAGAAAATTTATGAAATATAGGCTGCCTTCTGTGACCAGAACTAAGGTTTGTTTTGTATTGTTCTCATATTCCAGTTCTAACCATAAAGATAAATTGGTCTAGCTTAAGAACGGAAAACATATTTTGACTCGATTGTCACCTGGGAGACTTTTTTTGGAGGTCTCTTGCTGGCAGCAGACTTGTTTAGAGTCTAAATTGAGAACACACAAACACATAAATGGATATATCGACACCCATTCATGTAGCCATATCATCCAAAGATGTTTTTTCTTTGCTGCTGCTGCTCCTGTATTTTGAAGCAGCAGCTTCTGGGGAAGCCAGCATTGCTTATATCCATAGTTCTGCAATTCCATCTCCATGAAGGATACAGAGGCGGAGACACAGATGTGTCTTAATATCAAATTTTCAGTCCCACTTCAGATGAGCTCAGTAAATCACGAGCACAGTAATGATGCTGCAGGCTTTCAGTGAAAAACCAATATATGTATTATATTAGCTTTCTATGCTCCAAACGTTGCATATAGAGAACGGCTGAAAAGGCATGACAAATGCTTTGGAAACCCTGGTGTATTGTGGACTTGAGTTACCCAGATGACTATCACCAGCAGAGAGTTGACTGTTGTGCAGAAAGAAGAACCTGTGTGTGTGTGTGTTATTCATCTTCTCTCTTTCTCCCAAGAAAGAGACCCGAGGTTATAACTTACCAATGCTATCATAGGGGATTAAAATGGAGCTGTAGTCTGTCCAAACTTTGGTGTAAATCAAGAGGCAAAGTGGCATCATCCCCATGGCCAACAAGGTTGAACATGTTGTCATACTGATGCTGCAAGAGAATCAGTCATGGTTACTGTTTACAACAAACTAGCTATAAAGCAATTTTCATCAAATGAGGAGACCTTCAGCACAGATACACACTGCTTCGCCCCCACCACCCCATGGATCTTTGAAATAGGACTGAAGGGTCTACAGGACATTACATAAACTATTGTAATTGGAGACTATCTTGCCCTCTCCTCTTCTCCTATATTACCCTAAGGCTTTTGGGAAACATTTTTGCACAGCTGTGACCAGGGGCATCTGACTCGTACAGGAACTTTGAGAACTTTGGAATTCTTGGCATTATTGTTGCTCAGTAGCATTTTAATGTCCAGTTTTATGATCACAGAGAACAAAAAATGCTGACCTACAGAATCCCATAAGCTACACTACCGTGCTAGAAACAGGAAGCCAAGGAGCTGAGAAGTGGATGCAGAGAAGGTAGCACTAAGAAATCCATAGCTGAAGCTGGATTGCAGTTGTACTCTTACTTACATCTGTTTGAAAGTAAGATCAACTTTTAAAAAGTGAACTGACTGAGAAGAAATGCAGAGTGTTCTATTGTCATGTTGCCATCAACGCTGTATGTACATGTGACAAAACACTGCTGCACTTGAATCAGTCATTTCCAAATGCTGGGATGGTAAAATCTTATTCTCTTTAGTCAACTATGATTCCTTGGATCATGAAATAATTGCTTATTATTTTATTGTGGGTTTTTTGGGAGGGGGGATTTGTTATGCAGTCAGAAACAATTAGGAGCGAGTCAATTCATTAAAAAAAACCAAGGGAGATGGAAGTGTCTAGCTTAGCCATGAATTTTGAATATTTAGAGCAGAGGTTGCCTGCTGTTTAGAACTGGGGGGGAGGATATGTTGCCCCCCTCACCCTCGCACCAGGCAATTCTAGTGGTTTTCAGCAGTGTCGAAGAGTTCAAGACTGCTCTCCTGCACCACAGAACGCTGCTGATCTTCATGGCAAAGCATCTCATCCCCTTCTTGACGAAAGAGACACTGAACTCTGGCTTAAGGTAGTGCTGCCACCACTTGTCTTTGGCAAAAATTTTTTTGGCAGCATTTGCATTAGATGCCAAGGTGGCAATGGCCCTGTTTAAAAAGCAAACAAACAGCCTGTGCATGTGTGGATGTGGCCAGTTGCCCACCTGTTCATCACCCCTGCTTTAAAGCCAGTAATCTGCTATTGTGGTTTATACCACACTTGTATACATCATGGAGTATCTATTTGCCTGTCTCATGGAATATACATTTGCAGAACAATCCTATATTTGCTTCCTTGGGAGTGAGTCTCATAGGATTTAATGGGGGGGGGGTCTACTTCTCATAAAAGCAAATTCTCCTGGCTGCAAGTAAATCTAACTTGCAGATTCTTAGAAGATGTACATAATATGGTGGTGATGTAAAGGGTTTCTCTTCTGTTCAGAGAGTAGCACTATAACACCCCACACCCAGCCAATGAAACAGTAGGATTATATAACATATAAGCAAGGACCAATAGTGTCATCCTTTTAAAACAGGTCAACTACAGATTTTCTCAGACTCTTTTTTTAAAAGAAGCATTCCTTTTCTTAATGCATTTTCAGGCTAGATATATCTGGTCATTTTCAGGCTAGATATATCTGTTATTGATAGCAGTGTCCATAATCCAGGAACGCTCCTATGCCCTAGTGCATATAATACAGTTGGCATGGGGAGTATATAAGGCAGCTTCAGCAATCTGTTACTGCGGGCATAACTCTGGACATGTACTTCATATACATCTCCATCCGGAAGCCCTCACCCCCACAGGCTATCTGTTAATCTTTGCAGACTGCTGGCGAAGCTGCATGACAGCTTTTTAGCAGTAGGATGGATAAGCATACAAGAATGTTTCTTGGAAACATCCTATCTCAGCACAGAAGACTTTCAGATCTGGTGGTGGCGGCACAGGGTTTATTTATTTTTTTTTGTGATATTTTTGTCATATTGGTATGTGTTTTGATTAATATTTTCCTTTCCTTTATGGCATTTTGTTGCTTTATGTGTTTTTTGTATTGCAGTTTTATAATTCTTAATACATTTTTTTTTAAAAAAAGGAATGAAGTCAACTAAATCGTCTGCACATCAGGATGGGTCCATCAGCTTTCCAATGTAAAACATTGCAAAACAAAAGTTGTTCTGGATCAGATCAAGATAGCTCCCCTGGCAGTAATCAAACAGGTGATAAATATAGGGGATGATATGCCACATTGTTTGTCTCTAGAACCTGGTGCTTTTGAGAACCTGCCCCTGTGGTCTTGCATAGCATACTGATTGCATTATGAGTTACATCTGTAGTTTGGCGGGGAACAGTGGACTGAATAGATGTCACCCATCAAAATATGCTTGGTGATGAGAGAGTGATCAGTCATTTAATAATACCCACTAGAGATGGGCACGAATAAAAAAAATGGCATTTCGTTTGTCGTTTGTCATTTGGAGGGTCCGTTTCGTTTCGTTTCTGTTTTTCGTGAATTTTTGCAAAAAAATCATTTTCATTTTTGTTCGTTTCGTTACCATTTTGTTACCATTAATTTCAAATTTTTGTGATTTTTTTTTTTAGGATTTTAAGCAATTCACTCATATTGCAGTAACGGAAACGAAACGCATGACAAAATTCCCGGTGTTTCTGTTCATTTTGTTTCATTTTAGAGACAAAATTTGTTTGTCATTTTGTTACATAATGAAACGAAAAAACAAAAACGGAAACAAAAAACTGTTCATTTCGTGCCCATCTCTAATACCAACAACAGTTATCAGAGACTCATTAGTGGCTCCATGCACCCAACGGAATTTTCACATGCACATTAACAATAGAAATCCATTACTCGGAGGTTCTTTAAAAAGTAGTTTCTAAGACAACACTGAGGTGTGGCGTTCCACGGAAAACATCGGCATTATTGCTGCTGGGTATATAATTAATATTATGTGCTGTCAAGGGAATTCTGCCTTATGGCAACCCTTTCCCTACATAGAAGTTCCCTTCTTCTGGAGGGCATCCTGGGACTGTGCAGCTTTCCCAAGACCACACAGGCTGGCTCTTCTGGGATGCGGAGTGGAGATCTGAACTCCCAGCCTCCAGCAATACAGCCAGATAGCCAATCTTTGGGTTATGCAGGACCCAAATCGCCCTCTCACTGGTTTGGCTCATACCACACCTGTCTGTTAGTAATTCAGTTCACAGAGGAGGCACTAGCCTTCAGAGTTGCTTTGAGTGGGATGTCTTATCATGCAAGTTGATGTCTCTCTGATCTCCTGATCTCCTGCCCACCTCCTGATAAGGACCGCAACTTCAATTCCCATTTCTATTCCAATTAGCTTAACATCTAGAGAGTCCCACTGCAAACTCTGCCAGAAGCTGGCTATTTCTTACCTTAGGTCCATGTCGCCATCTACCCAGTAGGCTAAAATATTGGAAGCTGTTCCTCCAGGACAGCACCCCATGATGATGACAACAATAGCTTGTATCGGAAGGATACCAAAAGCGTAGGACAGCACAAAACCAGTGAGAGGCATAATTCCAAACTGACAGAGGAAGCCCACAAATATGCCCCAGGGTCTTCTGATGTGTCCTAAAAACTTCTTAAGCTCCACGTTGCAGCCCATGGAGAACATCACCAGTGCCAACATGACGGTGAGGACCGTGCTCAAAACTGTGTTCAAAATTTTGTTAAACTCTTCATTGGTAGGAAGCAAACATGATGTGCCATTGCAGACAGTGGCATTTTCGGGACATGATGAAGCTTGCTGTGCTGTCAAGAACTTTGAGGTTGAAATGCCCAGCACTTCTGAATGGTGCTCTTGCATGTTTAAGATGAAGAAACACTCAGCCGAACACTATAAGGAGCTAGTCTATCTCAGTATCACATTTTTAAATGACTAGGAGCAATAAAAAGCAAGATAAGATTTGAAGTTGGCAACTCCCAAGGGTTAGAGTTAAGGACACCTGCTGAGTCACAACATTTGACTGATATAAATGCATAGACACACGTTGAATCAATCATTTATTCTCCAGAAAAGGAAGGTTTTGCACCAAATTAATATTTAAACCCAAGAAGATAAATATTTAAACACAAGCAAAGGACAACTAATATATCAAACTGAGAATCACAAGAGTAATGTTTTTAGTTGGGGCTTAATCTTTTATATTCATCTATTTGTCTCTCTTCATTCCCCAGCCAGGGGAATAGTACCTACCAATGCTTAAACAGCCTGTAGATCAACAATAGCCTCAAAGGCCAGTTCAAATATTTTCAGCTTAAAAAAAAAAAGGTAGATACCTATCAGGTTATATATATAGGTAGCTAAGGATTTATAGTATACCCAAATGTTAAACCATGAGGCTTGCTTTTATCCTTCATTATTTTAAAAAGCCGTCTGTGTGTCTTTGTTCATGATGTTTATTAGTGCAATTATCTTATCTTAAAAACCATACCATTTTGCTACACTGTATTAAGGCCAGGATAAGATATTAGAATTAATAATTGTCTCAGCTACTAGAGAAAATGGATTATATCATTCAACTTTCAAGGAAAAGCCCAGATATCCTTCTTAGACAAGTGGTTTCCATCCTCGGGTCCCCAGATATGCCTGGACTACAACTCCCATAAATATTGGGGAGAAAAATTAGTGGTGAAGGCCTCTGGGAGTTGCAGTCCAAGAACATCTGGTGACCCAAGATTGGGAACCACTTTCTTAGACAGCAGTCCAACGTCTTTGAGTACTTCTGTACTGGAGATGCTCTATTGCTCCCTGAAGATGATTACATTCAGGGAGCAATAGAGACTGAGACAAATAGTTTGTAGCCTCCGGTGCATTCTGCTCTTTGCACTGTGTGCTGTGTTGTCCCCTCACCCACAGACTGTCACTCGGAGGCTCGACTGCACTTCCTCACACATGTCTCTTCACTCACTCGTTCTCTCTCTGTGTTAAGTGTATAGCAGGTGGCAGCAGACTCTATGTTTTCCTCTCTCTCAAGTGTGTGTGTGTGTGTGTGTGTGTGTGTGTGTGTGTGAGAGAGAGAGAGAGAGGTGGGGGAAATATGTGCCATCAGGTCTCCTCTTGGTGCTTTCACGCTATATGAGAGACTCATGAGTAGCAAAATGTTTCAAAGAAGTCCAGCTGCCCTGCCCCAGAGAGTCTCCATGGCCAATTACAGATTGGAATCCAGTCATAGTTCTGACCATGAATGATGCCGACTAGTGATCTGGGAGCGTTACTTCCATGACCCACTGGGCAGCTTACAGGATACCAAAGTCTTTGTTTTTTTGGGGTGTGTGTGTGTTATGGTTGCAACATCAGGGTGGGAGCTAAGACCACCTGGAGTCCGGAAAAGAAGGCAAATCATGGCAAGAAATGCTTCCGTTACACCCCTGTAGCTTCAAGCTCCTTTGTGACTTCAAAATCAGGTTTCTAAAAAACTTAGCTCCTAGGAGCAGGAGACATTTTGGAAAGATGAAAAAGGGGGACCTGCCAGAGAGGAAGCAGTGTCACTATGCACACAGCTGCATTTCATACTCTCCTTCCTTGCCAGTCCTACCTAACCAATGGCATCATATCTTGTGCCAAGAGGAGACCTGATGGCACATATCTTCTTCTGTGGGTTCTCTGTCCACCAGTGTCTTCTGTGATGACAGCAATGTCGATGATTCCCTGTTGGATTTCTCGGATGGGGAAAGGATAGACTACGTCCGATGCAGTAACAGGTTCATCCTTGATGAATGGGTCGGAGATGAACAGCCACCGTTTCTATCAGTTCACCAACGTTCCCGATTGCTTTCAACACAGTCCCGTCCCAAGCTAGAAGAAGCCTTGCTGTCCAAGATGGAAGCACTAGTTTCCTCCTGCACTTTGAATTTGATCTAGCTGCTGACAGCTCAGTTGGCTGAGTTTGTTCTTTTGCAATAAAAATATTTGCCCCCTTACTCTTGAACTTCATTGCTGCCAAATGTTATCTGTCCTTGGAATTTCAATTATTTATTTATTTATTATTTGTACTTATTAACTGCCCAATTTTCAAACCTCAATACAAAAACAACACAGAAATCAATTAAAAAATACAAGCATAATAAAATGTGCATTCATATTTATTTATTTATTTATTGTTGAATTTATATCCCGCCCATCTTCCCAGCGGGAACTCTGGGCGGCGAACATGGCTGAACAAGTCAGCAACATAAACAGTTATGTATAACATAGAACAATAAAGACAAAGACAAAAACCAACAATCAGCATGAATTAATAATAATAATAATAGTAATAATAATAATAATTTAAAAAAAACTATTAAAAAGAAGACCGGAACAGCAGCAGGAGCGCACCCTCTAATTCAGACCTCACCGCTGCTATCGGATTCGTCCTAATTATAGATGGCGGGGAAAAAAGAAAAAAAAAAGGGGCTAGGCTAGGTCACCAAAGGCCTCGCGGAATAGGATAGTCTTCACCGCTTTACGAAAGGCCAGCAGGGACTCTGCAGAGCGCACTTCGCTAGGTAGGCTGTTCCATAGTGAAGGAGCAGCCACCGAGAAAGCCCGGTTCCGGGTAATGGACCGCCTGGCTTCTCGGGGAGATGGAACCTGTAGCGAGTGCGCCCGCGACTGCCGAACCGGTCGGGCCGATGTTGACCGCTGGGCGATCTGCTCCGCCAGGTAGTCTGGGCCCAAGCCATGGAGGGTTTTATAAACTAAAACCAAGACCTTGAATCTGATCCGGGAGGCAACGGGTAGCCAATGCAGCCGGGCCAGCACCGGGGTGATGCGGTCATAGCGACGTGCACCCGCCACCAGTCTGGCCGCTGCATTTTGCACCCGCTGCAATCGCCGGAGGAGAGTCAAGGGCAACCCCATGTAGAGAGCGTTGCAGTAGTCCAACCTCGAGATCACCAGTGCCTGGACCACTGTTCTCAGGGAGTCCCCGTCAAGGTAAGGACGAATCTGGGCGATCTGGCGAAGATGAAAAAATGCTGTCCTGGCCACGGCCGTCACCAATGAGGCCCCAATAGAAAAATAGACCTCACACCACCCAACAAGGGTAAGATCTGGCAAGGGGAGGGAAAAAAACAACCCACGCCACAGTGTGCTCAGAGGTCCCCAAAGCATTGCCTGAAGAGCCAGGTCTTTAAGGCCCTTCCAAAGGCCAGCAACGACTCCGCCTGCCTAATCTCAGCTGGCAGCTTGTTCCAACAGGCCAGGCCAACCCCTGAAAAGGCCCGGTTCTGGGTCGAAGCCCTACGGGCCTCTCTCGGTGTCAGCACTCTGAGCGAGAGGGAGGACGAAGCTCTGGTTGGTCTGGATGAGGTTAATTTCTGGGAGATCTGCTCCACCAGATAGATAGCTCCCAGGCCATGGAGGGTTTTGTAAACCAAAACCATGACCTTGAACCTTATCCAGGAAGCAACAGGCAAACAGTGCAGGCAAGCCAGGATGGGGATGATACGGGCGTACCTGCCTCGCACCCACCACCAGCCTGGCCGCGTATTCTGCACCCGCTGCAAACGCCGGACAAGGGTCAAGGGCAACCCCATGTTGAGGGTGTTACAGTAATCAATCCGCAAGATTACTAACGCCTGCACTACCGTCCTGAGGGAATCCACGTCAAGGTACGGGCGAATCTGGGCGATTAACCTAAGCTGATAAAAGGCTGCCCTGGACACCGCTGCCACCTTGGCTTCCAGGGACAAAGCTGGGTCCAAGACAATGCCCAGACTCCTCACTCAATCCGCCAACTGAAGGGTCACTCCCTCCAGACTGGGGAGAGAGCCACTGTACCCCTCTGGGGACCCCCCCCCCCAAGGAACAGGACCTCAATCTTCCTGGGGTTGAGCTTGAGCCTGTTAGCCCTGGTCCACTTCACAACTGAGTCCAGGCAGCGGTTAAGGGCATCCACAGCCTCCATTGCAGAGGTAGAAAAGGAGAGATAGAGCTACGTGTCATCAGTGTACTGATGGCAGCAAACTCCAAAACTCCGTATGACCTCAGCCAGCGGCCTCATACAGATGTTAAAGAGGATGGGAGATATTGCTGATCCCTGAGGCACCCCACAAGAGAGTGTCCATGGGCCAACAAAACACCCCCACCTCCACTCTCTGGACACAGCCGCCGAGAAAGGACCGGATCCAGCACAAGGCAGGACCACCAATACCCACCTTGGACAGCCTGCCCAGAAGGATACCGTGGTCGATGGTATCAAAGGCGTTGACAAATTGAGGAGGACCAGCAGGGTAGAGCAACCCCTGTCGGTCGCCCTCAATAGGTCATCATGGAACGCGACTGGGGCTGTTTCCATCCCGTGCCGTGGCCTAAAACCAGACTGGAATGGATCTAGCTTTAGATCTGTTTGAATTTGCACCATGATGATCCTTTTTATAAATGTGTTATGTTTATCTTTTAGGATTGTTTCTATCACTTTACCTGGGACACATGTCAAACTGACTGGTCGGTAATTTCCTGGATAACCTCTGGATCATTTTCTGAAGATTCATGTTACATTTGCTATCTTCCAGTCATCAGGCACAAAGCCTCATCTGAAGGAAATATTATACAGGTATATTTTGGCTAGGATATTATCAATTTCATATTTAAGTTCCTTGAGAACTTGTGGATGGATGCCATCTGGTCCTGGTGATTTGTTAGCCTTTAGTTTAACAAGATATGCAAGGACCTCCTCCCTGGTTATTTCTATCTGAATTCTTCAGTTTCCCTCCCTATGAAGATAAGCTCTGTTTTTGGCATGTGGTCTCTATCTTCTTCAGTGAATACTGAAGCAAAGAATTCATTGAGTCTCTCTGCAATGTTTCCTCTTTAATAATCCCTTGCCTTCCATTGTCATCCAAGGGTCCAATGGCCTTCTTAGTTGGGTTCTTACTTCTAATGTACTTTAAAGAACTCCTTGTTATTTCTTGGAGTGTTTTTAGCTATACACTCCTCAAAGTCTTGCTTTGTTTTCCTGATTGTTGCCTTATATTTCTTCTGCCAGAATTTATGTTTCTGCATGTTGTCCCTATAGGATCAGTCACATTAACATTTTGCACCGGATCCTGTATATTACTCAGGATCAAGTCAAGGATTCTTGTACCTCTAGTTGGGTCTTCAACCATCTCTTCCAGGAAACAATCATTTAGCATATCTAGGAACTTTATCTCTTTATCATGAGCTGAACAAGAGTTCACCCAGTCTATGTGAGGGTAATTGAAGCCCCCATTATTATCAAGCTTCCCATCTTGGATGCCTCCTTTACAACATTCTCCAACTGCCAGTCTCCCTCAGGGGCATGGTTTGGAGGCCGATAGCAAACTGTTAGACCATCCTTGTGGCCTGATACACTTATCCCCCAAGTTTCTAACGGTGACTCCAAATCAGTTGCCATTCATCAGGTATTTTCTTCTCCAGCACAATCTGGTTAAGAGCTCCATTGGCCAGTCGCAGGGGTTCCAGTGTTGCAACTTCTACAGTCATATTTGTCACGAGGTCCAGTCTTCTGCATGGTGCCACTAGAAACTCCTTACCCCAAGTAGGGTGAGCTGAACTCAGGCCATTCATTGACAGGCCCCCACAACAATCCAGCTGATTAAATCAGTCATATCAAATAATGGATTGGTCCAGCAAAGCTCAAGTTATGTGCTTGGTCATTAGTATGTTGGTACTGTTTGGAAAGAATAAAAATATCTTTTGAGCGGGAGATATTGAATCCAGCTTGAACTTTCTGGTGCTGGGAGGGAAATACTTCAGTCTGAAAATATTAATTGGTCACAGGGTATTTTTATATGCTACAATATTTTGAAATTGTACTGTTTGTGTGTGTGTGTGTGTGTGTGTGTATGTGTGGGATAGATAGACGGAGGGAGAGAGAGAGAGAGTGATAGAGAGATAGAGATATACGTATATAGATAGATTAGATAGAGAATACCCTTCAATTGAAATATGACATTAAAAACACATGGAAAATCTTTTTTATCATTGTGAGTGAGGGGGGTTAAAACAGACTGTAGATTGTATGGAAAGGCCAAGCCTCACATTCGACAATAGAATCAATGTTGATTAATGCAAATCATTGTACCTGTCCTCAAATTACCCATGTGATAAAGGTAGTATGGTGTAAGCACCATGCTATGAGGAGGGATTGGTGTGGACTTTGGAGGGGGGCATATTTATTATTCTCACATGGCAGGTGTAAAGTGGAATAATTTTATAACATTGAACCAAGTGAGAAGGCGGTTGTAGCATATCTGTGGAGAAATGAGAATGTGAATATACTAGATAAGCCAATGAAAGGGTGCCAAGGAAAATAATGCAAGTGGATACTATTTTGACTTGGGAACTAGCTGTCAAAAAGATGGCAGAAGGGATGCTATGTGTTGAAAAACAACATTCCCCCCACCCCCTTGGAGATCCAAATGTAGAACTGATGCTTCTCAAATAAGAGAAATAGAGTGGAAGTTTAAAAAAAATCAACTGGAAAAGTTCATTAACACTCCACAATGTATATACTGTTCTCCTCAGATAAGTTTGCCTGTAGACATGGAAATGGAAATGTTCAGTTGGAAAGGTACGATAGGCTGACATATGCTTATACGAACATCAAGGTTCTGGCTCATGAATGTGTTGCTGCAAAGTGTCGCAAACCACGCCAATCAAGGAGTATATCAACCATACCATTCTGTCTAAGGCAAATTGGGTCAGAGCGGCTTGTGTTCACCCCTCTAGCGTGCTCTTAGATGTATTTTTTAGATAAAACCGGCACAGAGGAACATCAAATCTGTTGGCTTATAGCATTGCTCTTTCAAACAGGGCTGGCTCTACTCTTAGGCAGAGTGAAACAGTGACCTTGGGTGGCAGAAAATTTTGGAGTCATGAAAAGGCAGCAAATGGCTAGGAATATGTTATTCTTCCATTTTGACTGCAGGAGAGGGGAACAGATTTCCTGCCTCATAGGATTAAAAATAACTTGGCTCCTTTGGCCTTCCTTAGGTAGGTGGGTGGATGGTTGGTAAGTGCCTTTTGCTATTCTACCACAGGCAATGAAAATCTTGGGCAGGCCTGCTATTCAATGTCAAGCTCCGCACACAGAGCACACACACAAACAGGGTTCAGTTTTTTGCCAAGATCTTTAGTGGAAAGCCAGGCAAGTTCAAGTCCTTTGTTAACAATCAATTGCCAGATAAATAACAGAATCCAACTCCCAGCAATTACCAGTCCAACTCAAAACCAGAATATCTCACGGAAACCAGATGCCAAACCCAAGGGAACAGATCAAGACATTGTCCAGGAAGCCAGTCCAAAGTCAGGAAACAGAGCCAAGGTCACAGACAGGAACGTGGTTGCAAGTTCAAATGACGCATTGCTCCCACAGAGAGTTCAAGGTGAGCTTGCCAGGTTTATCCCCAAACAGGGAACACACCCTTACTTCTGGAAAGGCTTCTGGTAGTACTCAGGGCTTCCTGACCTGATTCCCCGTCTAACATCAAAGACCCTTTCCCTAGCTCTTCTGGTAGCACGTCTTTGCAGAATCCTGCTCATGGCCCTTCTAGGAGGTGAAGATATGTTTTCAGCTGAGTCATCAGATCCAGCTGCTCACAGATTTGAGCTGCAAGGCTCCTCCAGCAGCTGTTCACCATCTAACCCCTCAGAGTCAGGTTCTGTGGCAGTCAGGGTCCTGGCATTCAAACTGGAGACAGATGCTTTCAAGATCATGGGGAAATTGTCACTGGGAAATAATATATTGACATGTCTCTTGCCTGCTGTGGTGTAGTGGATAAACTGACAGACTAGGACTCTGGAAAGCAGAGTTCAAATCCCTGCTCAGTCACGGAATTTGACTAGGAACATGTAACTAGTAGAAACCACTCCTTAAGTATCTCTTGAAAACCTGATGAGGGTCACTATAAGTCAGCATATGACACATAAGAGGAACATTTGGGTGGTGGTACTTACCCTACGCTTACTGGAACACCCTTAAAAAAGAGTAAGGACCCCACTGCCACCCAGCAACCTAACGAGAATGTGGTCTGGCAGGTGGGAAACAGACCTTCAAAGAAAAAATACTCTTACAACATTTTATCTCCAGCAGCTTTATCCTCATTTTGATGTGTGAATGTGCAATTGCATGCACAAAGGGAGCCTTTGTTTACATTTTAGTGATCATTTATTTGTGTGCTTGTAAAGTGTCCCAGTATCCTATGGGTCAATTCTTTTTGATGCCTCTGTCTGTACCCCTATCAGCTGCTGTTCTAGAGTGCTTTAAGTTATAATGAAGTAATCTGCCCCAAAATGTGCAGGTGGATGATTTGGGGGAGAGGAATTGAAATCCGGGTTTCTCTGACCTTTCTTTCCAATGAAATCTTATACCATTCAGCAGCAGGAAGGAGCAGGTCTTCTTGCCGCATCTTTCACCCTATCCCTCACCTCTCTGTCCCTTTTCCACAGCCACAGGTTGTTTAGCTAGAGTACTCTGGAGATGTTAATACTGAGAGGAGAACCACCACCACATTTGAAAGGTTCCCCCGCCCCCCCAACAGTCATGCTATCAAATAAAGAAGGCAAAATTAAGCAAGGCAAGACGAATCCTGATGTGTCAAGCAAGCAACCAAAGGCTGTTCTGCAGGAAAATTCCTCAACTGCTAGGCTCAAACAAAGGGTCACACCTGGGGGTACCACTACCTTCATAAATACAACATGGTGGTAGTGCTATTGTATCTGCTTGACCGTTGAGCGATTTCCTCCAAAGAGAAGCCCACTGAGGTTCAGCTTGGCACTCACTGTTCATTAAGGCAAGTCTGTGTAACATGGCAGGACAAAGAAATTCAATAGGGTTGCCCCCTCCCCAGAAGTATGCATATTAAGATTGTCGGATCTTCATTGCTTTCACCCCTTTTGTTTTCCTCTGAGATCTGTGTGGCCTTTTGTTTGGTCTTTCCAGAAGAAAAGCAGCAACTCTTGCCACAGTATGCATGGCAAATTCTGAAAAGCTACGCAAACGTTGATAAGGTACCTTTTCAAATGCATTTTGGCTTATTAAATGTGCTGGAATTTAGTAACCTTTGTACGTTGCTTTTAAGAGAGTTTGGGCTACGAAGGACCTTTCTCGACTGGGCCGACTGTCAATCAGTTCAGCAGCAATCAATTGTTCCCACTTTGCTTCATATTTTGAAGAGCCAGGCCTCTCTACATACCGGTAATACTTCCTTTCCTGCTGTTTTCAGTCAGGGGCCGGGGAACCGAACGGTTAAAGTCACTGTTGTGTTAAGAGTCAGTTACATAGTCAGTCAGTTGAAGCCAGCCATGTATTTAGTCAGTATTCAGCAATTAGTAGTAGTTATTTCTCCACAGTTTCCTGTTTTTAAAAATCTATTCAGAACTGTTAGTAAATTGAACTTTTTATTCTTCCTCTTACCAGGGACTTCGTGGGAGTTACTGAGACAGTTAGTGCCAGCTGAGAAGAACTAATTAGAGATAGGCACAAGACATGGTTTGAAAGTTCATCCCAGTTTGTACACATGGCACTACAGATGCCATGCATTCCTCCCCCCCTCCTGCCTGGCTGGATCCCCCACTTATCAGCCAGCATGTGCTCCTTTCCTCCTCCTCTTTGGTTGTTCCTTCAGTCCTTGGCAGGAGCACAGGCTTGTCTCCTTGGCTGATCACCCACTTAAACAAGGAGGTGGCACAGGCAAACCTTTGCTCCTGCAGTTGACTGGTTAAACATATAAGCATATGAGTGGAAATAATTTTACAGGGTGAGGCAGGTAGGTTATGTGATCCAGCAGAGGTGGAGAAGTGGCACATTTTGTTATTCCCAGTGACCAGAAGTGAGGCAAATTGTGCCCTGTAGCTTGAAGTGGCATGGTTTTTTTATCATTGGCAATATAGGCTTGGAATTCTGGGAGTTGTGGTCCAAAGCATTTGAAAGGCCAAAGGTTCCTCATCCCTGTCTTATGGAGCAAACTGCCCTGCCCCCACAAGCACCTTGTGTTTGGCTAAAGAGCATCATACAAGCTCTCTACAAACTCATGGTATAGTTGAGGACCAATAGGAAGAGACTTGAGAGGCACAAGAGCCTTATGGACCCCCTCAGAGGAGAGCCATATCAATAGAAAACCCAGCAACTTCTTCACTTAGTCCTGATACACTCTTATCAAATGCCCCATCATTCCAGCTTTCACAAACATTTAGAAGTCGACAAGGTAAGAGCCAAATGAAATCGTAACTGTATTTTTGCCTTGATCTCATGATCAATCAGATAATGGTCATGTGGCCACATTTTACCAGGCAGTGGTTGTTAAGGATCCATTTTGGATTCTTTTTGTTTTTGCAAATTCCATAAATCAAAATTTTCTTTTCCATGCAAGTTCCAGACCTTATAGACACCTAAATCATGCTTATTGGAAGTGAAGCCTCAACTGGCAAGCTTCATGCCCTGGACAGACCCAACTTCCTGTTGGAAAGGATGCTTCTCAACCACCACCAGGGCAACTTCCTTTCCAAACAATAAGTTAAGCCTAACCAAGGTATAAAGCCTACCAAGTAAGCCATCTGTCTCTCCATGTGAACACATTTTAGGTGCTTGTAAGGTCAGAGTCCTGCAGGTGAGAGTCCCAGAAAGGAGAATTATGGGATTCGTGATTATCTAAAAATCCAAAATATACAACCTTAGTGGATGCAGAAAAATTCCTACATGAACCATCCTTGCCCCATTTCTAGTTAAGGCTGATACTTCACATCCATCTCATCGATGTTAGCGGTCCTGCTTGGGACCGGTACTAAGTAATCTAACCGCACGTCCATTGCGGGACAAGGGGAGTTCATCCCGACCACGCCCCCTGAACTGTGATTTAAGCGGGATGAGAGATTCCCCTCCCTGGCCTCGGGAATATGCTCATCACGCTTCTCATTCCGAGATAGTGCCCGTGAGGTAAGGCTCATCACGCAACATGCCATTCTCCATCTAGTGGCAGGAGTGCGAAGTGCCATTCGCCAGTACATTCCCTATGGAGTCAGATTAAAAGACAAATGCATCAAAGTTTGCTCCGTAACGCATTGAAGGCAAGGCTTCAGAGAATCGAAACATAGAAAAATGGAAGGTCGGGCCAAAGAAACAACAACAGAGAACAAAGGCATGGAATTTAACATCTCATCACGGAACGAGGACGTGTGGTACCAGTCATGGCGGTATCATCCATCACGCCTGTGCGTACACAGGAACAGGGACAGAACCGGAAGAAGACCATGTGACTGCGACCGACATCAACACACAACAAACTTCCTCCTGGGATGAGAATGGATGTGAAGTAACCATCTAAAACTTAACGATGGGGCAACCTATATAGGTCTGGGAGTCATCTCCCCTCGCCAGTGCCCTCCAGGGGCACACAATGCTTTCAGTACTGATTACAAATAAAATTCAATGCTACAACATCCTAAAGCCAGTATTGTACTGGTACATTATCCCAGGATATGTACAGTGGCAGAAACTACAGCACTGAGTTGCCCCTAGCTAACGAGTTTCTGCTTCTACCCTTCCGCATGTACCAATGTGAGTGCTAACTAGAATTTGGTTTTCCCTTTAAAAGGAGGTGTGCACATTTTTGACAACTAGGTTAAAATCTCCAGGAGGGTCACCGGAGTGTTGATCTACTGCAAAACACTGCAGCATATGTGTTGCTTAGAAGGGAAAATTACGGAGGCTTTTTTTTTTGCCACTGCACTGACACATTTGGGTGACATAATTGGCAGTGACAGAGGTTACATCATCATCCTTTGGAGGGAGCTGCACAAATGCATGGAGAGGGAGACTCCATATCTGATCATCCAAAGTGGGAGAGCTTTACACGTGAATCCCTGTATAGAAGGGCTTTCCTCCCTTCCATTTCGAATACAGCTTTTAAAAAGCAAAAAGTGCTCTGCTTATATACTGCCCCATACCACTTAAAGTAGTTTCTGGGCGGTTTACAGTTTTTAATTACAGTATGCAGGCTACACATTGCCCCCCCCCCAGCAAATTGAGTAATCATTTTACCAACCTTGGAAGGATGGAAGGCTGAGTCAACCATGAACCGGCTACTTGGGATTGAACCCCAGGTCATGAGCACAGTTGTTCCTGTAGTACAGGCATTTAACCACTGCACCATAAGGCTCTTATTGCAGAGAAGCCTAGCCTGCTCCTCTTCTGAGTAGAGAAGCAATGATTAACAGGAGAAGGGTTAATTTACCTCTTATGAAACCCATACAAAAACAGTACCAAGAAATTTAGTTTTGTTCCTTTGGCTGCTGAAGTGACCTCAAGTCTTATTGGGTTATATTAAGCAGTTAAGGTACATAGTCCCATGTTACCAAACAGGAACAAAATATGACTCATAAAGGTAAACTTCTGATGGCATTTTATTAGAGCAGAATATTTAAATAAAAGTATGTGTCTTCCTTTTCTCCGAGTGTCAACCTTGGACTTTGACAAGTAATAGTCTATGCAAATTAAATCTAGTCTTTGCATGAAAGGTTGCAGTTTTCCCTTGCAGAGAAGATTCATCTCAGCTGGCTGAGCCGTATATCAGAACTCTTCATATGATGTCCAGGAAATGTGTGCAAACTTCTTGCATTTCTTTAGGCACTGGTTTTCTCTTTCAGAAGAACATTCAAGTACAGTATCTTAAATTTTGAAGCTGCTTTTTAGCAGAATAAAATATTAGAGAGGTAGTGTGCATAAGAAGGTATAGTTATAACTCTTCAGAATATGTCTTGTGTAAGTTTTCTTGGTAGATAACTTAACAGCTGGGATATTCCATCGTAATTGGCATGGCTGATCACCTGCTTCACATGAGCATATGGGGCCACATAACAACTCAATAGTTCAGCCCTCTTAACATAGGTGGTTGCTTCACATCCGTTTTGTCTCTGTTAGTGTTGCACTTAGGATCGGTACAAAAATAGTTACTTCATGTCCATCGTGCAACTACTGAAATTTGTCTCGACCACGCCCCCGGAACAGGTGCTAAGCACGACAATACTGTACCTGGTGCTGGGGTAGGGTTTTCCTTTGTCACTCTTTGTTTCCACTTTCTCTTCCGAGACAAGACACCCATGTAGTAATGACTGTCACACAACAAAACATTCATTTCTCTCAGAAAACAGTGTCCGTGTTGTTTTTTTATTTTGACTTTTCAGGTGCAAAATATCAAAAAAGAATTTTTTAAGCCCCCCAAAAAGGAAAAAGAAAGCTAGACAAATTCAGTGTTTGTTACGGTACAAGACCGTGAAGTAGCACTTGTCATGAGACAAGTTATCATGATCGGGGAAAATCTGAATAGGATTTCAAATTGTGTCATATCTGTGCCATCATAGCCTTGCCTCCACATGACATCTGATCATGCAGAGACTTGTAGCATGGCTTGGCCAAACATGGTGCAGCTCTGATCTTCCTTGACTCTCAGAGAAAGAGAGCTTTGTTGGAAGACAGAGTGGAAGGCAGAGCCTACTCCCCAGTGGAACCAGAATATAGCCTGGGAATATTCTTGGATTGATCTTTGTCACTGGAAGCCAAAGGGACCTCACTGAGTACTTGTGGCCAGCTTTGGCCATCTCTGGACAGTGCCACAGTAACTCATCTCCGGGATAAGTTTCAGTTTATTAATCAAGCTCAAGTTCATTACTGACCCTGGCCAAGAGCTGAAACAGCTTCCTGGGATTTAGATGGCAAGGAGAGATACAACGGGGTGCCATCCATTTACAAGTGACACTTCTGACAACTTATTCAAGCAGTTTCATGGGGAGGTTAAATAACATAGGGGACAAAAAACCTTGGGGGATACCAAAGGCCTTTATATAGAAATCGTATTTACCATTTTTAAAATTGCTGTGGCTTCCAAAACACTTCTGGTCAAGCAAATGTGGTTCCCTGGCAGCAGGGTGGCCTCCTCTTGGAGCACCAACTAGCACTGGCCTTAGCTTCCTTTTGTTAGACCATTAAAACACTTCTGTGTTCATGGTTTACTTACTGCGCAGGTTCTAAATGACTCTGAGTTGAACTGATTTCTCTCGATTCCAGTTCTTTTATATGGTTCTAACTTCTGCTATTGATTCTAGCCTAAGATCTCCAGATATAAAGGGAGGGAAATAATATTTTTCAAATAAACAAAATAAAACACATCAAGCTGAGAACGAGCAACTAGGGATTGGCATGAAACAGAAAAACAGAGTTTTGTTTTGTTTTGTTTTGTTTTGTTTCTACTAGCGGTTTGTTTCGTTTCGTTAAATATTTTTTTGTAAAAAAAGTGTAACAGAATGATACAATAACAAAATGATTTGTTACTCTATAAAATGGCTCCCCGGGCACTAAATTTGGTGGGTAGCTTTTTACAAGGCAGCCATTTTACAGAATATTAAAATGTTTCATTTTCAAAGGAAAAAGCAGTGTTTTGTTTTGTTTCATAATGAAACACTGTTTCCGGTTTCATTTTGTTTCATAATATTTCGAAAGCTTACAAAACATCAAGACAGCATGTCGTTTTTCGTAAGGTGCTCATCTCTATGAGCAACTGGACCAATGTCACCTGGTGAGCTTTGTGGCTCAGCAATGACTTTACCCTGGATCTCTCAAGGCCATTGTTCTAACTGAGATCTCACTCTGGCTCTTATATGTTCAGAGTATTTTGCTTTTACCGTCTGTTGTGCTGATCCACAGAGACAGAAGAACCAAAATTAATAATGATGCATATAATTTGAGGGAAAATGCCACAAACACACACAAACATGTGTAACAGCTTAAGTTGCAATCATTCATCAAAATAAATCCATTACCCTAGTTCCAAGATACCACTGCCAATTAATTTGAGTCACGTGCTCCAATTAGATTTTATTGATGCACTTTATTTCACCAGCCAAATTGGCTTGTATGGTGGCTTTTTGTGTACTCCAAACACGCAGTAATTTGATGTTAAGACCTTGATTTTGTTATGTCACAAAGTAGCCTGAGACTAATTGTGTGTAATCTCTCCACAATTCAATTAGCTCAAACACTCCTTCATTCAGCTCTTTAACCACAAAGACAATAATTAATTCTGGCCAACTGGAAGGGATGGAAAGGAACATGAAAGGAATAAAGAAGCAGTCCAACTACTGATAAGGTAAAATGTGTGTGTGTGTGTATGTGTGTGTGTGTGAGTTGGGGGGGGGAGCTAAAGGCTGAAGGCCCATCTTCAAGTGCTCCCTCTAGACTGCTACCCAGGAAGCCTGGGATCTTCAAACAGATTTCTTCAAGATAAGGATGGGCAAAATGAGGCCCTCTTCTTGTTTTCTTTCTACATCTCCCGGACATCTTGGTTCCCCCCCGTCTTTTTCTGGCAGAAAGGTCATTTCCAGCTCCCTAAATCCTTCAGGAATAGTGATTCACATTTCAAATAGCGCTCACTGATGCTACTCTTGTTAGCTACCCCAAACACCAAAAGTGGGCTTCTAGTCATTTCTAGTTTCATTTTTGCCTTTTGTGTGGTCTGTGTTACTCTTGTCCTGGAACAGAAAATATGCTTTCAGATGCCCCAAAGTCACCTCTCCTGCTTTAGGGAAATCAGAATGTATTGCCCTTCTGTGATTCTGGTCAGGATCTGGTGCAGCAGCAGCAGTGATGGTGAACCTTTGGCACTCCAGATGTTTTGGAGCACAACTCCCAGAATTCTGAGCCTAGATTGCTAGTGACAAAGGACTGTGGGAGTTGTGGTCCAAAGCATCTGGGGTGCCGAAGGTTCGCTACCAGTGCTCTAAACTATGTAAGTATACATCCATCTCTATTTACTAAACCAACGGAAAGCCAGCAGTAGTACAAATGGTCCCACAACTGGCTGAACAGTCGGTGGTACTACCCATAGCATGCCTAGGTCTACTAGAAAATGTACTAGTTTGAAGATGGAATGACCAACACAAAACTACTAGCATGCTTTTTACCTCCATTAGCATTACACTGAATTTAGGTCTAAGTCCGCTGAAGGTTGTATTTTATATACATCCCAGACAGGTTTACAAGTTAGGATGGGCTTTCGAACATGATGTTAGAACTGGACTTCTCAATCTTATTGCGTTTCCTTTTTAGTATTTTAGAACATCGTAGTATTTCAGGTTTATCAATAATGCACTAAGCAGAAATTTGGAAAATGACTTCAACTGATATACCAGTAATGATCTCCTGGGATGGTGGGAACAGCCCAGTTGAAAATCTTTCACAGTATTTCACACAATTTCAGTGTGTTCTAATTAAAGATATTGCCTGCCAGTGGCTTTAGGTTTGATAAAACATCCTAGATGGTGTGACTCACAGTGTAGACTTCTCTCATATTAAAATTAGGCAAAGAAACTGGGGAGGGAAGATTCTATGGATTGAACTTGATTATCTTTATTGAGAGGGTTTTCTCCAGATAAAGACAATCCAAACATATTGGCTGGCATCCTGTTGCAACTAAAGTAGGCCCATTTGGATCAATGGAACCTACAGAGGAGACGACTCACCGAATCCTCACTGATTAGGTGGGCCTAGAGATGTGAAGGCCCAGAAAAAAACCATGTTTTTTCC
>JAHTLZ010000348.1:23595950-23606386 GCA_023846285.1 Phrynocephalus versicolor
TAAATCAGAAGCAGATTGTATTTCTTTGCATAGGTCAGTACAATACCGATTTGTATCTCATGCTTCCTTTTGATGTTGACAGCTGCTGATTTTTGAAGCCCAAACTAGATGTGATAGGTTAGCCCTATTTGTTAATTTATGGGTGAGGGGTGTTGATGGTAAGTAAGCAATCCATCTTGATAGAATTAAAAAGGATTAAAGTTTCTTGGCTAGAGATGAAAACTAGCATAAATTTAATGGAATGAAATGAGGTGAATTCTACTCTCTCCTCAACTTTCCAACAAATTGTGTCATAACATATCCTGATAAAATCATTAAATATTGAGAGAAAATGGATGGATTTTAGGGGTAAAAAAGATGAAACAATACTTGCATTTAACTCCTCTCACCTACAGTTTTTTAAAAAAACACTAAATGTACAAAGGTGCTCCTTGGCATTTATTTCATTAGGTTGTCTTTCTTTGTTTCAGCTCGGTTGAAGTCTCCAACTACTCCGCTTTTGTGGGACAGGAATTTATTGCTGCCAAATACGACACACACAACAGAGAGCAAAACAATGCCCAGTGAAGACATTATAGTTCTTAAATGAAGTGGGAGATTGAAATAAAAAGTAGGAAGGAACCACAACAGAACTTTTAACTGGTTTTTTCTTTACCCATGTGCTCTTCTTTCTTTCCTTTCAATCAATGTGTTTGTAACTGAGAATGTATTATGATTTTATGTCTTAACTCTATTTTTATTTGAATATTATTATTGTTGACCTTCTGGAGTGCTGTTTCTCTGTTTTTTCCATGGAATAAATATATTTTTCTTTTAATAAATATATGAAAATAAGTGCCGGAAAAAGGGAGAAAGGGAAAGGTTCAGGAAAGAGAAGGGAAGAAAGCACACTTATAGAAGAAAGAGTTTGTTTAGTTTTTAAAATGTTGGATAGATGATATGTCAAGGAAGGAATCCTCAATATGTACTAATAGCTACATGTGATATAATATACAGTAAAAGCCAAGAGGTATATTTAAGAAACAAAAGCACGGTGTAGAGACAAATAAAAGAGAATATATAGCAACTGGGTGACAGAAAAGATAATGATCTCTGGTTGCCAGCTGTTTCTTTCAACCAGCAACTTGTTGCTTGACTTCAACTGCTTATTGCATGACAACTAATTATCTGTTTCACAGAAATGAAAAATATGCAAGATTGAGGTATGGCTTTTAGAAAAATGCACAACATTTGCAACATTTCAGCTACATCACGTTTAATCTGTTAGGCAGTCAATTGCAGAACGCAAGGCTGATGTACTTATAAGATAACTTCCTTGTGGTGACGGGTGCATCGCTTCAGAAAATGAATACATCGTGTTCATCCTTCCTTATGTACAAATTAATTTAGTTGCAGTTTTTCCCCATGTCATGTTACATTCTTTTCACTGCTTATTAAAAATACTCTTCATATAAAATCCAACAATCTGGTGCTCAGGATGCTAATGGCGCATGGCAGGGGCACATGTTCTCAGCTCTGAAGGCTATCATGGAAATCTATCATGAGCTGAACGCTGGGTTCCAGGCTGTCCCTGATGTGATAGTAACAGTAATTTGTACAGTATGTGTATAATGGATGGTTGCCATGGTTGATGGACAACTTCTTTTTGTGTGTGACACCATTTCCTAGCTTCCAATGTCAGATCCGTTTCATCTGTTGGGGATGATGAGTAGTTAATTGAAATTTACTTTCTTGCAAGCATTGGAAATGGAACTTGGCATTTGTAGTTGTCAGCAAATAGCAGCAATGCTATAACTGAGCATACCATTGCAACGGCCTAGGGACGCTTCCAGATGGTTTGTCTTAAAACTATACTTCTTTTATTCAACAGATTTTTTATGTTGGGGAGCCAAGGAGAAGAGTCCATAGTCCTTTAACCTTCCCATCCACCCCCTTATTAATTCTTTCTCTCTTTTTCCCCATGCTCTCTGTAATCTGTTAGAAAGGCACAATGGCTGTACAAATCCTTTTGATTGGCAGCATTACTACAACTCTCCAGAAGTCCTCTGGTATAGGATTTTGCAGGGAAAGGTGCACTGCACTGCACTGGGGGCTGTTAGTTTGTTCACCAGTCATGTGGTTAATGTAGGGGAAGAAGGGATATGTATATTCAAATGCTTTGCCTTGAGTACAGAAATGCTAAGTGTAATCTTTTTACCAAAATAAGGACATATTTTGTTAATTGTTAAGGATCCTGGTCCCACTTCATTTCCCAGCACAATTCAAAGTGACATTTTTGATATTTAATCATGGAAATAATTCAATCTGTCTAAAAGGAGCACCTTCTCCTTAGGAAGAGTCTGAGCTGTTTGGACTGTTGCTAGAGCATTCTTCTCCTTCAGTTCTCAGCTGGGTGGTAATTGAAAAAGGGCTTTGTTTTGGAGTTTGCAGATCTGCAACTGGTTTGGAGGATACCCTATGCACCTATTGACATTGCTGAGTTGCCTTGTATTAATTTTGTCTAGTCAGTGTTGTGATGTATATAAACTGCTGTATAATATGGAATGATTATGCGCTGGTGTCTAGACAGCAAGTCATCCAAACCAAGCCATTTAAACTGATTATGGACCTCCATTCCACTCCAATATAGGTAATCGGTCTTCTTCCCACTACCAATGACCAGTCATCTTTGACTATAAGAAACAAAGCAGAGGGAACTAGTACATCCACTGGTGGCAAAAGTACAAATGGAAGATAACAGTCTCAAGATGTGTGGAAATATCGTCAACATAGACTTCATTCTTATCTAAAAAGCTCAGGTTCATCACATTTTGGCTATGACCTTCTTCAGAAACAAGTCTTCAGAGCTTTTCATTATCATTCAGTCTATAATGTTGGGTATGGTGCAAAATAAGTATAATTGAACATAATGGGAGGCACCTATTAATAGCCTAGCTGTCGTGTGTTGTGGCTTCTTGGTTATTTTCAATGGTGAATTATAGTAGTCTAATCTTGAGGTTGCACTTGCAATGATAGGTGTGGGTCCCTTGCAACCACAAACTAGTGTGTATAGTAAGAAACACAAACTATGGTGACCAATTCTGTGAACTCACCAGAGGGAGGCATCGGGCAGACAGCAGCCTGTCTTCTGCAGCATGGCATTGGGTGACAAAGAAGTTCCCAGGAGACCTTGCCAGTGCATCTGAAACCAAATGGTTGAGTTTCTTGGAGCATCAAATGATGCAGCAAGAAAGCGATTGGCACAGCTTTTTGGATTGGCTGCCCATCTGACACCTCTCTCAGGAGAGCTCTTGTGTGGAATGATAAAAAACACTCTTCTGTGCACAATGATCAAAAACACTCTTCTGTGCACAAAATCGGGAAGTGATAGCCTAGCAAGCTGCTGGTTGAGACAGCATTTATTTATTTGAATATTTTTACCCCAGCTTTCTCCTTGGGAAAGGACCCAAGGTGGCTTACAATAATGAGGGTCAATATACAGTCCAGAACATTTAAGACATATTCAAGTTAAGCACAGGGGCATCTTAGAACATTAAAAGCTAACAGTAGAACTACAAAGAGAACACAAGAAACAAAAATCTATTATGAGGGGTGAAAAGCAGCATGGAAAACATTAGTGTTCTTATGAAATTAGTTAATGCAATCATGTATAGTAATTAGGGATGGCCAGGAAACATAAATGAAATGTTGTTTCATTGTTTCGTAAAATGAAACGAAACAAAACAAGAAAGCAGCATTTCATTATAGACGAAATTCGTTTTTGCACAGAAATGAAACGTTTTGTTTCATCGTTTTCTGAGGGCTCCTGACGAGCTGTCAGTGGCTGGACCCCTTTAAACCTGGTCCAGTCGGCACCCCCTGGTGCCCACTGGGCCAGGTTTAAAGGGGTCCAGCCATTGACAGCTGGGCAGAAGCCCTCTGAAAATTCTCGATATGGCAGCACGATCACCGGAATTGCCCTCCCAACCATTTTCAGAGGGCTCCTGCCAAGCTGTCAATGGCTGGACCCTTTTAAACCTGGCCCATTCAGTACCAGGGTATCCCACTGGTGCCAACTGAGGCAGTTTTAAAGGGGTCCAGCCAACAACAGCTAAGCTGGAGCCCTTTAAAAATGGCTACCGGGCATCAAATCTGGTCCCTCTAGGACCCAAGGGAGCCAGTTTTTTTGGTTTCATTTCATTTTGTATGATATTTTAAAAAAAATAGTAAGAAATGAAACGAAACAAAATGAGGCAAGTATGAAACGAAACGAAACAAAACAAAACATTATTTTTCCATTTCGTGCCCATCCCCAATGGTAATCCATATAAAGTCACATGGTAGTCTTATTGTCACTGTATTTTCCCATTGTGCTTTTAGATGTAGGAGGCCTTCTTAATAAATATTTGTCAAATGATGTAAAAGTGTTGGTAGATGTCACAACACAGAATAAGCATAAATAAAGACATATTTTTGTAAGTAAGAGAAGAATATGTTATTAGTATTTAATATACTTCCCAAGGTTACAAAGTTTAGTGAGAAGTTAATGAGACGCCTATTCCCACTGATTCAGTCTATTCATCATACTGTGGGCAACACTCAGAATTGTTTAAGTTGCATGTAGGTAAAGTCCTAATATGTCATTGTGTCATCCCATTAGTCATGTACACCAGGAATGTTGTGGTAATAATATTCTTATTCTTAGGTTTGCATCTCATCATATTGATTGCTCAAACCAAATGGGCATTAAGCAGTTAAGTAATTCTAAACTTTATTTATGCATTAAGCCAAACAAACCAAAAGTTTAAAACTTATTTGTTTCTCTGTCATGACACCAGTACTTTAGGATGAGTTCAGGACTGTGCAATTTATGACCCATGAACTGAAAGCAGTTTCTCAGCCACATATTGCAACTCATCAGGTTCTTGTCTGTTGAGTTGTTGTACATGGTTGACATGCTCAGCATGGTGGGTCAAAATTGTCCAAGCATGATTTATAAAGTTTGCCATTGCTTTTTAAAGATACAGATTTTATTTTTCTGATCAGACTTACTCATATAAACCAACAAATAAACAGAACTTTGGCTAGAAGAATTTTGAACCCTAAATTTTACCCCCAAATCTACTTGACGTTTTGTCTGACTCAGGATATTTTCTCTGTTTAAAAGTTTATGGATCTTGACATGGACTGTAACTGTAGCTGTAATTCTTCCCTACTAAAAGCCCCTCATGAACTGCCTTTGGGGGACAAAAAGCAATCTGTCAATGTTTCATTCATTTAGGCATTGGAAACTGCTGGTTGAATATTTATTTATTTATTTGTTAATCTTATACAAGCACAAAACAAAAGAGAAGAGGACAAGATGGCGGGCATAACCCAGCAGAATAACGCGGGCAAAGAGAAAAAAAACCTAAATAAAACTAAATAGAAAGGTCGCCAAATGCCTCCCTGAAGAGATGAGTCTTCAGGGCCTCTTTGAAGGCGGGCAGGGACTCTGCTAGGCACAGCTCACTGGGTAGATGGTTCCTTGAAGAGGAAAGACTGGGAGTTACAGATGCATTAAATACTTGTTGAACCTATAAAATATGCCTTTGATTATTATGGATGACAAAGCTCTTTAGAAGTACTGTCAACTGCTGTTTCTTGGCAATCAGTGAAGATAAGTGAAAATACAATAGGTGAGGTTCATCCTTCTTGCAATGATTCTGTTTGGTTCAAAGAAATTCAGTATTATAACTACTGGACAGTTTTGTCTTTGTAGATATATTTGTACCATAAATCCTGCAATGCCACTTGATTGAAATCTGATATTATGGTTCCTATAAGACTCTTGTTATGTGCCCTATCGTTGTATTGATGTTATTGGTTTTTAGAATGCTCAATAATCATTTTTTCCCCAAAATGGAAAACCCTGTCAATACTTTTAAATTGATCCAAAATACAGTAAATGTCTTAAGATGGCCAGCTGTTGTCATTACTAGAGACCAACATATGAAAAGAGCAAGTGTTGAGAGGATTGGCTCAGAGAGGTGGAAAGTGACAGCTTAAAATTCATCTTTGGACTACGTTGTGTAAATAAATCTTCTAGAGGTGATCTTTAAATTTTCTGAGGTCTACTGCCTAGAGGTTACACTAGTAGATATGTGATATTTATTTTTCAATTCAAATTAATTCTCAACAATTAATTCTAAACTATAACTAATGCACATCGATTATATTCTGAAATTGCAAGGATCCAGTAATAAAGTATATAACTAATATGGGGAGATATTCCAAAGAAGCAAACTCGCATGACTCAGAGAGATCTGATATTCATGCTACACAAAACTTTCTGAAATGCCTGACCGTGCTATTTTTCAGAGGTGCAACAAAGGTTTTTTGTTTTTTAAAAAAGGATCTTGTAAATCGTAAACACAAAAGGAGAGAGTAAATTTGGAAGCCAAACATGTGTGGGGGCAAAATACTCCCTGAAAAAATAATTGGAGTGACAAATATTCATTAGACTTAAGGTCTTTAGATTGTCTTGGAGCTGGGACGTGTTGGAACTCCAAGAGGTATATAGTTTTTTGTACAAAGGTCCCAAGAAAGGACAGGTTACAGAGATCTGAGGCAAAAAAACCAAGAACTCAGGAGAGCAATGTATTCTAGAAGGATTCTCTGCTTAATCCTGGAAAGGCCAAGACAGTAAATTCTGCTCAGAAATAACGAGGTTGCCTCAAAAAGGCTGGGCTGGGAATCAACAAGCAGAACCTTCCCTTGGAAAACCAAATATGGCTGCTGTGTGTCTTATTATCTGGTTTCTGACCAGGCTGACTAAAATGAACTGGTGACTTGTTAGTCATGGGTCCACTTAACCTATTCTGTCTCCTCCTGTCAGAAATGGTTTATGGATTGTTGCTCACCTGGCTTATCTTACCTGTTGGTTCCAGGGACAATGTAAAAGTAATCAGGGCCGGCGTGTCCATTAAGGCGAACTAGGCAGTTGCCTAGGGCGCCAAAATGGAGAGGGGGCGCTGACCAGCCTGCTGCCCCCCGCTGCCCCCTGCCGCTGGCCACCACAGTCCGGCCCCCTGCCGCCCCCTGCTGCCCCCACCGCCCACCCACCACCCCTGCGCCCATCGCCGCCCACCCCCTGTGCCCATCGTTGTCCCCTGCCATCCGCCGCCCCCTGCAGCCCCGCCCACTGTCCCCCGCTGCTGCCGCCCACCCCCCACCCACAACCCTGCCCCCTGCCCCACCCCCCCTTGCCTAGGGTGCAAAAAAACCTAGCGCCGGCCCTGAATGTAATATATTAATTTGCTATATTGACAGGAAGGAGGAGATAGGTCAGCTCTGTTTATGAAAATGCAGACTGTTCAAGGGGATTTTGCCCTCCTGGACTGCTTGACAATACTTGTAGCACAAAAATGAGAGGATGAGGTTTGTTAGGAGGTGACTCTTTGGCTGATATATTAATGTCTTCTATGTTATTTTGATGCAGGTCTTTTAGAGCAATATTCCTGTCATAACCCCTTGGGGACAGGCTTGCTTGAGACCAGAGGCTCTTTATTCACAACCACTATTTTTTTAGCATATACCTGTCTTTAGCCAGACACATTTTCTCATTAAAACAGTCTGTGCAGCACACATACAGGTCTTGACAAAAATGAGGCTGTGCTGGAGTGGGGCAGAGAACCAGACAGTTTGGTGAGCGGCGGTGGAATCAGTGGAGGGGGGGCTGTCACTAAGTCTTAGGGAAATGAGGACTGCTGGGAGGCAGGAGTTTGCATGGCTTCCTCCTCCCCCTCCCCCTCCATGCACCCCCAGATTGCTGCGCCCGGGGCAGATGTACCCTTCTGCCCTTCCCTAGATATGTCCCTGAGAGAGAAGCCCACAAGGGAGTTCCCAGCCAGTACAATGATACCAGAGAGCAGAGTCTGATTATCTTGAGAATCAGCTGATCCTGCTGTAAAGGTTATAGGTGCAATTTGCTACCAAGCTCCCCAGATCAGGCAGTCTCACTTTCATTGAAACAAACCACAAGAGACTAGAAGCTCCAACCAGCTGCTCTGTCTGTTCCAGATACTTGCTAGCACTCAGTCTGAATGCCCAAGCATGTATTAAGTAGGTGAAGAAAATTGGATGCATCCTTCAGTGATGTAAATAAGCTAGTGGAACCATTTTAATTACGTGATTAACACCTTCTCAAAGAATTGTCTACATGTCTATGATGAGCCTTGTGGATCTGTGAGGATACTTCATTTTTTTAGAACACAAAAATCAAATTACTGCACATACAGCACAATTTAGCAGGAGATTTGAAATGAAAAGGATTTGTATGTGTGTGTGTGTGTGTGTGTGTGTGTGGTGGCGGCAGCAGCATTTTTGCTATGGAAAATGAAAGAGAAGACATACAGACATATACAGAAACTGCATCAGTTCAGAAAGGATTACATGCACATGGAATTGGATTTCTGTTTATTGATCGTCTTAGTAGATCTGCCCAGTCATAATCAGAAGAACTGTCCCCTTTTTCTACCTTACAGAATTGACAAGGTATTAGATGCTAGCTATAAAAATGGAATAAAGATCTATTCAACCGACAGCTGTCTTTTTATGGGTTTCAGGGGCAAACAGGACATGAAAGGGAATGCACATTGTCTCTAGAAATGGGACATCTCCAGACCGGCATACCTTAGCAAATCAGCACTTGCAATTTAAAACTGTGCTTGCCTGCTAATGATTAATAGGATTAAAGGGCTCAAACAAAGCCTGCTTAGAGCAAGATTTGAGCAGTGGAGGAAAAAAAGCACAGGCTATGGCAAACAGAAAACTTTTACTGCTTGAGTACTTCTGAATTTTTCCTAAGTATATCATCTAGTTTGACCCTCAGCCCTCTACTCTGATTGGTCCTTGGAAGTTAAATATGGGCTTAATTTGTAAGACATTGCTGAAGCAGAAATCTTTGAGAAAACTCCACTGGAGAATGGAAATCTGGTTTACTGTAGAACACAAACATTTATCTTATTATCAGGTTTGATGCTAACAGTAGTTTCACATGAAGCATTTATTGAACATAAACAAAATGGACATCTATGGGGGGGTTTGCACGTAATGCTCTTTGGGTTTTGGCCTGCTTTTTAATGTCTTTTCCTAAGCCACAGAAAATGTTTTAAAGAAAAAAAAACCATACTGAAGTGCTGCATAATACCTTCTAATGCCTACATCAGGGGAGACCTCAATCTTGGAACGCCCTCAGAGAAATCACAGAGCTTATTCTGGTGCTAAAAGAGCTTATGCTGGTGATATCTTTTATTTTCTAATTTAGGATTTTTCTTAAACAGGCCTGCCCAACAGGTAGACCGGGGGCTACCGGTATCCCGCGAAGGGTTCAAAAGTCGCTCGCCAGCCATCAATAAAAAAAAGTGAGGGGATAAGTTCTCCACCCCTCCCTCCTCCTTCCCACTGCCCCAGCAAAGTTCTGGGTCTGCCAGCCCACTGTCTCAGCTGAGCAGGGCAGTTAAAGGGCCATGGTGCATTGAAATCTGTTCCCTCCAGAACAGATTAATTGGTTTTCAATGGATTCATATGGGAAACCACTGCTCTACTTACACAAGTTTTTACTTATGAGCATGCGCTCGGAACGGATAAAATTCGTAAGTAGAGGTTTTAGTGTAGTAGCCCTCAGGCACTTTGGGCTGGAAAACGTAGACCTTGGGTTGTTCAAAGCTGAACAGCCCTGCAGTAGAATACCATTTCTGTGACTGTGTTGATGTGTAAGGGTGTTAATGCGTGTATCTGAAAACTACACAGCCCTCAAAAGATGTAATGCTGATTACCTGGGAGTATCTCTGAGCTGCAGAAAGTCTGTGCTGATGTGCTAAAAATGTTAACATTTCTTAAATGTAAAGAGCTAAACTGAGTTGCCAGTTTCAAGCAAACAGGGCCCATGTAATTCAATGAATTTAAGTATACAGTTATTTAGGTTCCACTCTTCATTGGATCTACTCTAGTTGGGACTAACAGGTGGATATAGCTCTAACAACTTAATCAAAAATGGCAACCATTTCAGTGTTCAGGCTATATTAATTGTTAGATAGGCTCCATAAAATGTATGAGTTTAATCTCATCCAGCTTTCCATAAACCAGCTCATAACAGGCCAAAAGCAAGCATATTTCATCTTGGTGAACAAGGATGAATTATAGAAAGTCAGTTCTGCTGCTCAAGACAAGTCTGGAAATTATTGGAAGAGAAGCTGTTCTGCGTTTTTGTGTTGGGAAGTTTAAGCAACCTTGCATGCAGTGCCCATTCTTCCAGGGATGTTTGTGTGAGAGGTGCTTTCCCAGCCTTGCATGTCTACCTCTTGACACTAACCAGTTAACAAAGACTTTTCCTCCTGGGCTCAAAAATACCCCTTATCTTCTCAGCACAATTAACACATCTTACTACCCTTTGTTTTGGGGTCAGATGCTTCCAG